>CM022300.1:239121169-239686169 GCA_011799875.1 Thinopyrum elongatum
ATCCGTTTTGTCCTATGGGTTAATCATGATCTTGGTTGGTATGATTGTATATTTTATTTATGGTGCTGTCCTACGGTGCCCTCCGTCTCGCGCAAACATGAGGGATCCTCGCTGTAGGGTGTTGCAATATGTTCATGATTCGCTTATGGTGGGTTGCGAGAGTGACAGAAGCTTAAACCCGAGTAAGTGGGTTGTTGCGTATGGGATAAAGAGGACTTGATACTTAATGCTATGGTTGGGTTTCACGACCTTAATGATCTGTAGTAGTTGCGGATGCTTGCTAGGGGTCCAATCATAAGTGCATATGATCCAAGTAGAGAAAGTATGTTAGCTCATGCCTCTCCCTCATATAAAATTACAAGGATGATTACCGGTACTTGTTATCGATTGCCTAGGGAAAAATGACTTTCTTGTTGACAAAAGCTATCCACTTTTATTACCTTGCAATTTATTCGTAGTTTTATTCTCGCAAAGTACTCATAGTTTTATTCTTGCAAAATAGTTTCATACTTGTTTTAGGTAAAGCAAACGTCAAGTGTGCGTAGAGTTGTATCGGTGGTCGATAGAACTTGAGGGAATATTTGTTCTGCCTTTAGCTCCTCGTTGGGTTCGACACTCTTATTTATCGAAGAAGGCTACAAACGATCCCCTATACTTGTGGGTTATCAAGACCTTTTTCTGGCGTCGTTGCCGGGGAGCAATAGCGTGGGGTGAATATTCTTGTGTGTGCTTGTTCGCTTTATCACTAAGTAGTTTTTATTTCCTGTTCTAAGTTGTTCTCTATCTTTAGTTATGGATATGGAACACGAAATACCAAAAAAATTAGTTGTACTTGCTACTCACGGAGATGGGGAACCTCCTAAAACCCTCGATGCTCATTATGTGAAAAATATTAAGCACTACTTTGATAATCCTGAGAAAACCCCATTCAACTTGATAATGGGAGTAACGTTGGATCAATGTGAATACTTTAGGGATTATCGCTTGACACAAAAAGGGAAACTGTTATGGGATCAAATTGATATGTTGCATTGGTATGCTTGGAATTTATGCCGAAGATATGATTATACTTGTTGCTCTAGGATGAACGCTCCACACCTTCCCTTTACATGCAAATTTAATGATAATGAAATCTTGGCTTCTTATGCCAATGGTAGATATGATTATTATGATGTGAAACGAATAGAAGAATTTGTTGCTTTTAAGGGTGCTTATGAAATTGAATCTTTGTTTTTAAAGTATGAAGCTTTTGATGATGATGTTTATAGACCTGAAAATTTTGCCATCCTTAAATATTGCTATGAAAATTATAAATACAATTCCGATATTGATATATTTATTGAGAAAGTCTCTGCTATTCAAGAAGAGACTAATATTTTGCAGGAGTCTATGGAAGAAGAATTTGATGAAACTATGAGCTCATTGGATGAAAAAGATGATGAGGAGAGCGAAGAACAAAAGGAGGAAGAGCGGATTAGCTACCCGTGCCCACCTTCTAATGAGAGTAACTCTTTAACTCATACGTTATTTAATTTTCCTTCATGCTTACCGAAGGATGAATGCTATGATAATTGCTATGATCCCGTTAATTCTTTTGAAATATCCCTTTTTGATGAACTTAATGCTTGCTATGCTTGTGGCCAAGTTGCCAATTTGAATTATGCTTATGGAGATAAACTTGCTATAGTTCCTTATGTTAAGAATGAAATTGTTTCTATTGCACCCACACATGATAGTCCTATTATCTTTTTGAATTCTTCAAACTACACTATATCGAAGAAGTTTGCTCTTATTAAGGATTATATTGATGGGTTGCGTTTTGCTACTACACATGATGATTTTGATGAATATAATATGCATGTGCTTGCTGCTCCTACTTGCAATTATTATGAGAGAGGAGCTATATCTCCACCTCTGTATGTTTCCAACACGATAAAATTGCAAGAAACTTCTTATGCTATGTATTGGCCTTTACTTGATGTGCATGAGTTGTTCTTGTATGACATGCCGATGCATAGGAAGAGAGTTAGAATTCGTCATTGCATGATATATGTTGCATTGTGCTCACTACTAAATGCCAAATCATTGTTAATTAAAATTGGCTTTGATATACCTTGGGATCCGGGTGGATCCATTACTTGAGCACTTTACGCCTAGCTTAATGGCTTTAAAGAAAGCGCTGCCAGGGAGACAACCCAGAAGTTTTAGAGAGTCATTTATTTCTATTGAGTGCTTTTATAAAGTTTAAAAATGAAAAAATATATAGGGGAACCTAAAAACTTTTTCAAAAAGGGAAGCGATTGAAAGGTGATGCATTGGAGAAGTGAGGGTCGGCCTTGAACACTTGTGTTCATGCTCATGGAAACAATGTAATTTTTTCATGAATACTCTCACAAAAATAATTATCCCCTTGTACAAATCCATTGTATTATAAAAATAATGTGCCAAGATTTGCCTTTAGGATGATTAGATTGCTTGTTGGTATGTGCGGTGCAAAAACAGAAACTTTAGCTGTAGTGCGCGATTTTACATTTTTTACTGGAATGTCTAAAATTTCTGAAATTTTTTACAAAGTCTTGCTATACAAATTGGGTATTCTTTCCTAATTTTTCAGATTTTTTGGAGTACATAAGTATGGTAGGTGTTCAGATTGCTAAAGACTGTCCTGTTTAAGACAGATTCTGTTTTTGATGCATTGTTTTGCTTGTTTTGATGAAACTATCGATTTTTATCGGTGGTATAAGCCATGGAAAAGTTATAATACAGTAGCTACAATGCAAAAACAAAATATGAATTGGTTTTCAACAGTACTTAGAGTAGTGATTTGCATTATTATACAAACGGATCTCACGAGGTTTCTGTTGAGTTTTGTGTGGATGAAGTGATCAAAGATCGAGGAGGTCTCGATGTGAGGAGAAGGAGGAGAGGCAAGGGCTCAAGCTTGGGGATGCCCAAGGCACCCCAAGTAAATATTCAAGGAGACTCAAGCATCTAAGCTTGGGGATGCCCCGGAAGGCATCCCATCTTTCTTCAACAAGTATCGGTATGTTTTCGTCTTCGTTTCGTTCACGTGATATGTGTAAATCTTGGAGCGTATTTTGTGTTTATTTTTCACTTTTCTTTTATGCACCATGCTAGTATGAGATAGTCCATGGTTGATTTATAGAATACTCATTGCACTTCACTTATATCTTTTGAGTATGGCTTTATAGAATGCTTCATGTGCTTCACTTATATCATTTGAAGTTTGGATTGCCTGTTTCTCTTCACATAGAAAACTGTTATTTGTAGAATGCTCTTTTGCTTCACTTATATTTGTTAGAGCATGGTCTTTTTTAGAAAAATTAAACTCTCATGCTTCACTTATATCAATTTAGAGAGTCAACAGGAATTGGTCATTTGCATGGTTAGTCATAAAATCCTACATAAAACTTATGGATCACTGAATATGATATGTTTGATTCCTTGCAATAGTTTTGCAATATAGAGATGGAATATGTGGGAGGTACTAGTAAATGGTTGTGGTTAGTAAGAATATTGGTGTTAAGGTTTGTGATTCCCGAAGCATGCACGTATAGTCTCTCGTTATGCTATGAAGTTGGAGCATGATTTATTATTGATTGTCTTCCTTATGAGTGGCGGTCGGGGACGAGCGATGGTCTTTTCCTACCAATTTATCCCCCTAGGGGCATGCGTAGTAGTACTTTGCTTCGAGGGCTAATAAACTTTTGCAATAAGTATATGAGTTCTTTATGACTAATGTGAGTCCATGGATTATACGCACTCTTACCTTTCCGCAATTTGCTAGCCTCTACGGTACCGTGCATTGCCCTTTCTCACCTCGAGAGTCGATGCAAACTTCGCCGGTGCATCCAAACCCCGTGATATGATACGCTCTATCACACATAAGCCTTATTATATCTTCCTCAAAATAGCCACTATACCTACCTATTATGGCCTTTCCATAGCCATTCCGAGATATATTGCCATGCAACTTCCACCGCTTCCGTTTTGATGACTTGAGCATTCATTGTCATATTGCTTTGCATGATCGTAAGATAGCTAGCATGATATTTCCATGGCTTGTCCGTTTTTTGATATCATTGTTATGCTAGATCATTGCACATCCTGGTACACTGCCAGAGGCATTCATATAGAGTCATACTTTGTTCTAGGTATCGAGTTGTAATTTTTATTTCTTTCGAGTTATAAGTAAATAGAAGTGTGATGATCATCATTATTCATTATTAGAGCATGTCCCAGTGAGGAAAGGATGATGGAGACTATGATTCCCCCACAAGTCGGGATGAGACTCCGGACAATGAGAGGAAAAAAAGAAAAAAAGAAAAAAAGAAAAAAGGAAAAAACAAAAAAAAAGGAAAAAAGGAAAAAAAGAAAAAAAAGAGAGAAGGGGCATTGCTAATATCTTTTACCACACTTGTGCTTCAAAGTAGCACCATGTTTTTCATATAGAGAGTCTCCTATGTAGTCACTTTCATATACTAGTGGGAATTTTTCATTATAGAACTTCGCTTTTATATTCCGATGATGGGCTTCCTCAAATGCCCGGGGTCTTCATGAGCAAGCAAGTTGGATGCACACCCACTTAGTTTTCATATTGAGCTTTCATACACTTATAGCTCTTAGTGCATCCGTTGCATGGCAATCCCTACTCCTCACGTTGATATCAATTGATAGGCATTTCCATAGCCCGTTGGTTAGCCGCGTCGATGTGAGACTTTCTTACTTTTTTGTCTTCTCTATATTTACTCCTATCATCATACTCTATTCCACCCGTAGTGCTATATCCATGGCTTGCGCTCATGTATTGCGTGAGAGTTGAAAAAGCTGAAGCGCGGTAAAAAGTATGAACCAATTGCTCGGCTTGTCATCGGGGTTGTGCATGATAAATACTTTGTGTTAAGAAGACAGAGCATGACAATATTATATGATTTTGTCGGGATAGCTTTCTTTAGCGTCGATATTTTGAAAGACAAGATTGTTTGTTGGGATGCCTGAGTATTAATGTCTTTATGTCAAATTATAGACTATTGCTTTGAATCACTCGTGTCTTAATATTCATGCCATGACTAGACATATGATCAAGTTTATGCTAGGTAGCATTCCACATAAAAAATTATCTTTTTTATAATTTACCTGCTCGAGGACGAGCAGGAATTAAGCTTGGGGATGCTGATACATCTCCGTCGTATCTATAATTTTTGATTGTTTCATGCCAATATTATACAACTTTCACATATTTTGGCAACATTTTATATGATTTATTGGACTAACCTATTGATTCAGTGCCCAGTGCCAGTTCCTGTTTGTTGCATGTTTTTTGTTTCGCAGAAAATCCATATCAAACAAAGTCCAAATGCGCTAAAAATTTACAGAGAATTATTTTGGAATATATGTGATTTTTGGGAGTGGAATCAACGCAAACGGGGGCCCATAGCCCCCACAAGACACCAGGACACACCCGAGGGGCCAGGCGTGCCCTGGTGGGTTGTGCCCTCCTTGGATGTCACTTGGAGCTCTACTTCGGGCGCAAGGAAGCTTATATCCGGAAAAAAATCGTGTTAAAATCTCAGCGCAATCGGAGTTACGGATCTCCGGGAATATAAGAAACGGTTTTTGGCCAGATCTGGGTAGCGCGAAACAGAAGAGAACAGAGAGGGAGATCCAATCTCGGATGGGCTCCCTCCCCTCCACCACCATGGAAGCCATGGACCAGAGGGGGAACTCTCCTCCCATCTAGGGGGGAGGCCAAGGAAGAAGAAGAAGGAGGGGGGCTCTCTCCCCCTCTCTCCCGGTGGCGCCGGAGTGCCGCCGGGGCTAAGATCGTGACCAGTGGCGGAGCCAGAACTTTTCTGAAGCCTGGGCAAGTTGAGCCTAAGTGTATAATCCAGAAATCAAAATCCGGATAATCGAATACACAACATATAATATAGCATCAAACTTCTAAACCACAAATTCACATTAATAATCAAGTGAAAACATAAACATAATAGTCACACAAATTGTAATTTTATAGTAAACTAATATATAATATATCACTATCTCTTTCATAGACCAAATAAAGTTGAGACTTGACAACACAAGATATATAAGTATATAACCAGACTTGCCATAAAGGCAAACTCGCCATGTTGCCAACAAAAGTAAATCTATCCATACCGGATGTCATTGCGAAATTTCTTCCACCACAGTCAAAAGCATCTCTCGCTTGTTCATTTTTGCCAAAAGAAAAACATATAACCAGCCTTGCATAGAGGCAAACTCGCCATGTTGCCAAAGTCCTGGAAGGCACTACAAGATAAAAAATAGATTTGTAATTGAAAGAAATTTAGTTCTAAGATGTGAATATATTAAAATAGAAAAGTTGCAATAGAGATGGTCAGATGGGACATACCGACAGTGCACTAAAGGAAATCACGAGGCAAATGCCCTTTCCGAGTCTTCATTGCAGTAAATGTTCGAACAGTATCCTTGTCAACAACTCACTTGAATAACTCCCGTTGGGTGTAACATATCATCAAGTCATTGAGCCATTCATTATTGATCTTGCTACGCAGTTTATTCTTGATAATCTTCACTGCTGAAAAAGCTCACTCAACAGATGCCGTGGACACCAGAATATCAAAGCCAACTCAATAAGTTTGTATACCAATGGAAATACCAAATAAGAAATTGAAGTTAGTTGTTACACAACACAAGTAAGAAAATGAGCTACAATTTTGCATAGTACAGAACTACTTGCATCTATTTTGCATAGTACGGAACTACTTGCATCAAGTTTGCATCAACTACTTGCATCAGCTACAACTACAAGTTCATACAATTTTTCTCTAATCATGAATTCATGATCATCCCAACGATTTTCCGCCAAATTTAAGCCCTAATCCCTGACCCCGACCTTGAACTCTCATAGCATACGCTGCATATGTATAATTAGTGGGGTCAGTGTGTATGTACCTTGAACAGTACCTCGCATCAACTGATCAACCCCTTGCCCCGATCAATTATTCAGAGTTTCGGACTTTCAGAGATGAGGAATCCCTAGCCCTAATTTCGACAGAGATTTCTTACCAAAGGAAGCTGAAGCCAAAGCCGGAAGAGAGGAAAGAGGGGCTGATTGGACAACCGGACCAGTAGATTGCCTGGGAGCCTCGCGTCCGATCCCCGCCGGCCGTGCGTCTAGGGCTCAGCCTCGAGACTAGCGGCCACCGCCAGCCCCTTCTGTCTCCCGGTCCCTGCGCTCGCGAACTGAAGAGACAGGAGGGGCAGAGTTGGAGCGATCGATTCCCTCGCCCTAGCGTTGTTTCCTGTTTTTCTTTTCGGCCTGGGCTGCAGTTGCGTAGTTGGGCTGTGAGCCTCTGAAAAACAAAGGCCCAATATGTTTGCCCGGGTAAAAACCAAGTTAGCGATCAGTTTTACCCTTGTTTAGTCTAGCGATCGCTGTTGTTAAGACCCAGCGAGCCCGGGCAAGTGCCCAGGGTCGCTGGGCGGTGGCTCCGCCACTGATCGTGACGGCGATCTACACCAACAATCTTGCTACCATCTACACCAACTTTCTCCCCCTCTATGCAGTGGTGTAACACCCCTTCTCCCCACTGTAATATATACTTAAACATGGTGCTCAAATCCATATATTATTTCCCAATGATCTATGGTTATCCTATGATGTTTGAGTAGATCCGTTTTGTCCTATGGGTTAATCGTGATCTTGGTTGGTATGATTGTATATTTTATTTATGGTGCTATCCTACGGTGCCCTCTGTCTCGCGCAAATGTGAGGGATCCTCGCTGTAGGGTGTTGCAATATGTTCATGATTCGCTTATGGTGGGTTGCGTGAGTGACAGAAGCTTAAACCCGAGTAAGTGGGTTGTTGCGTATGGGATAAAGAGGACTTGATACTTAATGCTATGGTTGGGTTTCATGACCTTAATGATCTTTAGTAGTTGCGGATTCTTGCTAGGGTCCAATCATAAGTGCATATGATCCAAGTAGAGAAAGTATGTTAGCTCATGCCTCTCCCTCATATAAAATTAGAAGGATGATTACCGGTACTTGTTATCGATTGCCTAGGGACAAATGACTTTCTTGTTGACAAAAGCTATCCACTTTTGTTACCTTGCAATTTATTCGTAGTTTTATTCTCGCAAAGTACTCGTAGTTTTATTCTTGCAAAATAGTTTCATACTTGTTTTAGGTAAAGCAAACGTCAAGTGTGCATAGAGTTGTATCGGTGGTCGATAGAACTTGAGGGAATATTTGTTCTGCCTTTAGCTCCTCGTTGGGTTCGACACTCTTATTTATCGAAGAAGGCTACAAACGATCCCCTATACTTGTGGGTTACCAGGCCTCCCCTAGGGGAGAGCTCGCCGGCGCCTCCCCCAGGGGGGACCCGCTTCTGGGTGGCACGCGCCACCGTAGTGGTGGCGCCACACGCCCCGCGACACGAGGGGAGCCTTGGCACCGGGCCCCTGATGCGTACGGGGCGCGTCCCTGCGTGACCTCCTGGTGCGCCCCGCCAGCCCGTTCGAGGCCAGCCCCCGGAGGTGCACCGTCCTGGCACGATCTACCTGCCATCCAAAGTTAGTGCGGCATATCCCGAAGGTATGGGTTGTAACTGATAGCTGTTGCTGCGGGAGGTGTCGTCGGGGCGTTGGGCCGGCTCGTGGAGGGCCCCGGACCTACGTGGCCTCGGCGACTCCATCGTCCAAGCTGATGAGAGGAACATGCACGGGCTCCTCCTCTGCCCGTAGAGCGAACCCATCAGTGGCGGCATGGAGGCTCCAGGGGCCATCATCCCGAGGCCAGCCCCTGGTCCCTCTGTTTCGCCGCCCATCATCCTTGGCACCCGGCCATGCTGGCCGGGGGGCGGTCCTTCGGTGCGGCTCCAGGAGGCGTCGCCTACCTCGACGCGCGCCAGGCCGCCACTGCGTGACCCTTCGAACCCCCTCCGGAGAGGCTGGTCGACGCAGTAGGGGCGAGCGCGAACCCCGGGCGTCGCCCACGACGTGGGTAGGATACAGAAAGGCGCCGCGCCTTCGCAGGCGGCGTCAAGCAGTTCGGCGACCCGCTCAAGCAAGGCATCGTGGCCGCCTTCCGCCAACCTGCATCGCAGTAACTCGCGCGCCACGACGAGTGCGGCTCGCGTGTTCGCTTGCTCCCGGCGAGCATGCAGGGTCGATGCCACAGCATAGCCGGAAGACTACGCGGTGGCACGATTGCGGCGCTGCACGGGAGAGGGCGGAGGCGGCCCATGTCGCTGATGGTCGACGATGCCGGCGGCCGTGCTGGCCGTAAGTAGCGCGGGATGACGAGCTCCGTGACCGGGGAATGCCGCCCGGGCGGGGCGAGCGGCCCAATGCTCAGCGCAAGCTCGGGGATCCCCCGCCATGGGCTCGCCGAGGCAAGGACGGGACGTGATTGATGAAGGGGCCGAGTTTCAACACGCCCCTATCTGGCGCGCCAAATGTCGGATTCAGGGCTCCGCAGACCCAAAGGAGGTTCAAACTCTGGGGCGTGTGCAAAGAACTCAACCTATCCAGCCAACCGAACGCGCCACCCTACAGCCTAGCTCGAAGAACAGGGAAGAAGATGGACACGGCAGTTACCCAGGTTCGGGCCACCTTGTGGTGTAATACCCTACTCCTGCTTTGTGGTGGATTAGCCTCACGAGGGGCTGGGGATAAACTAGTACAGAGGATGAACAAGCTCGCGAGGATTGCTCTGGTGAGGGTGAGTTGTTCTCGGTCCGATCGGATCTCCCCTTCTATGGTGGTGGCTAACCTATATAGTGGCCTTGGTCCTCTTCCCCGAAAACGGAGGCGGGAAGGGATTCCACAACGGTCAATTTGAAAGGGGACAAGTAGTACATCTTATCCTAACGAAAGGTGGTCTTTGCCTGCAAAGCTTCTGGTCATGACGCCGCGGTGGGCTCGGCGATGACATCCGTCCTGCCGTCCTGGCGGTCTTGGTCTCGTTGCACGGGAATGGAAACCTTTGGGTGATTCCCCGGGACCCCGCGCCTGCGCTTGCCTCCTTAGCACCAAAGAGGAAACCTGCTGCTCTGCGCCCGCTGGCGCCCGCCTGGCCTTGGTCGTCATGGCTTGCGCCACCTCGACCTCATGAGGTGGACACCTGCATAGAAATCTCTGCTCCTCAGGAGTCAGCCTAAGGAGGCCGCTCCCTCCGGAGGTCTTGATGTCACCCGCCTCGCGAGGCTTGGCCCCTCGCGAGGGTCTTGTCTTGAAGGTGGTGTAGATGGGCCGTACCAGGCCGTCGATGGAGCCACGCCGTGGGCCGCAGGCAAGCAAGTCTGGGTACCCTGGTTCCCAGAACGCGGACAGATACTACGTTTGCGAGTTCATGCGCCACTCGACCTCTGAGCGGGGCTACTCTGACAAACAATATGAAGTACGTAAACAATATTCACAATTTTATTTTATTACCATCAATTGTGTTGAGTTTCATTCATATATATGTATTGACCCCCTTCTTTAAATTAGATGTGGCAGATGCGGGATGAACTCCTACCACATGATCGCATACGAGCAATTCAAGAGGAATTGGCGGGATTCTTTCTTGACCACGTCATACATAAAGATGGAGAATACCATACGGAAATTCAATGGGAGTTTGGCGGTTGATGATGTCAAGGATGTTATATTGTATATATGTAGTAGCGTCGGATAGATATACGAAAACTTGTTGTTCGACCAAGCACGGAGAAAGAGAGGTCACTTCTCTCTATATATGTTCATGATCACGATGTTGTGTAATTAATGGTTCCTTCATTTGCTTACTAGCTAGCGTCGAGTTCTCTCTATATGTAGTAGTTACCGTCGAGCAAGCACAGAGAAACAGAGGTCACTTCTCTCTATATGTAGTAGCTAGCTAACACAATATGAAACCCCTAAAACCCTCCAAAACCCCTAAACTCCCCCTTTAAAAAAAAACCCCAGCGCCTGCGAGCTGCTGATGCGTGGCTGCCTTTTGGTCCCAGTTGGTGTTACCAACCGGGACTAAAGGTCCTCCTGCCTGGGCGCCCCACAGCGGCCACGTGGAGCACCTTTGGTCCCGGTTCGTAAGCCAACCGGGACTAAAGGTTTTGGGTATTGGTCCCGTTTATTTTGTCCCGATTTAAGAACCGGGACTAAAGGCCCTCTGGAACTGGGTTTAATGCCCTGTTTTCCACTAGTGCACATCTCCCCATTTTAGAGATAGCCAAAAAATCTAAATTGTATTCCCTATTACATTCCGCAATAAGTAAATGTTTAGCCAAGTCACGAAGACCTCTGCTATTAAAAAACATTCCATTCATGAGGAAATAATAGGAGATTTAGAATATTTTGCCCTCTTATGGGACTTACTATCTTTTTTGGAACGTGCGGTCTTTGATTTACGTTCGGATGCTGTAAGCTCAATCAATGAGCGAAGCCCGGGTTCATCTAGGCCCATGTCTGAAACAACTCCTACTAAATGAGAGATTAGTTGACCATCTGGATGTGGCATGCAACTCCTCCTCACCAGTATGGAAGGCATAAGACTTGCTAGAAACACGTGGAGTAACTTTTAATCAGTCATATTCCAAATGTTTCAAAGCGCTAGTCGAAATAGGAATATCCTTCTCATTCTTTCCTATACTAACACCTACATTATTCAACTAAGAAACGATGGCTGCGTTGGAAAAAGTTAGAAAGAATTTGGGTGGCGACGTAATACCTTCGTTGAGGAGGTTCTGTGCTGCTTTACGCCGCATAGCCTTGGCCAAGGAGTCCTCATCTGTGTCCATAGTACCATCGTCGGCAACCGTACGCCGACAAGTTCGGCGTGTAGGTGTCACCCCCAGCGTTGGTCGTTGCGCCGAATCTGCTGCCAGAGGAGGGGATGATGGTGGAGTCCTCCCCGACAGTGTCTACTGCTGGCTCGAACGACGAGGCCAACGACACAGTGGAACGTGGCTGCACATCCAAAGGCGGGCCAGCCGGTCCTAGCTCGTGAGTAGCCAGCGCGGCCGGCATGTCGATAGCAACCCGTATGGCAGCACATGGGTGCACCCCCGAAGCCGGCCCCTCCTTTGCTGGGTGGCGGTTCGCCACCATATGAGCCATCGATGCAGCAGCCCGTGGCTGCACACCCAAGTCTGGCTCCTCAGAGCCGAGGGCTGGGTGGCCTCCACCTGAGCCTCCGCTTGCAGCCGCTCTGGAGATGCGAGCGATCGCTCCACCGGGCCACCGGTGGCCTGTACCGACGCGCGGGCAGCAGCCTGGGATGCAACCGACCGTGTAGGCGATGATGGCTGTGACGCAATCAGAGGCCGTGGAGTGGTAGGCAACGAGGACTCCTACTTATGAACCCGCGGAGATACTTCGAGACAAGCACGTAACGTGGAGTTAGCTCGAAGTTCCACAACGAACTCCATGCCCCTCGGTGTTTGCGGCGAGGAATTAAATAGGGTCACTGCTGAAATCATAGAACTACCTCCTGGAGCACCACGAGAGACCATGTTTGCATGAGTGTCATTTGTAGGAGCAATACTAGACGAAGGTTGGTTGGATGGGTTTCCGGAGTTAACCGAGGTGTCCATGTCATCGTCCTTTTCCTTTGCACCACCATCCTCGTCAGTATCATCACCCTTGCGTCTCATCGAAAACAGATGGAAGAGTAACAGATAGAGCTGTTCCTCCTTTTAAGCAACCGATCTGCTCTATTCCCCAACACGGCAATGTGGTGCACTACCATGGCGTTTGGCATAAATATGTATGCTGTTTACAGCTGCCGCGAGTTCATGGCGTTGGCCCCCAAATGGTGCTCCTCTACGGTCCACGCCGCGTGTAGCTGCAACCGCAGCTGCCACAAGCACGAGGTCGAGGCCGGGCACTGCCGAGGCGCTCCTCCATGCCGCGTGCGGCTGCGACCGCAGCTTCCACAAGCGCGAGGTCGAGGCCGTCTACTCTGAATGTTCTCATCGCCGCTGGAGAAATCTGTTCTTTTGTTGCTAGCACACCTCGGTTGATCGGCTCATCGGCGTCGACAGGTAAGTTGTAGGGGCATTGAGATGATTGCACTGTGCTACATATGCAGCGCTTGGAACGGTGACTGCGTAGATGGAAGAGGCGACTCGGGCAGGTGCCCGGACCCCTAATCCCGCCGGTCACCGGAGGGTGTAAGGCCGATTCTGGGCGCTTGCGGATGGTGCCGGAGATGACGACGACGGGTCTCCGGCCGCCGTCTCGCCGGAGATCGCGTCACCGACGCCTTCGGATGTGATCTGCGAGGCATTCAATGTGGGATACTCCGAGGAGGACGTCACCAAGATGGTGGATGTGGCGATTCCTCTTCATGATCCGGCAAAGCATGGGCTGCAGGAGGCGGACATGGTGGAGGTTGTTCGCCGGGTAGTTCATTGGAGGACGGCGGCGACGGCGATCCGGCCATGGAAAGGACCCCTCCCGAAGGTAAGTCTCCCGAAATTGACCTTAATAGATTTCTTCAAGCCAGATTCTTGGACAGTGGTGCATAGAAAGAAGAAGAGGCGTCCGGTGGTGGTGCCACTGCCGGCGCCGGCGACCGGCCAGAATGTCGCGATCCGAGAAACGCGGGCGCAACGATTGATTGAATTGTTGGGCCATGTTGGGCAGGCAGTAGTCCATACGGTCGTGGGCTCCTCAGATACTGGGTATACGGCCCAGTATGGAGACCAAGCCATTGTTTCGAGAAGAAACCTGATCGATGCAGTGCACGTATCAGCAAACGGGGGCACGATCGGCCTGGTCTCGACAGGTACTAGGGTTCGCTGCCGTTCTGCGCGACCTGGCTTTCCTCCGCTACGAGCGGAGCGTGCGGCGAGGATTCCCCCGGCTCAGGCAGAGGCACGGGTGACCATGGCAGGCCGCGGGAACGCGCAGCAGCATCCTCCAACGCCGATACTGCCGCCGGCTACGGCCGATGGGGCTCAACGGCCTCCGCCTCTAGCGAGGGATGGACGGGTGGCGGCCACGAACGCCGGTGTGCAGGGGGCGGGACGTGGGCACGGTGACTACAGGGTTAGCCGTGACGGCGCTCGGCATGCGAACGACGGCGGCTTTGCTGTGGGGCGCGAAGGATTCGGTGGTGGTCGCGGAGGCGACGCCGGCTATGAGGGCCGGCGGTTTGATCACCATGCCGGTGGTAATCAGTGGGAGGACAACGGCTACTACCACGGGTCTTCATCATATGGCGGACGGGGCTATGGCAGTAACGAACGTCAGTTCCGAGACGGTTTGATCGCGGTTTTAACCCACCGGCCGGCAACTTTGTGGATGGGGCTTCGGGGCCGCACTATCGTCGTGGTGGACGTCATACCGGCCCTAATCCACCACCGCGGCGGCCTCTGCCGCCTCCTAAGACCGACCCGAAGCTGCCGGTGGTCGCGCCGACGACAACGACCGGCATTGACACGGCGGGGACGTCCACCAAGGGTGCTAAGACAACCAGCGCATCAGCCTCGGGTTCCACATTGCCGGAGGTGGTGGCGGCGGCTGTTAAAGCCTTGGCGGTGGTGCATATACCCGCTGCTCGGTCGGCGGGTGACAGAGACACTGCTGGCGACAAGGGGAGTGACAGAGCAGATAATGTGAGGGCTAACAAGGTGGCTCGCAAGAAAGAAAAGATGTCCTGTTACAGATGTGGTTTGGCGGGCACTTTGTGATTGGCTGCACTGCTGAGCTATGTGACAACTGTCTGAAACCGGGGCACCCTTCGGACGAATGTCCGCTGCTCTCGGCTCCTAAACCTGTTGTGATGATTTACGGAGTCAGCAATGAGAAACTTGTGTTTTTTGAGACTCCGCATGCGGCTACAGATGTACCACGTTTGGAGAGCTCAAGGATTGGTTTGGTGAAGGTCACACAAGGGTCACTGATAGAGGAACAGGTGATTCAGCAACTCAGGAGGCTTGTCTCAGACTCTTTCCATTGGACACCGGTCAGAGTGGAGGATCAGATATACCGTGTGGAATTTCCTAGGAGGGAGGATCTTGATCGGCTCCTGAAGTTTGGGTTCAGTAAGGTTACTGGTAGCAAATGCCTTCTTGAGTTCGCTGAGTGTAGAAAACCTGAGCAGATGGGAATACCAATCAAAAAAGTTTGGATCAGACTCTCAGGTGCACCGGAGACACCGTTAAATGATTTTCTCATTGTTTGGAGTCTGGGTTCACTGATAGGAAAAACAGAGAAGGTGGACATGCCTTTTACACGCTTGCATGGTATTGCGAGATTGCTCGTGAGTGTGCTAGAGGTGGACTACGTGCCAGATTTCGTCCCGTGGACTTATGAGGGCATGACATATGATCTTGAGGTGGAGATAGAGGATCATCCTTATGTCGATGAACCGGCTGCGATAACAGATGTAGACATGACTGACAACGGAGATGGGAATGGGAACCAGGTGCTTGATGGGCCCCGTGATGCACATGATAATACTTTGAGATCCGTGGGACCATCTGTCCAGCCCAAGGGGGCACTGACAGAGAAGGGGACAGCTCCTGCGTCCACATGATGGCGTCACTTCGATTTGGCTCTTTCCAGGAGGCGTCTGCGCCAAGTCGTCTTTGGGGCGACCGAGATGAGATTGAGGATTTGGATGACCAGGGGACACTTCCGACACTCACTCAGGTGATCGGGAGTCCACACACTGACGTGTCGAGTGGGGTGCAGGAACACCTGACACAGGAGATGTCTCGGTTCATGCCGCAGAGGATGCAGTCGTCGTCTCCTGATGAGACGGTGGAGAGCCTGGGGCAGGAGGCCCAGGGGCTCCTTCACCACCACGATCTTCGCCTCCTCTTTCGTCACAGTCTCAGAGGAAGGTGACCTCTCAGCTTGCCATGGGGGGAAGATCTGATGAGAGCTTCTCGCCTCTGATGGAGGGGGGGGGGGGGGTGATAGGCCAGCGGGGCCTGAGCATCTCACCACCATATCAGATTCAGCTGGGCACATGGCAGGAGGCCAAACTCCGGCTGAGGTCACCATGGAGGAGGTGATCGGTTACGGCGGGATTCAGGACCCGACATCTGGTGACAGGCGTGTAAGTCACCGGGTTCAGGCCCAACCAGATGCAGACGACTTGCAGTTGGGGCGTGCTATGAGGGCGGCCAAGCTTCGAGACATCGAAGCGACTACATGTATGTCAGTAAATACAAGTTGTTCCATTCTACATTTTTCAGAGCCTGCAATAATTAATAATGCCAGCAACTTAGGGATATCTTTTGGTAGTAATGGAAAGGAAATTGCAAAACCGGTTAACGATTTGTTAGACTTATAAGCGGAGAGAGCCTTAGAATTAATTTGAAATATCGCGGCCGTAAAACCTATGAATGAGTCAGATATTAATAATCTTGGGGTCACAACATTACAGTACGTTTGTGAGGATCTTGTTCCCACTTCGGTGCTAGAGAATGAGGAGGAGGATATGGTTTTAGAGAGGTATATGGCCCCTATGCAGCCAGAGGCGATTAGTCAGACTACCTTGAGTCAGGTGGACTATGAGGCGATGCA
The DNA here is from genome assembly GCA_011799875.1 of Thinopyrum elongatum. Taxonomy (NCBI): domain Eukaryota; kingdom Viridiplantae; phylum Streptophyta; class Magnoliopsida; order Poales; family Poaceae; genus Thinopyrum; species Thinopyrum elongatum. The sequence goes on from CM022300.1 coordinate 239,137,721, forward strand.
GGATAAACCAAAAAGATCCTGGAAGAGGAAGGTTTATCCTACATCGGCAGTCCATAGAAGTGTGAGAGTCAGGAAAAGAAAAAATTTCATGATGAAAAATGAAAGGGACCTTTTGGAATAACAGAGGTCTAGCGGACTTGGCTAAAAGAAGATTCCTGGCAGAAGCATCGATAGAACATAAACTAGATTTTATGGCTCTACTAGAGACGGGTAGAGATAATTTTACACTACAATTCCTTAGTACCATCTCGGGGGGGGGGGGGGGGGGGGGGGGGGGGTTGATTTTGACTGGCACTGCTTACCTCCAAGGGGTCAATCTGGCAGGATTCTACTTGGGGTTAAGTGTGAGTCTTTAGAAGTGGTTAATGTGGTATATGGAGATTTTGCTGTCAAATTTTGGGTGAGGTCGAAAGTTGATGGCTTCCGATGGGCATTGGTGGTTGTTTATGGTCCAGCTCAACCTGAATTTAAGGCTGATTTTCTCGCAGATCTGGTGCGAATCTGTGGTGATGAAAGGCTTCCTTTCCTTGTGTGTGTGGGGGGGGGGGACTTCAACATAATTAGAAGGCGAGAAGAGAAAAATAATGACAACTTCGATGGAAGATGGTCATTCATGTTTAACACGATTATTGAGAGTCTCGATTTGAGGGAGACTGACCTCACTGGAAGACAATTCACATGGGCAAACTCTTTGCCAGTTCCAACTTATGAGAAATTGGATAGGGTTCTCACTAGCGCAGAGTGGGAATAGAAATTTCCTTTAGTAACGGTACATGCATCACACAGAGCAATTTCTGATCATACACCATTGCTGGTCGATTCGGGGGAAGCGACCCATGTGGGAAACAGAAATAATTTCTCTTTCGAACTATTCTAGAGGGAAGGCTTCATGGATCTCATTGCTACTGAATGGGCCGAGGAGTGTGATGGTATCTCCAATGTTGATAAATGGCAAAATAAAATTAGACACTTGCGCCAGTTCTTGAGGAGTTGGGCCAAGAATCAGAGTGGATTATACAAGGTGGAGAAAGAGAGACTCATAAAACTCATAAATGAGTTAGATCTAAAAGCCGAGTCTCACCTTCTTAATGTGTCGGATCGGATTGTTAAGAGTGGGGCTGAGCAAAAATTGCGAGCTCTTCTTAGAGAAGAAGAGATGAAATGGGCTCTCAGAGCCAAGGTGACAAAGGTCGTCCAGGGGGATGACAACACTAAGTTCTTCCATATGATAGCAAATGGGAAACATAGAAAGAAGAAAATTATCTGACTAGAACAGGACGAGGGTACAATTGTAGGACATGAGAACCTAAAGTTGTACATCTCCAACATCCATAAACGGCTCTTTGGGCCCCCCAAAGATAGTTTTGTCTCACTTGATGAGAGCGTAAACGGGGACATACCTCAACTCAACACAGAGGAGAACGAGGTTTTGTCTACTCCGTTTACCGAGAAAGAGGTGTTTGAAGCAGTGTCACAAATGAAACAGAATAAGGTTCCTGTACCGGATGGGTTTCCGGCAGAATTTTACAAGAAATGTTGGCATATAATTAAGGCCGACCTCATGCCTATGTTCCATGATTTGTTCAACGGTCACTTACAGCTATTCCACCGAAACTTTGGAACAATTACATTGTTGCCAAAGAAGGAGAAGGCCGTACGCATTGAGAAGTTCAGGCCGATATGTCTACTCAATGTGTGCTTCAATTTTTTTACTAAGGTTGGTGCGAATAGGTTGACGCGGATTACCCATTCGGTTGTCCAACCAACTCAGACGGCGTTCATGCCTGGGAGACACATCCTAGAAGGGGTTGTGGTCCTACACGAAATTCTTCACGAAATCCATTCGAAGAAACTAGATTGGGTTATTTTCAAAGTGGATTTTGAGAAAGCGTATGACAAGGTCAAATGGCCCTTTCTCCAACAGGCTTTACGTATGAAGGGGTTCAATGAAGCCTGGAGGAAACATGTGGATTCCTTTATTCAGAAAGGTAGTGTTGGGATTATGGTGAATGATGACACAGGTCATTATTTCCAGACGCATAAGGGATAAAGACAGGGAGACTCGATGTCTCCCATTCTGTTTAACATAGTAGCGAATATGTTGGCAGTCCTTATTGGTCGGGCTAAAGAAAATGTCCAAGTAGACGGATTAGTTCCACATCTGGTGGATGGGGGAGTGTCCATACTACAATACGCTGATGACACAATTATTTTCATGGAACGTGATATTACAAAAGCTAGAAATATGAAGCTAGTGCTTTGCTTATTTGAACAATTGTAGGGACTCAAAATTATTTTTAACAAAAGCGAATTGTTCTGTTTTGGGAGAGCCAAAGAGGAACAAGATGCATATAAACAAATGTTTGGTTGTGAAATGGGTTCACTACCGTTTAGTTACCTTGGGATCCCGATTCACCATCGCCGATTAACAAATAAGGAGTAGAAGTGCATTGAAGATAGATTCGAAAAAAAGGCTAAGCTGCTGGAAGGGCAAGCTTATGTCTTATAGAGGTCAACTAGTGCTGATAAACTCGGTGCTGACGAGTCTGCTGATGTTCCTCTTATCTTTCTTTGAAGTAACGATAGGGGTACGAAAAAGATTAGACTTTTATCAATCTTGATTCTTCTAGCAATGTGATGAGGTTAAGACGAAATACAGATTGGCCAGATGGGATATCATTTGCAGACCCAAAGACCAAGGCGGGTTAGGGATCGAGAACTTAGAAGTTGAGAATAAATGCCTCCTCTCCAAATGGTTATTGACTATCTACCATGACTGAGGGTATGTGGATACAAATCTTGCGGAATAAATACCTCCAATCTAAGACTTTGGCCCATGTTACCGCTAGGCCTAACAACTCGCCGTTCTGGAAAGGGTTAATGAGGATGAAAGTCTCCTTTTTTCAGAGGGTAAAGTTCATCGTTGGCAATGGTAACACGACTAGATTTTGGGAGGATGCATGATTAGGGAGACGCCCCTAGCATTACAATACCCCACTTTATATAATATTGTACAACGTAAGGAATTTATGTTGCTACAATATTACAGTCGGCCCCCTTAATATACAATTCAGGAGGTCTTTGGTAGGGGAACGATGCAACTCATGGCTACAATTGGTCCGTAGGTTGATGGAAGTTCAACTCTCTGACCAGTCAGACACCATTCACTGGAAACTAGCTACGAATGATAATTTCTCAGTAAAGTCTATGTATTTGGAGTTAATTGATTCTGGGCCAATTCCGAGATCCCTTCATATCTGGAAGATTAAAGTTCCGCTTTGAATTAAAATCTTCATGTGGTTTTTCCACAAGGGAGTGATCTTGACTAAAGATAATTTGGTTAAGCGAAGATGGGTAGGCAGTTCTAGATGTTGTTTTTGTGACAAGGATGAAACTATACAACACCTCTTTCTCGATTACCCATTGGCAAAACTATTATAGCGCATGATACATATAGCCTTCAATGTTACTCCTCCATCTTGCATTAATACGTTATTTGGGACGTGGCTAAATGGAGTGGAACCAGATATAGCGAGACATATTCGGACAGGGATATGTGCTTTCCTTTGGGCTATATGGAACATCAGAAATGATATGATCTTTAACCGGAAAAACTTTATCAACTTTTTGCAGGTTATATACAGAGCCACCACTTGGATCCGTACGTGGCCGTTACTCACTCATGTGGACTCCAGGGAGCTTTTGGTTATTGGGTGCAACCATTGGGAGATGGTAGCACGGGCTATCTTCAACAGATTTGGATGGCGAGCTAATAATAGGCTAGGTGTGTAGGCATCATAGCCTGTTGCTATTTTTGCCGGTTGTGGCATATTTTCTTTTTCTTTTTTGTTTTGCTCTGTTTGTGATCCAGATTTGAACCTCAGACTTTGTTACGTACTTTACTTAATAATATGGCAGCATGCATCATTCTGATGCAGAGGCTGCGGGTCATCCTTCTTTTCCAAAAAAAAGATCAATCAACTCTATATATGAATCAATTCATTATCTTCTTCCTCCCCCTCTTGGTATTTCATTTAATTTGGTGATCGAGTGCGTGTGATGTAGTTAACATATACAATGTGTTCATGAGAATCCGAACTGGTGTGTAGATCGATCTATGATAATACAACTAGTGCATGTAAATCCACGCGCAGGTGACGAATTTCAAGACCATCGCCATTGACTGTATGTCACCTGCTGCCGCCCCCATGACACCACCAATGTGTTGGACAAGGTGAAATAGGAGGAGTCTTCTCGCCCAAAGCTCCCAGAGTACCGGTGAGCCGCTTCATGATGCAGTGCCTCAAGAACCCCGACTATCTCTCTTAACCCATCTTTCCTTCGACGGCACCAAAGACCATGTCCATGAGCTTGAAGTACTAACTCCACACTGTTATCTTTTGCTCACTATGTTGCTAGCTAGATGTATTGAGTTTGAAGTACTGGATTGTAAGAAATGCTGTAATGCTGAACTGCTGTTCTAGACTATGACTTGTGTGCTAGTTATCTATGCTACCTGTTATCTCTATCAGTTTCATCAGGTTCTGCTATTTTATCTTACTGGGCTGATTAAAAAGACTGAGCAACCTACCAGCATAAAACATCTGTATGAATAGAGAATGGAGTATTTTAAAGTGGAAAATCAGGGGTATAAATGACCCTAAGAAATGGACAACCATTGCAAATAAAATTGAGGAATCTCAATGCTCTATTATCTGTATCGAAGAAACAAAGAGGGAGACTTTTGACAGTTCTTATATCAATTTTTTGCCCCAAACGCATTGGCAAGTTTGAATACCTACCTTCTGTAGGTGCCTCAGGGGGTATCCTAGTAGCATGGAATGATCAAGTGTTCAGAGGACAAATCTATCACGGCAATAGCTATACCATCCCAATTCAATTCACCTCCAGAAATAATGGTGATCAGTGGATGCTTACTAATGTGTATGGCCCTTGTGAGCAACAAGAAAGGCAACTTTTTATCCACGGGCTGAAAAATTCCAATATTGAAGATGATACTCACTGGATCATCCTAGGTGATTTTAATTACATCAGGTACCCACACAACGGAAGCAGGGAGGGGGCGAATATTGATGATATGCTTAATTTTAATGAAGCTATCAACCAACAAGCACTGATTGAGATACCATTGAAATGTAGGAATTTTACCTGGAGCAATATGCAAGAGGCACCACTACTTGAAAAATTGGACTGGTGTTTTACATCTGAAGCATGGACGCTTAAATATCCATCTACTTTTGCCTAGCCTCTGGCTAAGACCACTTCTGATCATGTACCCATCAACATTAGAATTGGATCTGCTATCCCTAGAGCAAACATTTTCAGATTTGAGAATTATTGGCTTCAGCACTCCCAATTCAAGGATATTATTAAAACAATATGGTCACAAGAGGTGGATGAAAGAGATAGTGCCAAAATCATAGCTGCTAAATTTAAAAGGCTGAGAAAAGGGCTAAAAATCTGGTCAAAGCAAATCTCTGATCTAAGGAAAACCATTGCAGACACCAATTTCTTAATACTTTGCTATGATAACTTTGAGGAATATAGAGCACTATCCATTGAAGAATCTAATGGAAGAGAGGTGCTTAAAGCTCATCTATCCACACTTTTAGAGCACCAAAGAATTTATTGGAAGCAAAGGGCCACTATCAGACAGATTCAGATGGGAGAAGCCAATACCAAATATTTCCAAGCAAAGGCAACAATCAAATACAAAAATAACTGTATTTTCATGCTCAAGGATGAGACTGGAAATGACCACCATGACCATCAAGCCAAAGCTGTCATTCTATATAGAGCTTTCAAAGAGAGATTGGGCACCAAGTCTCCCACTGCCAACCCTCTGCATTTGGAGCATTTGCTGCAACCTCTGGGAGACCTCACTGATTTGGAATCCCCATTCACAAAAGAAGAGATTGACAATGTTATCATGCAAATGCCCTCTGATAAATCACCAGGACCAGATGGTTTTAATGCTGCATTCCTCAAGCACTGCTGGGATATCATTGCTCCAGATTTCTACGAGCTCATACATGATTTTCATGCTGGCAATGTTAATATCCAAAGCATCAACTACTCTTTCATTACCTTGATCCCAAAAGTTGATTCAGCCACCTGTCCAGCAGATTTCAGACCTATATCACTTCTCAATTGCACTTTGAAAATCATCACTAAACTGCTGGTTAACAGATTGCAGAGAGTAATTCTCAGAATGGCGCACACAAATCAATATGGTTTCCTCAACAATAGATGCATACAAGACTGCTTAGCTTGGTCATATGAATACAACCACAAATGCTTCCAAAGTAAGAAGGAACGTGTGTTGCTAAAGCTGGACTTTGAAAAGGCATTTGACATGCTAAATCATGATACCATCATTCAGATTATGCAAGCAACAGGATTTGGGCCCAAATGGATACAGTGGATGAAAATGATCTATGGTACTGGGTTTTCCTCTGTTCTGCTCAATGGGGTCCCAGGGAAACAATTTCTACGCAAAAAAGGTGTCAGACAAGGTGACTCTCTCTCACCTATGATATTTGTGATTGCTACTGATGTACTTCAATGCATGATGAATGAGGCCATGCTCAACAACCTGATAGAGACACCAATCACACACCAATCCTGCCCTGACTTCCCCATTGACGGTGTCCTAGACTAGGGGGTACTCACCACGTCGTCTCCTGACCAAGTGGATCGGGCCGAGGACCCCCATGGCGGTTCACTATTGTGCCAGTTCAGACAACCGATGACATACACGAGGAAGATTCCACAAGACTTGCTGATCAAGACAAGTACTCCTCTCCACCGACGTATTCGACTAGGACTCTTGTTATCCTAGGCCTCTGGTACATTATATAAGCCAAGGCTAGGCTAGTCGATAGATCATTATGACATCCATCATATCATTAGGGTTTAGACCACAACTCATGATCTCGAGGTAGATCAACTCTGTACTCGATACCCCATCATCAATATAAACAAGAGCAGGACGTAGAGTTTTACCTCCATCAAGAGGGCCCGAACCTGGGTAAAACATTGTCTCCTTCGTCCCTGTTACCATTGATCCGAGAATCCACAGCTCGGGACCCCCTACCCCGAGGTCTGCCGGTTTTGACACCGACACGCATCATTCAATATGCTGATGATACCATCCTGGTGGCCAAGGCTGATAGCAGACAAATGGAACACATCAAAAACATCCTACTTCATTATGCAGCATATTCTGGGCTCAAAGTAAACTACTCCAAATCAATTCTTATTGCCATCAACACACCTATGGACAAGATGACTGCATTATCCAACCTCTTAGGATGCAAAATAGGCACTCTACCCCACACCTATCTTGGTCTATCCCTCTGTTACACAAAACCTAGAGTGGAAGATTTTGTGCCTATGTTGAAAAGGATTGAGAATAGGCTGCTTGGATGCTCTACTCTACTGTCTACTGGAGACAAACTCACTCTCATTAAATCTATCTTCACCAGTATGCCAATTTTCTTCATGTGCACCTTAATGATACCACAGACAGTGATTAAGCAAATCAACTCTTACCTCATGATTTGCTTCTGGATAAAATTTGGTACCCAAGAAAGAGGCTCAGTCCTTATTTCCCGGGACAAGGTTTGTCAACCAAAATCACAAGGGGGTTTGGGTGTTCTAGATATCCATACTCATAATCAGGCACTGCTCATGAAATTCTTACACATGTTCTGCAACAAAGAGAATACACCTTGGGTCAAGATCATCTGGGAAACTCATTATTAGAATAGTCTCCCAGGGGAGAAAATGGTGGGTTCCTTCTGGTGGAAAGCTATTCTAAAAACTTTGCCCACATTCAAGAAACATGCTACTTGTAAGCCTGGTAAGGGGGACACTGCACTATTCTGGATAGATAAATGGATGGGAGAAACACTGCAACACAAGTTTCCTGAGCTATTCTCATTCGTCATCAACAAAGAGATCACATTGGCTAAAGCTCTGGACCAACTGGAATTCAGCAACCTGTTCCATAGGCCACTGTCACTACAAGCATACACACAATTCATTTCCATTCAGAACCAACTGCTCAGCACGGAAACTACTGAAGACAAAGACAGATGGACATATTCATGGACCTCCACCCAGTACTCCTTCATGAAGATGTACAAGAACATTTGTGGGAAGAATGAAGCTCATATTATCTTGAGACAGTTATGGAACACTGCCTGTAGGCAGAGGCATAAGATATTCTTTTGGCTCTTATTACATGGTAGATTGAGTACAAGGAACCTATTACACAGCAGGAATATGTTCTTGGAGGACTATAACTGTGCTTTATGCACTGATGCAACAGAGGAGACCTTGATCCATCTGTTTTGGAATTGCCCATTCACTATCAGATGCTGGTCACATCTTCTTCCCACCAAACAGCGAGGCATATCAACATATGATGAAATCCTTCTGACTTTGTGCAAACTTCCCAAGGATATTGCTATGGAGATAACAATCATGGGCTGCTGGAGTACTTGGATGGTTCGAAATGACAAAATCTTTAGATCTGCACCGCCACACCACAACTCTTCGATCTTCTATCTCAAGGAAGGCCTTCAGGAAGTCAAATTAAGAGCTAAGCAAGTCAAGGCAGAACAAATTGAAAGTTGGATAGTACAACACTTATAATTTGATCACTATGTTGCCTAGAACTGGAGTTGGATGATTTCCCAGTTGTAAAATAGCTTGTATATGCTACCTTTTGTTATTTAATATATTGAAAATACCATAGAACGATTGTTCTACGGTTAAAGTTAAAAAAAACCATGTCCGTGAGCAGGTAAATAACGCCTTGTCGTAAGGAAAACACTTGTGGAAGGCGCGCCGGCCGAAACTTCGACCGGCTGCATCGACAGCTTGGCACAGTCACGCGTAGGAACCACGCGAACAACATCCATGTGCCAAGCTGGGCCCATGCAGACCCTTATCTCCTTCGCTTGGCCTCGCATCTTTTTTCTCCTCTGCTACTCTCTTCTTTTTTCTGTTCTGGCCATGGCGCTGAGTGCCTGTCCCCTTACCACCACATTTGGAGCTCAGCGCCGTTGAGGGATCTGACCACCTACTGCCGCGAGACGTCCCTCCCCCACTGATGCGAGCATCTCTCCCCTTACCCTGCTTCAAAGTTGTCTCTAGCTGCTGCATCTACAGAGGGCATCACACACTCCCCCATGGCCCGGCGGTTGATGCATTGGGCTGCTAGCGGTTCTGCCTTGCCGAAATGCCCTCAGGACGTTGCTGGAAGTAGGAGGCACTGGTGGCTGTGGGCTGCGGCGAGGAAGATGGGGCGCGCTCTCTTTTTACGCCCAGGCCATACCGCTGCTTCAACCGGCCAAATTTTTGCTGGGACCGGCAATGATTTTTGTTGGAACCGGTGTCTGATTTTGCTGGGAATCCCGCATAGGTGCTGATTTTTGTTGCGACATATTTGCTGGAACCAGCGACAATTTTTGCTGGAACCGGCGATGGAATTTGCTGGAATCAATGTCTGAATTTGCTGGAGAACCTCCGTAACTGGTGATTTTTGCTTCAACATTTGTCGAATTTTGCCAAAACCAACGAGAAGTTTTGCTAGAACCTGCGATGGAATTTGCTGGAACCAACTATTTTGGAGTTGCTCTATCCGTGAAGGCAAACCTGCGGCAATAGATGTTGCAACCATCCTTGGATTTTTGCTATATTTGGCAATGGGGAATGCTGGAACCAGCAGGAGACTTTTTGCTAGCAGCTACGTTTTTTGCTACAACCGTGATCATGGATGCTACAACCATCGTCAGTTTTTGCTGGATCCAGTATATGCAGATGATGGAGACGAGGAGCATGAGGTGCTGCAACCGGCACCCACCAACGCCCGAGACGACGCACACCCTTTGCCGTTGTGAGTAGCCTCTTCGGATGAGGCAGCGGCGAGGCATCACTCTGCGGCTAGTCAGAGGTGGATGCAGGCGCTGTGCATGGATGTGCCGCAAGGGGCTTTTTCCCCGGGTCTTCTAGCAGCGTTGCGACTTGCGACCAGGCTCGCCAGGGATTCGAGTCGGGGGCGGACGCAGCAGCGGGGAAGCAAGTGGGACCATCAACGATGTCTTGTCCCAGCGACGAGCGGTGGCGTGAGACCATGCGCTGCGTTGTCTGCATTAACTAGCATCAGAGTCGAGGGAGGGAAAGAAGACGATGAAGTGTACTGGGTTCTAATCGTGCGGCGATAGGAAACTAAATCGTACGGCCGAGCGGCGACCGGCCGAAATTGGGCCGGTCGACCGGCGCCTATCAGCCTCCTTGTGGTAATCCGTGACTATATGCCATTGAATTTCCTCATGTATCTCATGTACATTACGAAATGAGGAGTTCCCATCTCCTGTTGGTCCTCCATTATGGCATCCGTACGACCGTATCACGTACCACCAGGGAGGTGTATGTTTTGAGGAGTGGTAACGTAAACATCAATGGAATCAGATAACAAGTGTAATAGCTCCGGACTGGATAAACCAGATTCTGTTTGGTTTGGCTGGGTAAATTAAACATATCCCTTAACAGTGTTTGTCTTGGCACAGTAATCACATCACAGGCGCTTTCAAGGATTCAGTACAAGGGCTTAAACATGCAATTTGCAAGTGCTTCACCAGTGTTGAGTATATGATTATTAGGAAGTATAGAATAGACTAGGATTTGGTCCTGCCTTATCTTGTACTCTAAGTTGATCATTGTACTCCTATATATATGCTCACGAGGCTCAAGCAATACAATCATCATATTCCACCAATCCCTCTCCCTTTTAACATGGATCACCCTAACCGGTCCAAACCCTAGACGCCGCCCACCGCTTCCGCCCCGCACGCCGCCCCCGGGGCGGTTGGCCTCCATGACCGCCGCCGGGGGCCGCGCCACCCGTACCTAGGGTTCGTCCGCCGGTCGTGTTGACCGGCTGCCCTATAGAGTATTTTTCCTGAGCCCTTGCTCCGGGTTTCTCTCTCTTCTGCCGGTCATCTTGATCGGCATTTTCTTTTTGGTTTTCCGATCTAAGATCGGTTTGCGTCACCTGCCGCCACCGTCAACCCCGTGCGCCTCTACTCCAACACCGGCGCGACCGACCGGCTTCTTCACCGACCCGGCAGCCTTGCTCGACATGCACCTTCACGGCCTTCGTCTGTGCGTCTGCCCGTCCGTCACCTTGCACCGACTGTCGCCGCCCTACTCCGACACCGGCGCGACCAACCGGCCTCCTCCCCGATCCAGCGGCCTCGCGCGATGCTGCGGCCCTTCACAGCCGCCGTTCACGCACCGGCCCGCCCGTCGATCTGCGTCGGCTTTGCCGCCCTGCTTCGACCGGGACTCCTGCGTGACCACCCGGCCTCCGCCCCAACCCGGTGATGACCCACAAGTATAGGGGATCTATCATAGTCCTTTCGATAAGTAAGAGTGTCGAACCCAACGAGGAGCAGAAGGAAATGACAAGCGGTTTTCAGCAAGGTATTCTCTGCAAGCACTGAAATTGTCGGTAACAGATAGTAGTGTGATAAGATAATTCGTAACGGGTAACAAGTAACAAGAGTAAACAAGGTGCAGCAAGGTGGCCCAATCCTTTTTGTATCAAAGGACAAGCCTAGACGAACTCATATATAAAGCAAAGCGCTCTCGAGGACACATGGGAATTGTTGTCAAGTTAGTTTTCATCATGCTCATATGATTCACATTCGTTACTTTGATAATTTGATATGTGGGTGGGCCGGTGCTTGGGTGCTGCCCTTCCTTGGACAAGCCTCCCACTTATGATTAACCCCTCTCGCAAGCATCCGCAACTACGAAAGAAGAATTAAGATAAATCTAACCATAGCATGAAACATATGGATCCAAATCAGCCCCTTACGAAGCAACGCATAAACTAGGGTTTAAGCTTCTGTCACTCTAGCAACCCATCATCTACTTATTACTTCCCAATGCCTTCCCCTAGGCCCAAATCATGGTGAAGTGTCATGTAGTCGACGTTCACATAACACCACTAGAGGAAAGACAACATACATCTCATCAAAATATCGAACGAATACCAAATTCACATGATTACTTATAACAAGACTTCTCCCATGTCCTCAGGAACAAACGTAACTACTCACAAAGCATATTCATGTTCATAATCAGAGGAGTATTAATTATCAGTAATGATCTGAACAAATGATCTTCCACCGAATAAACCAACCAGCATCAACTACAAGGAGTAATCAACACCACTAGCAACCCACAGGTACCAATCTGAGGTTTTGAGACAAAGATCGGATACAAGAGATGAACTAGGGTTTGAGAGGAGATGGTGCTGGTGAAGATGTTGATGGAGATTGACCCCCTCTCGATGAGAGGATCGATGGTGATGACTAGGGCGATGATTTCCCCCTCCCGGAGGGTTGTTTCCCCGGCAGAACAGCTCCGCCGGAGCCCTAGATTGGTTTTGCCCAGGTTCCGCCTCGAGACGGCGGCGCTTCGTCCCGAAAGCTTTCTCCTTATTTTTTCTAGGTCAAAACACACCATATAGCAGAAGATGGGCATCAGGGGCCTGCCAGGTAGCCCACAAGGACGGGGGGGCGCGCCCAGGGGGTAGGGCGCGCCCTCCACCCTTTTGGATGGCAGGTGGCCCCCCTCTGGTACTTTATTCGCCCAATATTTTTTATTAAATCCAAAATGACTCTCCGTGAAGTTTCAGGACTTTTCGAGTTGTGCAGAATAGATCTTTAATATTTGCTCCTTTTCCAGCCCAGAATTCCAGCTGCCGGCATTCTCCCTCTTCATGTAAACCTTGTAAAATAAGAGAGAAAAGGCATAAGTATTGTGCCATAATGTGTAATAACAGCCCATAATGCAATAAATATTGATATAAAAGCATGATGCAAAATGGACGTATCAACTCCCCCAAGCATAGACCTCGCTTGTCCTCAAGCGAAAGCCGATATCGAAAAATATGTCCACATGTTTAGAGATAGAGGTGTCAATAAAATAAAATACGGACATGAGGGCATCATGATCATCTTTAGAACAACACATATATTGTCATATAATTTCTTATGCTAAAGTAACAATTCATTCACAAGGTAAAGTATGAATCAAAAACTTCATTGAAAACTAACAAACTATGATCTCAGTCATTGAAGCAATTGCAATTTATCATAACATCGGAAAGAGTCAATATAAGAGCTTTTCAGCAAGTCCACATACTCAACTATCATTTAGTCTTTCACAATTGCTAACACTCACGCGATACTTATGGGTTCAAAGCTTCAGTCAGACACAGAGAAAGATAGGGGCTTATAGTTTTGCCTCCCAACCTTTTACCTCAAGGGTAATGTCAACAATAATACTTTATGATGACCTACATCCGAGTGGATATATATATCTGGATCTTTCTCCAACACATAGTGCTTGCCAAAAGGAAAAAATGTAAAAAAAGGAAAGGTGAAGATCACCATGACTCTTGTATAAGGGTAGAAGATAAAAGTAAAAGATAGGCCCTTCATAGAGGGAAGCAGAGGTTGTCATGTGCTTTTATGGTTGGATGCGCAAAATCTTAATGCAAAAGAACGTCACTTTATATTGCCGCTTGTGATAAAGAACTTTATTATGCAGTCCGTCGCTTTTATTTCTTCCATATCACAAGTTCGTATAAAGCTTATTTTCTTCACACTAATAGATCATACATATTTAGAGAGCAATTTTTATTGATTGCACCGATGACAACTTACTTGAAGGATCTTACTCAATCCATAGGTAGGTATGGTGGACTCTCATGGCAAAACTGGGTTTAGGGATGTTTGGAAGCACAAGTAGTATCTCTACTTGGTGCAAAGAATTTGGCTAGCATGAGAGGGAAAGGCAAGATCAACATGTTGGAGGATCCATGACAATATAACTTCTATTCAGATATAAGAAAACATAACCCATTATGTTGTCTTCCTTGTCCAACATCAACTTTTTAGCATGTCATATTTTAATGAGTGCTCACAATTACAAAAGATGTCCAAGATAGTATATTTATATGTGAAGCCTCTCTTTCTTTATTACTTCCTATTAATTGCAACAATGACCAAAACTATGTTTGTCAACTCCCAACAAATTGTATTCATCATACTCTTTATATGTGAAGTCATTACTCTCCATAAGATCAATATATGATCTTTTTATTTCTTTTTATTATTTTATTCCCTCAAGATCATAGCAAGAAAACAAAGCCCTCAACTCAAAACTACTCTTTATTATATAACTCACGGACTCGATTACATAGATAGAGATCAAAACAAAACTCAAAGCTAGATCATACTAAAACTTTATTCTGCTAGATCAAGATATAACCAAAAGGATCGAACTAAGAAAAACGATAAAAGTAAAGGTGTGATGGTGATACGATACCGGGGCACCTCCCCCAAGCTTGGCAGTTGCCAAGGGGAGTGCCCATACCCATGTATTTATGTCTCTTTCTTCGAAGGTGGTGATGATGGAGTTGTTGATGAAGTAGGCTTGTCATCCATCTTCCAAGGCATAGGCTCACCATCATAGAAGGATGAACGAGTCTCCGGGATCCTCAAATCTGCAGCCAAACTCATCCTCTTAAATCTGTATTCATACTCATGGTTTTGGTTTTGCAGGTCATAGATCTGGTGTCGGGGCCAGATTTCGGGGACACAACATATCCCAGAAATTTAACCCCTCGTGTTACCACCAGCCCAAGATTACTATTACTGGTGGACACGTCCTTGTTACAGATTACCAAGCTATTACAAGAATTGGAAACAAGACCACAAAGGTCTAATGATACAATAGTGATTCCGGTGGTGGATGACGGAAATGACTCGTGGTTCTCCAACATCGATGGGGCTCCATTCCCACAGGAACAGCTGACCCGGATAACTCCTATCCGCGTGGCCGCTAATCCTAGGCTCCGCACGGACGTCGCGATGGTACTCCTCGAAGAAAATCTGACCTGGCCAAGCAAATAGCCAGGGACAAGCCTGTGAGTACGTTTGAATGTACTCACAAACATCATGAACAGATGATATACCGAATGCAGCATATATTATGCGATCAAGTTGAATTAAAAATTATATGCGTATGCTCATGATGGACTTAAAGGCATGCTGTCAGGAATTAAATCATGGCATGATAACATATTAGCATGTGCAAATGACTGGATATATATAAAAATATTAGTGATAAACAAGGAAAGTTAAAGGAAAATAAAATAAAGGAAATGCCGATCGGATGTCTAAAATGACACCATGGTTGGTCTTGAAGAGAAATGTCAAGGGGGTGTCTAAAAGAGAAATCGGACGAGACAGGACCATCCGAGAACTCAGGCGACGCCACGAGAGGTCTTGAAAAGAAATGCCAGTCGGGTGTTAAGTGACGCCACGGTCGGACTTGAAGAGAAATGCCAATCGGGTGTCCACAAGAGAAGTGGCGGGATAAACTGCCTGTTAACTCGAGAGACGCCACGAGAGGTCTTGAAAATAAAATTGAGTGCCCGGGGTAGTCTAGCCAGCCCCTGAGACAGTCAGGAAATACAAAGTAAGAGAAACGGGTTAGTCCTCAATAATAAGCATAACCATAATAATATTAACATGCATAGCATAATATTCATGGTAGCCTCTGGGTGTTAATAATTATCCTGCAAAATATTTCAGGCATATTAAAATTATTTCCCTCCTAAGACCGACACTAAGACCGAAACTTGACCAACCCAGACTATAGCCCTTAACCGCGGACACGGCTATTCGAATAGGTTTAAACTCTGCAGAGGGTGTACTCTTTACCCACAAGTAAAGGATTTCTTTAGTCAGTACCATGACACTGACTAATTCCCATTACGGTCTTTGGGTTGAAAACACACCTGACCAGCACACACCATATTAACTTTCCAGATGCCAGGAATCACCCGAGGCATCGTTCAAGAAAAACTCTGAGACAGAGAGACCAACGTCCTGCATGGGATCACTATTAATACGCGCGGATTCCAAGGGGTGCCCCCCTCTTAGTCACAAATGGAAACACCCATGCCCCCTGACCCGATGACAGGATTTAGTCCACCAACATGGAAACCCTCATCGTAGCCCTCTATGTGGTGTGTGCACGGAAAGGGGTTAACAACTTACTGAACCATACCCCACCTGTGGCAGGGACAAGTGGCAGCACGAATCAAGTATGGGGGTTACCGGAACAAGACTCGATCTACGGTCGACTCAGGAGGTTAAGTTTTCCTGCGGTGGTTAGCACAATATATTCCTTGGTGATACCCAACGGCATCACCACCCGGCATGTCCCGACATGCCCTTACTGATCATTCTCGTCACCACGAGAAATTTCAATCTCACGGTCACTTTACTCGTGACTGATTCTTTCCTGCAGTTTAGTCCGGACCGGCACAGGCATATGTGACATAAGAAAAATAGCCATGCTTACTCTTACTTCATGCCTAAATGAAGGTAAAATATTTCATGGGGGTCATGCATGCATAATTATCAATATGCCAACTTTATATGAACTCAACATAATCATGGTGCAAATATTAACTATGCAATCCACCATATCAAGTGTTCAAGATGCTTGCCTTGAGCATGCAGAAATATTGGGTGCACTCCAAAAGTTTGAAAAGTTTCTTCCCTCCATTTTTCCTATTTTAAAGATTATAGCAATTACCACATAATTCAAAAACAGTACTAAAAGTTGTTTCAAATATTTTTGAAATAAATACTAAAATAAACTAGATGAAAAATGAAAATAACAGAGAAAGAATCAATTCATTTGGAGTTAATGTGAATTAATTATGGAATTTCTAAGTTGAAATAAATGATTAAATGAACCATTTAATTGATCCAGTGGAGATAAAGCTTAGGAAAAATGTTAACCTAACCTATATAAATAGAGCAAGATTTTATAAGTCTGTAGAAATTTGAATCACTGGATTTGGATTTGAAATGGTTGCTGTGGAATTAATTGAAATCTACTGGAAAAGAAAAAGAAAAAGAAAAGAAAAGGGTAGCAGTGCGCCCCGTGCGAGATTTAACCGCGAGGCGCCACTGGGCCGAGCCCAGTGCGAATAACCCGCCGACGTCGACGGTGTATTTACTGAAGTACATTTCCTCGTAGGGAAAGTGTACCCACGGGGATGCGCTACTGGAGGAGATGGTTGGCTCACCGACAGGTGGGACCCACCTGTCGGGTTTGTCTGCAACCTCCCGCGCGCGAGGACAGGGATAGGGGAGGACTCTGGCGATGATTCCCGGCGGCACACCTCACCGTTCGGGGTGCTACGGCCACCGGAATGCTCAGAGGAGCATGGCGCTTCTGTACATGCCACGCACGCTCGTCGGGGAGCTCGAGAATGAGCGGGGCTTCCTCCATGGTGGAGGGAAGCTACGGTTGGAAGGGGGCTTTCGCCCTCGGGCCTCCTCCGGCGAAATTGACAATGGGGATGGGTCTCTGGGTCTCTGGGGAAGCTATTGGAGAAGGAGTTGGGGAGGGGGAGGCTCTGGAGAGGCTGGAATCATCGGCGATGTGGTGGTGGCAGTAGCTACGGGAGACGGAGATGACGGTCGTTTCCAGTCGTTTGGCTGCCTCGGTAGGCTTATGGGGGATGGAGGAGTGGTGGAGATGAGAGGAGCGAGCTCGGAGGGCCTTTTTATAGCTGCGCGACGTCGGTTCCGTGGCTTTTCGGGGAAGCGACGATGGCGGCGGTCATTACTGCGCCGTTGAGGTGGCTGGCGAGGTCAGCGTGGACGGCGGGGTCGGTGGGGAGTTGGCGGACCGGAGTTAAGGCGGGAACGCTCTGGCGTCTGCGGATTTGGCCACGCGTCGTGGGCGGCGGTGACAGCGACGTGCGGCGATTGTGGCCGGTGCTAGGTGGCGGCTGGCCGGCGCTAACGACCAGGGAAGGTGTCAGTGGGGTACCTGGCTTACCCGCGAAGCTAGTGGTGGAGGTGCGTGACTGGGGGAGGCAGTAGGGCGGTGACAGGGCTCGGGCGCCGGCGGTGCAATAACTGCGTTCTGCTCGCGCTCTGGACATGCCCCTGATGTGTTCGACGAAATGCCAGAGTGAGCTAGGGTGATCCACTTAAGCTGATTTTTGCTAGGGTTATGATTACAAAGATGGCAAGACTATTGGACATTCTGGTTTGGTCGGAAGAGCTAGTCCCAAAAGTGGTTTTAAGAGGTTGCCATATTCTGTCATGCACATGATGTGCTCGACAGAATGCTAGGGTGACCTAGGAGGATTTGTTGGATATGAAAATTGGCAGGGGAATGTCTCTTTGGATGGTAGAGAGGGTGGTGGGGTTGGCTGGGCAAAAAGAAGAACTTGCTAGTGCAAGTTTTGGTGAATTTTAGTTCTGGACAGAAAATGTAGGGGAATATTTGGTGATCTAAAGAGATTCCAATGGAGCTGGAATTTTGGACTTAAGGGTTTTGTTGGAAGGACTATAAGTGGGAAAAATTTCAGGATTTTTGGGGCAAGGAAAATTGGGGTTGTAGTAGAAACTCAAATACTGGACAGAATTGAAAAGAGATTGTTTTGCTCAAAATTTACAAAAGACCAAGTTAGGTTTTTGCATAAAAGTGATATGTAGGCATCATAAAAATTTTGTGGAATTTTGAAAGAATTATTTGAAGTGGTTGCTGTGCAACAGAGTTATTTTAAGAATTGAAAATGCTATTAAAATAATTATTTAGAGGCAAATTTTATTATGAAATTAATTCTTACTATAATTGAAAAGTTTTAAGAAAACTACCAAGCCACAATATTATGTCCAAAAATTTCTATATGGAGGGAAGAATTTTGGAAAACAGAAACAGAAAATACTCTGAAAATAACAAAAGACTTAATATAATTCAAAATTTTATTTCTGGCCAAGTTTTTATTTAGTAAAAACATGATTAAATTTTTGGGGTGTTACATCTGGGCTTGGAGATGCTCGATTTTCTCATGAAGCTTGAAGATGGCCTCCCCGATGTTCTTGGCATCCAGCTTGTGATTGTTGGTGAACTCCGCGATCATCATGTGATTGGCGTTGAGTCCTCGTTCCACCATCCCTTGGCACTTGAAAACTTGTTGCTCCATTGCTTCGAGTCTTGTCTCCATGCTTCCGGTCTTCTTCGGTCCCTCAACATCGTGGATGTGCAGCACCCCCTCACGCATCTCAATGGTTTGAGGGTGTTGCAGCACCTCCGCGAGGTAAGGGTTGAGACCTTCTCGAAAAACTTGTCCTTGGGGGCGCTTGGAGACGTCATGGTGATCTAGGTCTGTCAGAAAAACAGCTCAAAACAAAAACAGGAGATTTTGCCGTGGTACGGTGGTCAAAACCTTCGGGAGATTATATAATGAGTTTTTACCGACCAAAAGAAGCATTGTGCAAGAAAACGGAGTCCGGAGGGCACACGAGGTGGCCACAAGGTTGGGGGGCACGCCCAGGGGGGTAGGGCACGCCCTCCACCCTTGTGGTCGCCTCGTGTCTCTTTCGGACTACTTTTAATTTTCCTAATTTTTTAAATATTCCAAAATGGAGAAAAATTATCATTGGAAATGTTTTGGAATCGGTTTACTTACCGTACCACATACCTATTCCTTTTCGGAGTCTAAAACGTTCTGGAAAGTGTTCCTTATGTACTCCTCCGGTGTTACGGTATCAATTATATTGGTCTAAACATTTATGGGAGTACCTGAGATATAATGTTTGATTCTTTGACCGTTTACCACCTTTGGATTTGTGCCTTCGGCGTTGTTGATTTTTATGGCACCGGAATGATAGACCTCCTCGATAATGTAAGGACCTTCCCATTTAGAGAGAAGCTTTCCTGCAAAAAATCTTAAACGAGAGTTGTATAGCAAAACATGATCACCTACATTAAACTCACGCTTTTGTATCCTTTTGTCATGCCATCTTTTAACTTTTTCTTTAAACAAGTTGGCATTCTCATAGGCTTGGGTTCTCCATTCATCAAGCGAGCTTATGTCAAATAACCTCTTCTCACGGGCAAGTTTGAAATCATAGTTGAGCTCTTTAATTGCCCAATAAGCTTTATGTTCTAGTTCAAGAGGTAAGTGACAAGCCTTTCCATAAACCATTTTATATGGAGACATACCCATTGGGTTTTTATAAGCAGTTCTATAAGCCCATAATGCATCATCAAGTTTCTTAGACCAATTCTTTCTAGATCTATTAACAGTCTTTTGCAAAATCAATTTAATCTCTCTATTGCTCAATTCTACTTGACCACTAGACTGAGGATGATATGGAGATGCAATTCTATGGTTAACATCATACTTAGCAAGCAATTTACGGAAAGCACCATGAATAAAATGTGAACCACCATCAATCATCAAATATCTAGGGACTCCAAACCTCGGAAAAATAACTTCTTTAAGCATCTTAATAGAAGTGTTATGATCAGCACTACTAGTTGGAATAGCTTCTACCCACTTAGTAACGTAATCAACAGCAACTAAAATATGTATATACCCATTAGAGAAAAGGTCCCATATAATCAAAGCCCCAAACATCGAATGGTTCAATAACAAGTGAATAATTCATAGGCATTTCCTGACGTCTACTAATATTACCAATTCTCTGGCATTCATCACAAGACAAGACAAACTTACGAGCATCTTTGAAGAGAGTAGGCCAATAAAAATCAGATTGCAATACCTTATGTGCAGTTCTATCTCCAGTGTGGTGTCCTCCGTAAGACTCGGAGTGGCACTTGCGTAGGATCTGTTCCTGTTCATGCTCAGGTACACAACGTCTAATAACACCATCTACCCTTTCTTTATAAAGGTGTGGGTCATCCCAAAAGTAATGTCTTAAATCATAGAAAAACTTTTTCTTTTGCTAGTATGTGAAACTAGGTGGTATAAATTTAGCAACAATGTAATTAGCATAATCAGCATACCATGGAGTATTACGAGAAGTATTTATGACAGCTAATTGTTCATCAGGAAAGCTATCATCAATAGGCAGTGGGTCATCAAGAACATTTTCTAACCTAGACAAGTTGTCTGCAACGGGGTTCTCAGCTCCCTTTCTATCTATAATATGCAAATCAAATTCTTGTAGCAAGAGAACCCATCTAATAAGTCTAGGTTTAGCATCTTTCTTTTCCATAAGATATTTAATAGCAGCATGATCAGTGTGAACAGTTACTTTGGAATCAACAATATAGGATCTGAACTTATCACAAGCAAAAACAACTACTAAAAATTCTTTTTCAGTAGTAGCATAATTTCTCTGGGCACTGTCTAGAGTTTTACTAGCATAATGAATAACATTTAATTTCTTATCAACTCTTTGCCCTAGAACAGCACCAACATCATAATCACTAGCATCACACATAATTTCAAAGGGTAAATTCCAATCAGGTGGCTGAACAATAGGTGCAGAAATCAAGGCTTTCTTAAGTATTTCAAATGCTTCTACACAATCATCATCAAAAACAAAAGGAACATCTTTTTGCAAGATATTAGTGAGGGGCCTAGAAATTTTAGAGAAGTCTTTAATAAACCTCCTATAGAAACCAGCATGGCCAAGGAAACTTCTTATACCTTTGATATCCTTAGGACACGACATATTTTCAATAGCATCTACTTTAGCTTTATCTACTTCAATACCTCTTTCAGAAATTTTATGCCCCAAGACAATACCTTCATTAACCATAAAGTGGCACTTCTCCCAATTCAAGACAAGATTAGTTTCCTCACATCTCTGCAAAACTCGATCAAGGTTGCTTAAGCAATCATCAAAAGAAGTTCTGTAAACGGAGAAATCATCCATGAAAACCTCAACAATCTTTTCACAAAAAGCAGAGAATATAGCAGTCATACATCTTTGAAAGGTAGCAGGTGCATTGCATAAACCAAAAGGCGTACGTCTATAAGCAAAGGTACCGAAAGGGCACGTAAAAGTGGTATTTTCCTGATCATCTTTTAACACAGGTATTTGAGAAAAACTAGAATAACAATCTAGAAAGCAAAAATGTGTATGTTTGGATGATCTTTCTAGCATTTGATCAATAAAAGGTAGAGGGTAATGATCTTTTCTAGTAGCTTTATTTAATTTGCGAAAATCAATTACCATTCCATAACCTGTAACAATTCTTTGTGGGATCAATTCATTCTTATCCTTAGGAACAACAGTAATACCTCCCTTCTTAGGGACACAATGAACAGGACTTACCCACTTACTATCAGCAATAGGATAAACTATACCTGCCTCCAGAAGCTTTAGTATTTCATTTCTTACCACTTCTTTCATCTTAAGATTTAACCGTCGTTGGTGATCAACAACTGGTTTAGCATCATTCTCCAAATTAATTTTGTGCTGACATAGAGACTAATGCCCTTAAGATCATCAAGAGTATATCCAATAGTGGCACGGTGCTTCTTCAGAGTTTTCAATAATTTCTTTTCTTCATGCTCTGAAAGGTTAGCACTAATAATAACAGGATATATCTTCTTTTCATCGAGATAAGCATATTTCAAAGTATCCAATAATTTTTTAAGCTCAAACACGGGATCACCCTTGGGTGGAGGAGGATCCCCAAGGATTTCAACAGGCAAATTGTGTTTCAAAATAGGCCCTTGATTAAAGAATATCTCGTCTATTTCCCTTCTTTCATTCATAAACATATTGTTCTCATGGTCTAGCAAATATTGTTCTAAGGGATCAGTAGGAGGCACGGCAATAGAAGCAAGACCAATAATTTCATCCTTACTAGGCAATTCTTTATCATGGGGTTGTCTACGAAATTTAGAGAAATTAAAATCATGAGACATATCCGCTAAACCGATAGTAACAATATCTTTCTCGCAATCTATCTTAGCATTAACAGTATTCAAGAAAGGTCTACCAAATATAATGGGACAATAGTCATCTTGTGGGGAAGCAAGAACAAGAAAATCAGTAGGGTATTTTATTTTCCCACACAAGACTTCAACATCTCTAACAATCCCAATTGGTGAAATAGTATCTCTATTGGCAAGCTTAATAGTAACATCAATATCTTCTATCTCAGCAGGTGCAATATCATTCATAATTTCTTTATATAAGGAAAAAGGAATTGCACTCACACTAGCACCCATATCACATAAGCCATGATAACAATGATCTCCTATTTTAACCGAAACAACAGGCATGCCAACAACGGGTCTATGTTTATCTTTACTATCGGGTTTAGCAATTCTAGCAACTTCATCACAGAAATAAATAACATGCCCATCAATATTATCAACCAAGAGATCTTTAACCATAGCAATACTAGGTTCAACTTTAATTTTCTCAGGGGGTGTAGGTGTTCTAGTATAACTCTTACAAACCACAATTGAAGCTTTAGCATGATCCTTTATTCTAACAGGAAAGGGTGGTTTCTCAATATAAGCAATAGGAGCAATAGGATCAACATTATAAGTAATAGTTTCTTCTTCAACTTTAATAGGTTCTACTACTTTAAATTCAATGGGAGGATGATATTTAAACCACTTCTCCTTAGGGAGATCAACATGAGTAGCAAAATATTCACAGAAAGAGGCTACTATCTCAGAGTCAAGTCCATATTTAGTGCTAAAATCATGAAAAGCATCGGTATCCATAAAAGATTTAACACAATCAAACTTAAGGTTTATACCTGACTCATTACCTTTGTCGAGTTCCCAATCTTCAGAGTTGCGTTTAATTCTTTCCAATAAATCCCATTTGAATTCAATAGTCTTCTTCATAAAAGAACCAGTACAAGAAGTATCGAGCATGAATCGATCATTATTAGAAAGCCGAGCATAAATTTTTTGAATAATAATTTCTCTTGGGAGCTCATGATTGGGGCATGAATATAACATTGACTTAAGCCTCACCCAAGCTTGAGCGATACTTTCTCCTTCACGAGGCCAAAAATTATATATATAATTCCCATCACGATGAACCAGATGCATAGGATAAAACTTATGATGAAATTTCAATTTCAATCGGTTGTAGTTCCATGATCCAATATCATCACATATCCTATACCATATCAATGCCTTCTCCTTCAAAGATAAAGGGAAGACCTTCTTCTTGACTTCATCCTCGGGCAAACCTGCAAGCTTAAATAATCCACAAACTTCATCCACATAGATTAGATGCATATTAGGATGTAATGTTCCATCTCCTGTGTCAGGATGAGCTAGCAGTTTCTCTATCATACCCGAAGTAATTTCATAATAAATATTTTCAGTAGGTGCAGTAGGTTGGGGGGAAACTCTTTGCTCTTCCGGTCGGGGTGAAGATACCCCGAACAAACCCCTCAAACGATTATTTTCTATAGTAACAAGTGACAGTAAATTTCAGCACACTATATAAATGTTTCCTTACCAAATTCCACTCACCAAAGGCGCTTCACTCCCCGGCAACGGCGCCAGAAAAGAGTCTTGATGACCCACAAGTATAGGGGATCTATCGTAGTCCTTTCGATAAGTAAGAGTGTCGAACCCAACGAGGAGCAGAAGGAAATGACAAGCGGTTTTCAGCAAGGTATTCTCTGCAAGCACTGAAATTATCGGTAACAGATAGTTGTGTGATAAGATAATTCGTAATGGGTAACAAGTAACAAAAGTAAACAAGGTGCAGCAAGGTGGCCCAATCCTTTTTGTATCAAAGGACAAGCCTAGACGAACTCTTATATAAAGCAAAGCGCTCCTGAGGACACATGGGAATTATTGTCAAGTTAGTTTTCATCATGCTCATATGATTCGCGTTCGTTACTTTGATAATTTGATATGTGGGTGGACCGGTGCTTGGGTGCTGCCCTTCCTTGGACAAGCCTCCCACTTATGATTAACCCCTCCTTCAAGCATCCGCAACTACGAAAGAAGAATTAAGATAAATCTAACCATAGATGAAACATATGGATCCAAATCAGCCCCTTACGAAGCAACGCATAAACTAGGGTTTAAGCTTCTGTCACTCTAGCAACCCATCATCTACTTATTACTTCCCAATGCCTTCCCCTAGGCCCAAATCATGGTGAATTGTCATGTAGTCGACGTTCACATAACACCACTAGAGGAAAGACAACATACATCTCATCAAAATATCGAACGAATACCAAATTCACATGATTACTTATAACAAGACTTCTCCCATGTCCTCAGAAACAAACGTAACTACTCACAAAGCATATTCATGTTCATAATTAGAGGAGTATTAATTATCATTAAGGATCTGAACAAATGATCTTCCACCGAATAAACCAACCAGCATCAACTACAAGGAGTAATCAACACTACTAGCAACCCACAGGTACCAATCTAAGGTTTTGAGACAAAGATCGGATACAAGAGATGAACTAGGGTTTGAGAGGAGATGGTGCTGGTGAAGATGTTGATGGAGATTGACCCCCTCTCGATGAGAGGATCGATGGTGATGACGATGGCAATGATTTACCCCTCCCGGAGGGATGTTTCCCCGACAGAACAGCTCCGTCGGAGCTCTAGATTGGTTCTGCCCAGGTTCCGCCTCGAGACGGCGGCGCTTCGTCCCGAAAGCTTTCTCCTTATTTTTTCTAGGTAAAAACACACCATATAGTAGAATATGGGCGTCGGGGGCCTGCCAGGTGGCCCTCAAGGACGGGGGGCGCGCCCAGGGGGGTAGGGTGCGCCCTCCACCCTTGTGGATGGCAGGTGGCCCCCCTTTGGTACTTTCTTTGCCGAATATTTTTTATTAAATCCAAAATGACTCTTCGTGAAGTTTCAGGACTTTTGGAGTTGTGCAGAATAGGTCTCTAATATTTGCTCCATTTCCAGCCCAGAATTCCAGCTGCCGGCATTCTCCCTCTTCATGTAAACCTTGTAAAATAAGAGAGAAAAGGCATAAGTATTGTGCCGTAATGTGTAATAACAGCCCATAATGCAATAAATATTGATATAAAAGCATGATGCAAAATGGACGTATCACCCAGCAGCCTCGCGCAATGCGGCATCCCTTCACAGCCGCCGTTGCACGTTGGCTCACCCGTTGATCTACGCAGGCTGTCGCCGCCCTACTACGACCGGGACTCTGCCACCACCCCGCCTCCACCAAGCGGCGTCCCTGGCCTCGCGTGTGATCGGATTGATCACCCGCCTGCAGGCGCGATCCGCCTCATCTACGTCGTGCGACCGACCTGGCCTGTCGGTTGCGCGCGCCTCCACAGGCCCCGTGAAGACCGTCCCGGGTACAGTGCGCCACTACACCGATCGAGCATCGCGCCGCTGCTACGTCGCCCCGTCGAGCCGCAGCATCGTCGCCCAGTGGTTCTCCCTGTGGCTACACCGATTCGCGCCGCCACTGCATCACCCCTTCGGGCTGTATCCCCGTGGCATGTGGTCCCCCCCGCCACCCTGAGGCCGTTCCCGTGGTTGCACCAATCTGTACGCTGCCGCTGTGTCGCCTTCGGGCCGTAGTGCCGCAGCCCGCAGTCAACCACCGCCCCGAGGCCGTCCGCTCCAGGCCGTCCCCGAGGCTGCACCGACCCTCGCGCTGCCGCTGCGTCACCCCGTCGGGTCGTAGTGAGCGTGGCAGGTGATCCCTGCAACCGCCCCGAGGTCTTCCCGCCGTCTCCCCGACCCGCCTGCCAGCCGCCGCTGCGTCGCTCCTTCAGGCCGTAGCGCCGCGGCCCGTGGTCCACTACGCCGTCACCGCACGTCGACCTCCCGTGGTATGCACCGTGTCGCCTCCCTCGGCGAGAGAACGCCACCATCCGCGCCGGTCTTCGTCACCCAGTCGGGTTCCTCGCCTCCTTCGAGCACCGCCGTCGCGCTCCTAACCAAGCCGCGGCCGTGAGGCCATCACCGCCGCTATTCTTCGAGCGGTGCCGCTACTACAAACTGTAGCCGCCGCCCGTCCACCACCTTTATCTTCGTCCAGCACCAGCCCGTCGCTAGCATGGCCATCCTCTACCCTGACCACTTCGTCTACTTCGACCACCGTTGGTGACAGTGGCCCCGCGCCGATGGACGCTGCAATCATCGTCGAGTTCTTCTCTGTTAGCCCCTCCGACTTCTCCGACATGGCGTACAGCTCATGCAGGTCCCCGTCTATGCATGCCCGGTGCTGGCAACACCGATGCGTGCCTTCGTCCACAATGTGTCCCCGGGCCTGGCAAGCCTGGAACGGCGCTTCGTCAACTTCGTCTTCGTCCGTCTACGCATGCCCGATGTTGGCAACACCGATGCATGCTGATACGTCTCCGTCGTATCTACTTTTCCTAACGCTTTTGCTCTTGTTTTGGACTCTAATTTGCATGATTTGAATGAAACTAACCCAGACTGACGCTGTTTTCAGCAGAACTACCATGGTGTTGTTTTTGTGCAGAAATAAAAGTTCTCGGAATGGAACGAAATTTTTTGGAGATTTATTTTACAATAAAAGAAAATTACTGGAGCCAAGAACCACCAGAAAGGGGGCCCTGGGTGAGCACAACCCACCAGGGTGCGCCCCCCTCCAGGCGCCCAGGTGGGTTGTGCCCACCTGGTGACCCCGCAGACCCTGATTCCGACTCCTTAAATACCTATATTTGGAGAGAAAAAATTAGGGAGAAAGAATTATCGCGTTTCACGATACAGAGCCGCCGCCACCTCCTGTTCTTCATCGAGAGGCCAGATCTGGAGCCCGTTTGGGGCTCCGAAGAGGGGGATCTTCGGTCTTCGTCATCACCAACCCTTCTCCATCGCCAATTCCATGATGCTCCCCACCGGGAGTGAGTAATTCCTTCGTAGGCTCGCTGGTCGGTGAGGAGTTGGATGAGATTCATCATGTAATTGAGTTAGTTTTGTTAGGGCTTGATCCCTAGTATCCACTATGTTCTGAGATTGATGTTGTTATGACTTTGCCATGCTTAATGCTTGTCACTAGGGCCCGAGTGCCATGATTTTAGATCTGAACCGTTTATGTTTTCACCATTATATCTATGTTCTAGATCCGATCTTGCAAGTCATATTCACCTATTACGTGTTATGATCCGTAAACCCCAGAGTGACAATAGTCGGGATACTTTCCGATGATGACCGTAGTTTGAGGAGTTCATGTATTCACTATGTGCTAATGCTTTGTTCCGGTTCTCTATTAAAAGGAGGACTTAATATCCCTTAGTTTCCTTATGGACCCCGCTACCACGGGAGGGTAGGACAAAAGATGTCATGCAAGTTCTTTCCATAAGCACGTATGACTATTTACGGAATACATGACTACATTATATTTATGAACTGGAGCTAGTTTTGCATCACCCTAGGTTATGACTGTTATATGATGAATATCATCCAAAAAATTCACCGATCCAATGCCTACGAATTTTCCACATATTGTTCTTGCTAAGTTACTATTGCTGCTGCTACTGTTACACTTGCTACAAAATCACTGCTATCATTGTTACCGTTACTGCTACTATTATCACTGCTATCAAAACTATCATATTACTGTGCTACTGATCACTTTGCTGTAGATAATTAATCTCCAGGTGTGGTTGAATTGACAACTCAGCTGCTAATACATACAAATATTCTTTGGCTCCCCTTGTGTCGAATCTATAAATTTGGGTTGAATACTCTACCCTCGAAAACTGTTGCGATCCCCTGTACTTGTGGGTTATCAAGACCTTTTTCTGGTGCCGTTGCTGGGGAGCATAGCTATATTTGTTGAGTCACTTGAGATTATTATCTATTTATCACTATGAAGAATCTGAAGGATACCAAGACTAAGATTTTTCCCTCTAAGACGAGGGGAGGTAAGGAACTGCCATCACACTCTGCACTTGATTCACCTTCTATTTTGAGTAGAAATGCAACACCACCACATACTATTAATCCTGATATGTCGCAAGTTATTGATGACTGTACTTCTGCTATGAATGCTACTCATGATGATGCTAGTACCTTGCCTGATGATAATATGCCACTAGGTGAATTTCTTGATGAACAAATTGCTAGAGCTAAAGATATTGAGAATGAAGAAACTGATGAAGTACTTGAAACTGAAAATCTTGAAACACCTATTAGGCCTAGCTCTCCTAGATATGAATTGCCTAAGATACCCGAAGGTTATGTTATGGATGAGGAGACCGCTAGAGATTTTCTTGCTTGCAATGATAGAGATGATCTTAAGAAATTATTACGCAAGCTGAAAGAAAAATATTTGAATGCTAGAATGAAATGTGATCCTAAGTTTGCTACTTCGCCTATCGTTGTTACTGATAAGGATTATGAATTCTCTGTCGACCTAGAGTTAATTACTTTGGTTGAATCTGATCCTTTCCATGGCTATGAAACTGAAACTGTTGTGGCACACCTTACTAAATTAAATGATATAGCCACCCTATTTGCTCATGATGAGAAGATTCGCGAGTACTATATTCTCAAATTATTTCCGTTCTCATTAAAGGGTGATGCTAAGATATGGTACAATACTCTTGCTCCTGGTTGTGTGCGTAGTCCCCAGGATATGATTTATTACTTCTCTGAAAAATATTTTCCTGCTTATAAGAAACAAGCTGCCTTACAGGAAATATTTAATTTTGTGCAAATTGAAGAAGAGAGTCTCCCACAAGCTTGGGGGAGGCTTCTCTAATTGCGTAATGCTTTGCCTGATCATCCTCTTAAGAAAAATTAAATACTTGATATCTTCTATAATGGACTAACCGATGCTTCTAGGGACTTCCTAGATAGTTGTGTTGGTTGTGTTTTCAGGGAACGAACTGTTGAACAAGCTGAGGAATTATTGAATAATATATTGAAAAATTATGATGATTGGACTCTTCCTGAACCACCGCCTAAACCCACTCCGAAGAAGAGGGGTATCTTATATCTCAGTCCTGAAGATATGCAAGAGGCAAAGAAAAGCATGAAGGAAAAAGGTATTAAAGCAGAGGATGTTAAAAATTTACCTCCCATTGAAGAAATACATGGACTTGACACACCACTACCAAAGGTGGTAGAGGTAAATTCCTTAATGAAATTTGATGAAAGTGATATCCCTTATAATAAACATCCTAGTCAATGCCTTTATGAGTTTGACAACTACATTAGAAAACAAGATCTCTTCAATGAAAATGTTATGAAACAATTGAAATACAACTCCAATATGATTGCTCGCTTGAGTGACTTGTTATTTAGAATTACTAATGATGTAAGAGGTGTAGGAAAACAAGCTTCTATGGTTCAAACTCAACTAGAACAAGTTGCTAAATCTCAAAGAGAGTTGCTTAGTGAAATGAATAATAATATGAATGACTTTGCTGTTAGAGTAGCAACTAGAGGAGGTAAAATGACTTAGGAACCACTTTATCCTGAGGGACATCCTAAGAGAATTGAACAAGACTCTCAAAGAATTAATACTAATGCACCTAGTCCGTCTAGAAGGAAGAAAAAAAAGAAAAATGACAGGACTTTGCATACCTCTAGTGAACCTGAAGTAGAAAAACCTCCTGATAATAATAATGATGTTTCTATTTCTGATGCTGAAACTCAATCTGGTAATGAGCATTCATCTAGTGATAATGAAAAATATAATTATGATGTTCATGAAGACACTCAACCATACAATGATAAACAACCAGATAATGATGTTGAGATAGAACCAGCTGTTGATCTTGATAACCCACAACCTAAAAATAAAAGATATGATAAAAGAGACTTTGTTGCTAGAAAACATGGAAGAGAAAGAGAACCATGGGTTCAAAAACCCATGCCCTTTCCACCTAAATCAACTAAGAAAAAAGATGATGAAGAATTTGAATGCTTTGCAGAGATGCTTAGCCTAGTCTTTTTGCGCACTCGCTTGACTGATATTTTAAAGATGGCCCCTTATGCAAAATATATGAAAGACATAATCACTAATAAGAGAAAAATACCTGAAGATGAAATATCCACCATGCTTGCTAATTATTATTTTAAGGATGGAGTACCTAAAAAACTTGGAGACCCAGGAATACCAACTATACCTTGCTCCATCAAAAGAAATTATGTTAAAACTGCTTTGTGTGATCTAGGATCTGGTGTTAGTGTTATGCCCTTCTGTAGGATCAAAAGTATATCTAGAGGGGGGGGGTGATTAGACTACTTGACCAAATAAAAATCTAACCTTTTTCCAATTTTAGTTGTGGGCAGATTTTAGCAATTAGCACAAGTCAAGCAATCAACCTACACATGCAATTCTAAGAGTGTAGCAGCGGAAAGTAGAACATTGCATATGAAGGTAAAGGGAAGGGTTTGGAGAGTGCAAACGCAATGAAGACACGGAGATTTTTGGTGTGGTTTCGATAGGTGGTGCTATCGTACATCCACATTGATGGAGACTTCAACCCACGAAGGGTAACGGTTGCGCGAGTGTACGGAGGGCTCCACCCACGAAGGGTCCACGAAGAAGCAACCTTATCTATCCCACCATGGTCATCGCCCACGAAGGACCTCACTCAGGTAGATCTTCACAAAGTAGGCGATCTCCTTGACCTTACAAACTTCTTGGTTCAACTCCACAACTTGACGGAGGCTCCCAAGCGACACCTAACCAATCTAGGAGACACCACTCTCAAAAAGGTAATAGATGTTGTGTTGATGATGAACTCCTTGCTCTTGTGCTTCAAATGATAGTCTTCCCAACACTCAACTCTCTCTCACAGATTTGGATATGGTGGAAAGATGATTTGAGTGGAAAGTAACTTGGGGAAGGCTAGAAATCAAGATTCTTGTGGTAGGATTGGAATATCTTGATCTCAACACATGAGTAGGTGGTTCTCTCTCAGAAAATGTATGCTGGAAGTGTAGGCACGTTCTGATGGCTCTCTCACATATGGAGAAGGGGGTGGAGGGGTATATATAGCCTCCACACAAAATCTAACCATTACACACATTTGACCCAACTCGGTCAGACCGAATAGATGAACTCAGTGAGACCGATTTAGTTCAAAATGTGAACGTTGGGAATCTCGGTGGGACCAATGTGCTAGGGCTTAGGGCAAACCTCATCTCGGTGGCGCCGATTGCATCAACTCGGTGAGACCGAAGTGAAGCAATAGGGCAACAGAGAGTTGGTCAAGCCATCTCGGTGAGACCGATTGCTATTTTGGTGGGACCGAAATAATTGCAACAGGCAACAGAGAGTTGGCAAGGCCATCTCGGTGAGACCGAGATCCCTATCGGTGTGACCGAACTGTTAGGGTTTCTGGCTGTGGCTATGTCATATGAACTCGGTGGCGCCAGATAGAAAGAATCGGTGGGGCCGAGTTGGAGTTTAGGGTTTTGACATATTTGGATGGAGAAAGTGGTTGAGTGTATTTGGAGCAATACCACTAAGCATTTGAGCAAGCAAGCCATTAAGCAACACCTCATCCCCTTTTAATAGTATTGGCTTTCCTATGGACTCAATGTGATCTTGGATCACTTAAAATGAAATGAAGAGTCTTGAGCTTTTGCCAATATGTGTCCTTAGCATTTTGAGGGGTCCACATCTCTAGTCCATGCCATGCCATTCATTGAACTTCCTGACATATTAATCTTGAATGGATATTAGTTCAATGAGCTATATGTTGTTGTGAATTACCAAAACCACCCGGGGATTAGTTGCACTTTTACTTTCTCCTTATATAAAAGACTTGATTTGAATAAACTCACACCTACTGAAATATCTTTGCAAATGGCTGACAAATCAACTGCCATACCTATCATATTTGTGAGGATGTGCACGTTGTTGTTACAAATGTTACTATCTTAACTGACTTTGTTATACTTGAGATGCCCGAGGACGACAATATGTTGATTATCCTTGGTAGACCGTTTTTGAATACTGCAGGGGCTGTTATTGATTGCAATAAAAGCAAGGTCACTTTTCATATCAATGGTAATGAACATATGGTGCACTTTCCGAAGAAACAATTCCAAGTGAATGGTATTAATGTTATTGAAAAATCTCCGACACTCACTATTGGAAGTTTTCAACTACCTCTACCTACTGTCAAAAAGAAATATGAAATGCTTATTGTTGGGGACATGCATATCCCCGTTGAGGTAACTTAGTGTTTTACGAAAATTCTTCGGTTTCATGCTAATCGAAGGTGGTTGTTAATAAGACTTGATCAACCTTATTAATGGATCATTTTTGAGAGGTATGAAGTTGATGAATTTAGTAAGCACAACCTTCTGCTCCCAACTTTTATTTTCTATTTTTCTTAGTTAAAATAAAATGCCATGTTTTGTCTGTTTTCTGAATTTCCCATGCAATAAAAAATGACCCAAAAATAAAAGTTCTTAGAATGCCCTGAAAATTTAATACGATTTTTTTCTGAATATTTCTGAATTTTTAGTACAAATAACATCAGAGGGGGGTGCACCAGGTTCGCGCCCTGGTGGGTTGTGGTCCCTACATGGGCCCCCTCACTTATCTCTTTATCCCATGTCATCACCTACCTCCAGAAAAAATCACCATTGCTCTCTCTCTCTCTCTCTCTCTCTCTCATGTTCTTGCTCTCAAACCCGCGGATTTTGATCTCTTTGCTCCAAGCTCCGTTTCCGAAACTGTTTTGGGGGATTGCTACTTGGTATGTGACTCCTCCATTGCTCCAACTAGTTTTTGCTTTAGTGGATTATATTTTGAATAACTAGCTACTCTTGGTGCTACTGTAGATGAGCTTGCATGTTGAATTCTTAGAGTTCTAAGTAGTTTGAATGCTCAATATGGCCTCTTTGCCTCCTTATGAGTAGTTGCTATCAATCTTGTGAAGTTTTGTTGACAAAAATTTTATGGACTAAAATTTTCAGAATTTTGTTCATAGGAATAAGATGAGTTTCTTTAGGAAGTTTGCCTCCAAGAAAAGCGCTAAGGGAGTCATTGGGGAATCATCGGACAATGACCTCCATACTCGGAGAAGGGCGGAGGTGCGGTCGCGCGAATGGCCGCATAACCCCTTCATGGATGGAGCCTGGATCCCTCAAGAGTTCGCACAATTTGCTGCTAATGTTGGGCTTACCGACTTCATCGGAGCTGAGTGTGAACAATACCATCTCCTTACAAATTCCTTTGTGCAAAATTTTCATTTTCTGAGTAGGAATAACCCCCCTGAGGTGCAGTTTAATTTATATGCTGAAACCCGTCAGATGCCACTCACTGATTTTTGCAATGTATGTCTGATCCCTTCTGATGGGGAAATAAGAGAGCCTAAGCCTACAGAGTTTGAGGACTTTTATCATACTCTGTCAGTGGGAGATGAGAGAGGCGTGTCAAGTGTCACGGCTACTAGTTTGCAGTTTCCTTCTGTGCATTATTTTGCTCTATTCATTGCTAAGTGTTTAATTGCTAGAGAGAAAGTCGGTGCACTTAGTGCTCCTGATTTCGCCATCTTACGCCGTGCACTATACAGCGATAACACCTTTAGCTTCGTGGCCATTATTGCACGCCGTCTGCACCTTAACAGAACCAAGGGCAAAATTCATGGCGGTATTTATGCTACTTGTTTAGCGAGTCACTTTAATGTTCAGATTCGCCAACATGATTATCGTTTACCCAAGGTTTATTTAGATCACCAGGCGATGATGGATCACCTGTTTACTGATATTGATAATTCTATTAATAATATTCCTTACAACCTGGTTTTCAGTGTGGATTTCCGTGATATTATTCCGTTGCCTGCACCTGCTTTGTTTGATTCTATTGCCAAGGGCGAATACAAGATCATGCCTGAGGGCATTATTGCCTACCAGAAGGCAGAGGAGGAGCCTCAGGAGTGGGGCGCTCAGGTGCCCGCTCCACAGCACTTCGAGATGGGACCGGATGGCTACTACGAGTGGTGATTACCAAGCTAGGCCAAAAGCCTAAGCTTGGGGGAGTACGTATTTCCACCGGCATTACATTCATGTTCACACATTTCATTCCAGTTGACGGTGTTCACACTTTTTCATTGTATTATCCATGTTAGATTTGTTTTCTCGCTTTCTTCTTGTGTGTTTGAAAAACTTTGAGAAAATCCAAAAAAATGTGTTTCTTGCTTCTTTTCGGTTTTTCTTTCTAGTTTAGTTAGTTGTAGCCTTAAAAAGAAAACCCAAAAAGATTTCCTTGTTCTTCTTTTTGCTTGTTGGGAGCTTTCCCGTGTAAATAGTTTTTCTCGTTTTCTGTTTTTTTTTCTTTAATTTGCTTTCTTCAAGAAAAACTAAAAACTCCAAACATATTTCAGTGTGTTTCTCTGAAATTCTCTTCTTTTTATTGAGTCATACTGAGGAGAAGACCACGATGAAAATGTTGAGTGGCTCTCATATGCATTTCTATTGATCTAATAAAGAGCCCATATTACCTTGTCTCCTGCTTTTGAATAAAATATTTGCGGATTCCAGCTTAGTCCACGGCACTCTTGCACTATTATTATTTTTATATCATTCGGTCGTGCAAGTGAAATGCAATAATGACGATACTTGATGAACTGGCTGTGGCAGAGAGAAACAGGTATGAACTCAACTTGTTTTGTTTTTGTAAATATGTTTAACCTAGTATCCATGATTCAGCATATTATGATCAAACATGTTTGCAATGAGAATTAGAGATTATAGTTTCACATGCCATGCTTAAGTAGCTAGGGGTGGACAATGATTTATCTTGGATGTTAACATGCATTAAAATGATTGTGATGTAGTATGGTGATATGGTATCCTCCTCTCAATGTTTCAAGTGGCTTGACTTGGCACATGTTCATGCATGTAGTTGAATAAAAACCAACATAGCCTCTACGATATTTATGTTCATGGTGTCCATATCCTACTCATGCTAGTATTCAATGTTAATTATGCATAACGCATGTTCATGACCGTTTTCGCTCTCTAGCTGGCCGCTTCTCAACCTATTTGCTAGCCTTCGCCTGTACTAAGTGGGAATACTGCTTGTGCATCAAAATCCTAAAACCCAAGTTATTCCAGATGAGTCCACCATATCTACCTATATGCAGTATTACCCTGCCACTCTAAGTAAATTTGCATGTGCCACCTCTAAAAACTTCAAATAAACTTCTGTTTTTGTGTGCCTGGATTGTTCATAGAGCGACAGGGGGTAGTCGGTATCTTCCATGCTAAGCGGGTTATTCTCATGATGAGTGTTTATTCACTCGTCCTTGCACGAGAGGGGCGGTGATAGGGATTCCCAGTCCTGAAATAAAAAATTGCAAATAATTAAACAAAACTCCCCCAGGAATGATGTTGGTATGGACGGTACCCGTGGATTCGGCTAGCCGTGGAGTGTGTTTGTTGGTGGAGGGGGAGGGGGAGCAAACCTTTACTTTTATCGCTTGGGCACAGCCACTAATGTGTTTAGCATGGAAGATATTGATAACTTTTGGCCGTGAAGTAAACAGGAAGGGTGCATTTCCCAAAATTACATTTATCTCTGTTTTAAAAATATAGCTCTGGCACCGCTGCAAATCCCTGCTTCCCTCTGTGAAGGGACTATCCATTTACTTTTATGTTGAGTCATCACCTTCTCAAATAAGCGCTAGATCTGAGAGCACTATTGTCATCCTCGCCGTTCTGGAAAGGGTTAATCAGGATGAAAGTCTCCTTTTTTCAGAGGGTAAAGTTCATCGTTGGCAATGGTAACACAACTAGATTTTGGGAGGATGCATGATTAGGGGAGATGCCCCTAGCCTTACAATACCCCATTTTATATAATATTGTACAACATAAGGAAGTTTATGTTGCTACAGTATTACAGTCGGTCCCCCTTAATATACAATTCAGGAGGTCTCTGGTGGGGGAACGATGGAACTCGTGGCTACAATTGGTCCATAGGTTGATGGAAGCTCAACTCTCTGACCAGTCAGACACCATTCACTGGAAACTAGCTACGAATGGTAGTTTCTCAATGAAGTCTATGTATTTGGATTTAATTGATTCTGGGCCAATTTCGAGATCCCTTCATATCTGGAAGATTAAAGTTCCGCTTTGAATTAAAATCTTCATGTGGTTTGTCCACAAGGGAGTGATCTTGACAAAAGATAATTTGGTTAAGTGAAGATGGGTAGGCAGTTCTAGATGTTGTTTTTGTGACAAGGATGAAACTATACAACACCTCTTTCTCGATTGCCCATTGGCAAAACTATTATGGTGCACGATACATATAGCCTTCAATGGTACTCCTCCATCTTGCATTAACACGTTATTTGGGACGTGGCTAAATGGAGTGGAACTAGATATAGCGAGACATATTCGGATTGGGATATGTGCTTTCCTTTGGGCTATATGGAACATCAGAAATGATATGATCTTTAATCGGCAAAACTTTATCAACTTTTTGCAGGTTATATACAGAGCCACTGCTTGGATCTGTACGTGGTCGTTACTCACTGATGCAGACTCCTGGGAGCTTTTGGTTATTGGGTGCAACCGTTGGGAGATGGTAGCACGGGCTATCTTCAGCCGATTTGGATGGCGAGCTAATAATAGGCTAGGTGTGTAGGCATCGTAGCCTGTTGCTATTTTTGCCGGTTGTGGCATATTTTCTTTTTCTTTTTTCTTTTGCTCCATTTGTGAGCCAGATTTGAACTTCAGGCTTTGTTATGTACTTTAATTAATAATATGGCTGCATGCATCATTTTGATGCAGAGCCCGGGGGTCATCCTTCTTTTCTGAAAAAAAGATCAATCAACTATATATATGAATCAGTTCATTATGTTCT
The DNA here is from genome assembly GCA_011799875.1 of Thinopyrum elongatum. NCBI lineage: Eukaryota > Viridiplantae > Streptophyta > Magnoliopsida > Poales > Poaceae > Thinopyrum > Thinopyrum elongatum. Next base: position 239,175,433 of record CM022300.1, read on the forward strand.
TCCTCCCCTCTTGGTATTTCATTTAATTTGGTGATCGAGTGCATGTGATGTAGTTAACATATACAGTGTGTTCATGAGAATCCGAACTGGTGTGTAGATCTATCTATGATAATACAACTAGTGCATGTAAATCCACGTGCAACTGACGAATTTCAAGACCATCGTCGTTGACTGTATGTCTCCTGTTGTCGCCCCCATGACACCACCAATGTGTTGGACAAGGTGGAATAGGAGGAGTCTTCTCGCCCAAAGCTCCCGAAGTACCGGCGAGGCACTTCATGACGTAGCGCCTCAAGAACCCCGACCGTCTCTCTTAACCCATCTTTCCTTCGACGGCACCAAAGACCATGTCCATGAGCTTGAAGTACTGACTCTACACTGTTATCTTTTGCTCACTATGTTGCTAGCTAGATGTACTGAGTTTGAGTACTGGATTGGAAATGCTGTCATGCTGAACTGCGGTTCTGGACTGTGACTTGTGTGCTAGTTATCTATGCTACATGTTATCTCTATCAGTTTCATCAGGTTCTGCTATTTTATCTTACTGGGCTGATTAAAAAGACTGAGCAACCTACCAGCATAAAACATCTGCATGAATAGAGAATGGAGTATTTTAAACTAGACCATCAGGGGTATAAATGACCCTAAGAAATGGACAGCCATTGCAAATAAAATTGAGGAATCTCAATGCTCTATTATCTGTATCCAAGAAACAAAGAGGGAGACTTCTGTCAGTTCTTATATCAATTTTTTTTGCCCCAAACGCATTGGCAAGTTTGAATACCTACCTTCTGTAGGTGCCTCAGAGGGTATCCTAGTAGCATGGAATGATCAAGTGTTCAGAGGACAAATCTATCACAGCAATAGCTATGCCATCTCAATTCAACTCACCTCCAGACATAATGGTGATCAGTGGATGCTTACTAATGTGTATGGCCCTTGTGAGCAACAAGAAAGGCAACTTTTTATCCACTGGCTGAAAAATTCCAATATTGAAGATGATACTCACTGGATCATCATAGGTGAATTTAATTACATCAGGTACCCACACAACAGAAGCTGGGAGGGGGCGAATATTGATGATATGCTTAATTTTAATGAAGCTATCAACCAACAGGCACTGATTGAGATACCATTGAAACATAGGAATTTTACCTGGAGCAATATGCAAGAGGCACCACTACTTGAAAAATTGGACTGGTGTTTTACATATGAAGCATGGACGCTTAAATATCCATCTACTTTTGCCTATCCTCTGGCTAAGACCACTTCTGATCATGCACCCATCAACATTAGAATTGGATCTCTATCACTAGAGCAAACATTTTCAGATTTGAGAATTATTGGCTTCAGCACTCCCAATTCAAGGATATTGTTAAAACAATATGGTCACAAGAGGTGGATGAAAGCGATAGTGCCAAAATCATAGCTGCTAAATTTAAAAGGCTGAGAAAAGGGCTAAAAATCTAGTTAAAGCAAATCTCTGATCTAAGGAAAACCATTGCAGACACCAATTTCTTAATACTTTGCTATGATAACTTTGAGGAATATAGAGCACTATCCATTGAAGAATCTAATGGAAGAGAGGTGCTTAAAGCTCATCTATCCACACTTTTAGAGCACCAAAGAATTTATTGGAAGCAAAGGGCCACTATCAGACAGATTCAGATGGGAGAAGCCAATACGAAATAGTTCCAAACAAAGGCAACAATCAAATACAGAAATAACTGTATTTCCATGCTCAAGGATGAGACTGGAAATGAGGACCATGACCATCAAGCCAAAGCTGCCATTCTATATAGAGCTTTCAAAGAGAGATTGGGCACCAGGTCTCCCACTGCCAACCCTCTACATTTGGAGCATTTGCTGCAACCTCTGGGAGACCTCACTGATTTGGAATCCCCATTCACAAAAGAAGAGATTGACAATGTTATCAAGCAAATGTCCTTTGATAAATCACTAGGACCAGATGGTTTTAATGTTGCATTCCTCAAGCACTGATGGGATATCATTGCTCCAGATTTCTACAAGCTCATACATGATTTTCATGCTGGCAATGTTAACATCCAAAGCATCAACTACTCTTTCATTACGTTGATCCCAAAAGTTGATTCAGCCACCTGTCCAGCAGATTTCAGACCTATATCACTTCTCAATTGCACTTTGAAAATCATCACTAAACTGCTGGTTAACAGATTGTAGTGAGTAATTCTCAGAATGGTGCACACAAATCAATATGGTTTCCTCAACAATATATGCATACAAGACTGCTTAGCTTGGTCATATGAATACAACCACCAATGCTTCCAATGTAAGAAGGAACTTGTATTGCTAAAGCTGGACTTTGAAAAGGCATTTGACATGCTAAATCATGATACCATCATTCAGATTATGCGAGCAAAAGGATTTGGGCCCAAATGGATACAGTGGATTAAAATGATCTATGGTACTAGGTTTTCCTCTGTTCTGCTCAATGGGGTCCCAGGGAAACAATTTCTATGCAAAAAAGGTGTCAGACAAGGTGACCCTCTCTCACCTGTGATATTTGTGATTGTTGCTGATGTACTTCAATCCATGATGAATGAGGCCATGCTCAACAACCTGATAGAGACACCAATCAAACACCAATCCTGCCCTGACTTCCCCATCATTCAATATGCTGATGATACCATCCTGGTGGCCAAGGCTAATAGCAGACAAATGGAACACATCAAAAACATCCTACTTCATTATGCAGCATATTCTGGGCTCAAAGTAAACTACTCCAAATCAATTCTTATTGCCATCAACACACCTATGGACAAGATGACTGCATTATCCAACCTCTTAAGATGCAAAATTGGCACTCTACCCCACACCTATCTTGGTCTACCCCTCAGTTACACAAAACCTAGAGTGGAAGATTTTGTGCCTATGTTGAGAAGGATTGAGAACAGGCTGCTTGGATGCTCTACTCTACTGTCTACTGGAGACAAACTCACTCTCATTAAATCTGTCCTCACCAGTATGCCAATTTTCTTCATGTGCACCTTAATGATACCACAGAGAGTGATTAAGCAAATCAACTCTTACCTCATGATTTGCTTCTAGAGAAAATTTGGTACCCAAGAAAGAGGCTCAGTCCTTATTTCCCGGGACAAGGGTTGTCAACCAAAATCACAAGGGGGTTTAGGAGTTCCAGATATCCATACTCATAATCATGCACTGCTCATGAAATTCTTACACATGTTCTTCAACAAAGAGAATACACCTTGGGTTAAGATCATCTGGGAAACTCATTATCAGAACGGTCTCCCAGGGGAGAAAATGGTGGGTTCCTTCTAGTGGAAAGCTATTCTAAAAACTTTGCCGACTTTCAAGAAACATGCTACTTGTAAGCCTAGTAAGGGGGACACTGCACTATTTTGGACAGATAAATGGATGGGAGAAACACTGCAATACAAGTTCCCTGAGCTATTCTCATTCGTCATCAACAAAGAGATCACATTGGCTAAAGCTCTAGACCAACTGGAATTCAGCAACCCGTTCCATAGGTCACTGTCACAACAAGCATACACACAATTCATTTCCATTCAGAACCAACTACTCAGCACAGAAACTACCGAAGACAAAGACAGATGGACATATTCATGGACCTCCACCCAGTACTCCTCCATGAAGATGTACAAGAACATTTGTGGGAAGAATGAAGCTCATATTATCTTGAGACAGTTATGGAACACTGCCTGTAGGCACAGGCATAAGATATTCTTTTGGCTATTATTACATGGTAGAGTGAGTACAAGGAACCTATTACACAGCAGGAATATGTTCTTGGAGGACTATAATTGTGCTTTATGCACCGATGCAACAGAGGAGACCTTGATCCATCTGTTTTGGAATTGCCATTCACTATCAGATGCTGGTCACATGTTCTTCCCACCAAACAGCGAGGCATATCGACATATGATGAAATCCTTCTGACTTTGTGCAAACTTCCCAAGGATATTGCAATGGAGATAACAATCATGGGCTGCTGGAGTACTTGGATGGTTCGAAATGACAAAATCTTCATATCTGCACCACCACACCACAACTCTTCGATCTTCTATCTCAAGGAAGGCCTTCAGGAAGTCAAACTAAGAGCTAAGCAAGTCAAGGCAGAACAAATTGAAAGTTGGATAGTACAACACTTATAATTTGATCACTATGTTGCCAAGAACTGGAGTTGGATGATTTCTCAGTTGTAAAATAGCTTGTATATGCTACCTTTTTTTATTTAATATATTGAAAATACCGTAGAACAATTTGTGACGCCCCCGGCTCAATCGTGCACTAATCATACACGCAAATGCACACGATCAAGCCTAAGGACTCACGGGAAGATATCACAACACAACTCTAAAACATAAATAAAGTCATACAAGCTTTATATTACAAGCTAGGGGCCTCGAGGGCTCGAATACATAAGCTTGCGTACAAGCGTCAGCGGAAGCATCAGATATCTGAGTACAGATATGAAACAGAAACAGAAAGGCCTTTAGAAAGGCGGGGCAAAATAAAACACTACGATCGAAAGGCGTAGGCCTCCTGCCTGGGACCCTCCGATCCTACTCCTGATCGTCAGTCAACTCGTAGTAGTATCCATCCTCTGGGTAGTAGTAGTAGTCGATCGACGGGGCATCTGTCTCAGGGGCTCCGTCATCTTGGTCACGTCAAACTGATATGGGGAGAAAAGGAAAACAAAGCAACCGTGAGTACTCAGAAGTACTCAGCAAGCAAGGATCTACACTACATATGCAACATTTTCAAAGGGAGGCTGTATATGTGGACTGGGCTGTAGAAATGCCAGAATAGAGAGGAGGCCTAGTCCTATCGAAGTCTAGCATCTTCAGAGGTCTTGCAGCATTAGAAGAGTGTAGACAGTACCATATAATGTAGCAGTATCATTATGTCTCAACCTCACCCAGAGATCCTTTCTCGACTCCCTGCGAGAAAGCAATCCCAGAGCCATACAGTCATCAACCTTGTCCGGAGATCCCTTCTCGACTCCCTGCGAGAAGCAATCCCAGAGCCTCATATCCAGGTCTCATCTCAAGTTCTAGCTGTATCGATCGGGATACAACTCCGAGTGTCCTTTACCGTAGGACCGGCTATCGATAGATGTGTTCTTCCCTGCAGGGGTACACCAACTTACCCAACACGCTCGATTAATTCCGGCCGGACACACTTTCCTGGGTCATGCCCGGCCTCGGCCAAACGACACACCGCAACCCTACCTACAGCTCAGCAGAGAGGTCCCCGTCGGTCTACATCCTAAGCGCAAGGGGGTCTTGGCCATCGCCCCTCGCCCTTCGGGTCGTTGCGTGCCGGGCGAACCAGGCTCCACCCCTCAGGATGGTGCCGGCCCAGCCCGGCCGCAGTGCTGAACTGGACGTCTGACAGAGCTTTCGGCTGATGCTACGATGCAGAACGCCCATACTATGCCCACGTGATGGTTAGTGCTATCAGGCCAGAGGCCTGCTCGGATCAAATATCCAAATCGTTAGTACCTTGGGCTTGCGGTAATGAGCAGAGACTCACGAAAGATGTGACCCCGTCGCCCCGTCTCGAGGACTTGCTGCAAGGGTTAAGAATGCCCGGCCGCGCCTCGTATTCATCACTCGGGCACCATACATGCAACCCGTCTTCACATCACACACGGGTACCCCTCAGGGTCGACCCGCCTTTCCAAGTAACAATAGTACAGTCCAAGTATCCGTGTGTCCATAACATCAGGGGAATCCGAGGTATCACCCTCGTTGGATTCCTACTTGATGTATCCATCAACGTGAACTCGGAGGAATCACCCTCGATAGGTTCACACTTGATGTGTTGCACGACAGCGTCGTTACCGGAAGTGGTGAAGGAGGAATCACCCTCGATGACCATGACCGAATAGCTACTCTACAGAGTTAACATCAGAAGTGCTACACGAGGTATCACCCTCGGCACTCGATATTAACGCTGCAGTGTCGTTACAACTAAGGGGGGTGATGTGCGGTGTCGGGGCCTGGTCTTCAATCCCGTTGATCGGGTCTTCGGATAATCCAGCGGGGCAATCGGGATAAGTGGGGTCACTAATAGGTCTCTACCCAGCCTATACTAAGAAGTTTAGGATATGCAGGTAATTATCAACAGCAGGTTACAGTAAACAGGCTATGCATCAGAATAGGTAAAGCAGCAGCAGCAGCAATTCTAATGCAAGCATGAGAAAATAGAATGGGCGATATCGGTATGCTCAAAGGGGGGCTTGCCTGGTTGCTCGGCGGCAAGGGCAAGGTTGTCAATGGTGTCTTCGGGCTCCGGAGCTGCGTCGGCCTCGGGGACGACGTCGGTGTCGGGGGCTACCGAGAGAGAAGAGGGGGAGGAAACAGTAAATACTAAGCAAACAAGTGCATGACATGTCAATAAGCAGAGCTAGCGGTGTTCTATCGTAGTGCTAGGTAATCCCGGCGAAGGGGAAAAACGTCCGGGAAAGTACTCCCAGTGTCCGGCATTTCGGACAGACGAAAAGAGGGGAATGGTTGCATGTTCGGATAGTTAGGGACGTGTGACGGACGAACGGACCGCGTATTCAGATTCGTCTCGTCGTTCTGAGCAACTTTCATGTAGAAAGTATTTCGATCTGGGCTACGGATTATTTTATATGATTTTCTAAAGTTTTATTAATCATTTGAAATTGTTTTAATTCAGAAAAAATCATTATTACATCAGCCTGATGTCATGCTGACATCAGCAGTCAACTTTGACCGTTGACTGGTCAAACTGACCAGTGGGTCCCACCTGTCATTGACTAGTCTGACCTAACTATCATATTAGCTACTAACTAGCTAATTAGGTTAACTAATTTAATTAGTTTAAACTAACAGAGTTAATTAATTAATTATTGTTATAATTTTTTTTATTTTTTTAAATCCTTTTTTTCTTTTGGACAGGGGCGTGGGCCCCTGTGGTCAGCGGCCCACAAGGCCTTAGCGGGCGACGAGCGTAACGGGCGGCGGGCGCCCGTAGCTTGCCCGGGCGGGACGAGGTTGTGGCCACGGCGGGGCTTGCCGCAGTGGGGCGCGAGGGCCATGGCGGGCGGAGCCGGTAGCCCCGGCCGAAGGGACGAGGCGCAACGAAGGACGGGGCGGGGCTCGCGCGCGGCAGGCGGGGCGAGTGGCAGCGGCGGCCCCCGGCGGAAGCAGTAGCAGAGCGGCGCAACAGGGGACGGCAGCTGTCGCGGCGGAGCGGCGGTAGGCGCGGGTGCGAGCACGCACGCGCGGGCACGCAAGCGGGTGCCGAGGCGCGGGCGGGGCGCCGCGGGGTTGGCCGGGCGCGGCGAGCTGTTCCGGCGAGCACTAGGCGGAGCAGGAGGGCGCGAGCAGGCGGCAATGGCGCCAGGCTGCAGCGGTAGCGGAGTGAGGCCGGAGTGACGCAGGGGTGCGGGGAGCGGGAAGGCAGGGCGCGGACGGCGCCGGCGGAGGGAGACGAGCAGCAGCGGGCTCGTGGCCGGCGAGCGCAGCGGCTATGCGTGGGAAGCGGCGGGGCGAGCGCGATCTCGACAGGGACGGACGGGTCCTCACCGCCGTTGCCGAGACGAGGGGCGGCGAGGCTTGACGAGGCCGGCGAGGAGGAGACGGGGACGACGTGCGGCGACGGATGACACGGGGTCGAGGTGGAGAGGCTCCGGCGAGGTGGTGGTGGCGATGGGGTGCGGCGTCATGCGAGGGGCGAGGGGCTCCGGGGCGCAGCGGGGACAGGCGCCGGTGTCGACGCACGGCGTCGGGGCTCGGCCCGATCCAGTTCTGGATCGGGGGGGGGGGGGGAATGGGAGCGAAGGGAGACAGGGGAGAGTGGGATTAGGGTTTCTGTCGGTGGGGGGGGGGTTTGTGTAGTGGTGGGGGTGGCCGGCTGGTTGTTGGCCAGATGGGCCAAGCGGCCAGGGGGAGGGTTTTTTTTTCTTCCCTTTTCTTTTCTTCTTTTCTTTTCTTCTTTTCTTTTCTTTTTCTCTTTTATCTGTTTTGTAATTAGTTAGACCTCAAATTGAATTTTGTAAAACATGGCACTTGTTCCATTAAATGCTAGGCACTATCTACCACTATCCAAAATTGGTTTGGAGACAATTGGAGTTCACACAAATTTTATAATAAATAAAATGTATTAAACCCTGCTGTTTTGGTAATGTCAGTGCCACCTAAATAATTTATTAATTGTTGGTTACAATTTTAGAATAGCCTATGGAATATTTACTTTTTATTGAACATTTTAGTTTCTGATTTGAACAACTTTTATTTTCACTTTTAGTTTTGAATTTGAATTTGAAAAGAGATATAATACTAATGATGATTAAGCACTGTTGATCATGATGACTTGGCATAATCAAAAGGGTGATTACTGTAGCTTAATACATGTGGTGTTACAGAACGATTGTTTTACGGTTCAGGTTTCAAAAAAAAAACCATGTCCGTGAGCAGGTAAATAACGCCTTGTGGTAATCCATGACTATATGCCATTGAATTTCCTCATGTATCTCATGTAGATTACGAAATGAGGAGTTCCCATCTCCTGTTGGTCCTCCATTATGGCATCCGTACGACCGTATCACGTACCACCAGGGAGGTGTATGTTTTGAGGAGTGGTAACGTAAACGTCAATGGAATCAGATAACAAGTGTAACAGTTCCGGACTGGATAAACCAGATTTTGTTTGGTTCGGCTGGGTAAACTAAACATATCCCTTAACAGTGTTTGTCTTGGCACAGTAATCACATCACAGGCGCTTTCAAGGATTCCAGTACAACGGCTTACACATGCAATTTGCAAGTGCTTCACCAGTGTTGCAAGTGCTTCACCAGTGTTGAGTATATGATTATTAGGGCATGTGCAATGGTGGCATATGGATACATATGCCTCGTGATAAAAATTAGCTTCAAGTATCTACATTGGTTTTTTCTCTCCAATGCAAGCTACTACTGGTGGGCATCATCAAAGAATATAAAGTAGAATCTCACTACACATGCGTCCCTACTCTACACTTCAACTTTTCCAACTTTATGCATTGGACCACACTTTTTCTCTTCAAGCACCCGCCTCCTGCAGAGGATCCCGCTTCCCTATCCTAACCTACTTTGTCTGACATCCAATCCTACATGGCATGTGAGGCATCACCCTGGGGCTATGCATTGGCCATGCCCTTAGGAAGTATAGAATAGACTAGGATTTGATCCTGCCTTATCTTGTACTCTAAGTTGATCATTGTACTCCTATATATATGCCCACGAGGCTCAAGCAATACAATCATCATATTCCACCAATCCCTCTCCCTTTTAACATGGTATCACCCTAACCAGTCCAAACCCTAGCCGCCAACCACCGCTTCCGCCCCGCACGCCGCCCCAGGGCGGTTGGCCTCCATGATCGCCGTCGGGGGCCGCGCCGCCCGTACCTAGGGTTCGTCCGCCGGTTGTGTTGACCGGCTGCCCTACAAAGTCTTTTTCCCTAGCCCTTGCTCCGGGTTTTTCTCTCTTCCGCCGGTTATCTTGATCGGCGTTTTCTTTTTGGTTTTCCGATCTAAGATCGGTTTGCGTCACCCGCCGCCACCGTCGACCCCGTGCGCCTCTACACCAACACCGGTGCGACCGACCGGCTTCTTCACTGACCCGGTGGCCTTGCGCGACATGCGGCCCTTCATGGCCGTCGTCCGCGCGTCTGCCCGTCCGTCGCCTTGCACCGACTGTCACTGCCCTACTCCGACACCGGCGCGACCACCCGGCCTCCTCCCCGATCCGGCGGCCTCGCACGATGCTGCGGCTCCTCACAGCCGACGTTCGTGCACCGGCCCGCCCGTCGATCTACGCCGGCCTCGCCGCCCTGCTCCGACCGGGACTCCTGCGCGACCACCCGGCCTCCGCCCCGACCCGTCGGCCTCGCGCAATGCGGCGTCCCTTCACAGCCGTCGTTCGCACGACGGCTCACCCGTCGATCTACGCCGGCTGTCGCCGCCCTGCTATGACCGGGACTCCGCCACCATCCCGCCTCCACCTAGCGGTGTCCCTGACCTCGCGCGCTATCGGATTGATCACCCGCCTGCAGGCGCGATCCGCCTCATCTGTGCCGTGCGACCGACCTGGCCCGTCGGTTGCGCATGCCTCCACAGGCCCCGTGAAGACCGTCCCGAGTACAGTGTACCCCTACACCGATCGAGCATCGCGCCGCTGCTACGTCGCCCTGTCAAGCCGCAGCACCGTCGCCCAGTGGTTCTCCCTGTGGCTGCACCAATCCGCGCCGCCACCGTGTCGCCCCTTTGGGCTGTTGCTCCGCGGCATGTGGTCCCCCCAGCCACCCTGAGGCCGTTCCCTTGGTTGCACCAATCCGCGCGCTGCCGCTGCGTCGCCTTCAGGCCGTAGTGCCGCGACCCGCGGTCAACCACCACCCCGAGGCCGTCCGCTCCAGGCCGTCCCCGAGGCTGCACCGACCCTCGTGCTGCCGCTGCGTCGCCCCATCGGGCCATAGCGAGCGTGGCAGGTGGTCCCTGCAACCGCCCCGAGGTCTTCCCGCCATCGCCCCGACCCGCCTGCCCGCCGCCGCTGAATTGCCCCTTCAGGCCGTAGCGCCGCGGCCCGCGGTCCACTCCGCCGTCACCGCACGTCGACCTCCCGTGGTATGCACCGTGCCGCCTCCCTCGGCGCGGAACGCCACCGTCCGCGCCGGTCTTCGTCACCCTATCGGGTTCCTCGCCTCCTTCGAGCACCACCACCGCGCTCCTAACCAAGCCGCCGCCGTGAGGCCGTCACCGCCGCACTTCTTCGAGCGCCGCCGTTCTTCTTCGAGCGCCACCGCTGCTACCGCCGCCGCCCGTACACCACCTTTATCTTCGTCCAGCACCAGCCCATCGCCAGCATCGTCATCCTCTACCCCGACCACTTCATCTACTTCGACCATCGTTGGTGACATCGGCCCCGCGCCGATGGACGCCGCAATCATCGTCGAGTTCTTCTCTGTTAGCCCCTCCGACTTCTCCGACATGGCGTACAACTCGTGCAGGTCCCCGTCTATGCATGCCCGGTGCTGGCAACACCGATGCGTGACTTCATCCATGATGTGTCCCTGGGCCTAGCAAGCCTGGAACGATGCTTCGTCAACTTCGTCTTCGTCCGTCTACGCATGCCCGATGCTGGCAACACCGATGCATGCTGATACGTCTCCGTCGTGTCTACTTTTCCTAATGCTTTTGCTCTTGTTTTAGACTCTAATTTGCATGATTTGAATGAAACTAACCCGGACTGACGCTGTTTTCAACAGAACTACCATGGTGTTGTTTTTGTGCAGAAATAAAAGTTCTCGGAATGGAATGAAACTTTTTGGAGATTTATTTTATAATAAAAGAAAATTACTGGAGCCAAGAACCACCGGAGGGGGGGCCCCCTGGGTGAGCACAACCCACCAAGGCGGCCCCCCTCCAGGCGCGCCCAGGTGGGTTGTGCCCACCTGGTGGCCCCGCAGACCCTGATTCAACTCCTTAAATACCTATATTTGGAGAAAAAATCAGGGAGAAAAAATTATCATGTTTCACGATACGGAGCCGCCGCCACCTCCTGTTCTTCATCGGGAGGCCTGATCTGGAGCTCGTTTGGGGCTTCGGAGAGGGGTATCTTCGGTCTTCGTCATCACCAACCCTTTTCCATCGCGAATTCCATGATGCTCCCCACCGGGAGTGAGTAATTCCTTCGTAGGCTCGCTGGTCGGTGAGGAGTTGGATGAGATTCATCATGTAATCGAGTTAGTTTTGTTAGGGCTTGATCCCTAGTATCCACTACGTTCTGAGATTGATGTTGTTATGACTTTGCCATGCTTAATGCTTGTCACTAGAGCCCGAGTGCCATGATTTCAGATCTGAACCGTTTATGTTTTCACCATTATATCTATGTTCTAGATCCGATCTTGCAAGTCATATTCACCTATTACGTGTTATGATCCGTAAACCCCTGAGTGACAATAGTCGGGATACTTTCCGGTGATGACCGTAGTTTGAGGAGTTCATGTATTCACTATGTGCTAATGTTTTGTTCCGGTTCTCTATTAAAAGGAGGCCTTAATATCCCTTAGTTTTCTTATGGACCCTGCTGCCACGGGAGGGTAGGATAAAAGATGTCATGCAAGTTCTTTCCATAAGCACGTATGACTATTTACGGAATACATGCCTACATTATATTTATGAACTGGAGCTAGTTTTGCATCGCCCTAGGTTATGACTGTTATATGATGAATATCAACCAACGAATTCACCGATCCAATGGCTACAAATTTTCCAAATATTGTTCTTGCTCAGTTACTATTGATGTTGCAACTGTTACACTTGCTACAAAATCACCGCTATCATTGTTACCGTTACTGGTACTATTATCACTGCTATCAAAACTATCATATTACTGTGCTACTGATCACTTTGCTGCAGATAATTAATCTCCAGGTGTGGTTGAATTGACAACTCAGCTGCTAATACTTACAAATATTCTTTGGCTCCTCTTGTGTCGAATTTATAAATTTGGGTTGAATACTCTACCCTCGAAAACTGTTGCGATCCCCTATACTTATGGGTTATCACATGCTTTCGTCCATGATGTGTCCCCGGGCTTGGCCAACCCGCCGCGACGCATCGTCAACAACGTCTTCTTCCTGGCGCACCACTACTTCGACGCCACTGCGCCCATGACTAACTCGGCGCCTCCTCGCGCCCGCGGCTCCACGGCGACTTCCTCGACACCAGCTACCCTGACTCGACATCGACCACGGCATTCTTCGCACGGCTACCTCGACCATGGCTCCACCACCCTCCGCTCTCGGCTACCCCTGGTCAAGCACCTAACCAGTCCAAACCCTAGCCGCCAACCACCGCTTCCGCCCCGCACGCCCGCCCAGGCGGTTTGGCCTCCATGATCGCCGTGCGGGCCGCGCCCCGCACCTAGGTTCGTCCGCCGGTTCGCCTGTTTTGACCGGCCCTACAAAGTCTTTTTCCCTAGCCCTTGCCTCCGGGTTTTTCTCTCTTCCGCCGGTTATCTTGATCGGCGTTTTCTTTTTGGTTTTCCGATCTAAGATCGGTTTGCGTCACCCGCCGCCACCGTCGACCCCGTGCGCCTCTACACCAACACCGGTGCGACCACCTTTCTTCACTGACCCGGTGGCCTTCGCGACATGTGCGGCCCTTCATGGCCGTCGTCCGCGCGTCTGCCCTCCTTCGCCTTCTCACCGACTTCACTCCCCTACTCCACACCCGGCTCCCCACCCGCTCCTCCCCTATCCGCTCGGCCTCCACGATCTCGCTCCTCCTCCACCACGTTCTTTTCACCGGCCCGCCCTTCGATCTACGCCGGCCTCGCCGCCCTGCTCTCGACCGGGACTCCTGCGCGACCACCCGCCTCCGCCCCACCCCCCTCGCGCAATGCGCGTCCCTTCACAGCCGTCGTTCGCACGACGGCTCACCCGTCGATCTACGCCGGCTGTCGCCGCCCTGCTATGACCGGGACTCCGCCACCATCCCCGCCTCCACCTAGCGGTGTCCCTGACCTCGCGCGCTATCGGATTGATCACCCGCCTGCAGGCGCGATCCGCCTCATCTGTGCCGTGCGACCGACCTGGCCCGTCGGTTGCGCATGCCTCCACAGGCCCCGTGAAGACCGTCCCGTTACAGTTACCCCTACACCGATCGAGCATCGCGCCGCTGCTACGTCCGCCCTGTCAAGCCGCACACCGTCGCCCAGTGTTCTCCCTGTGGCTGCACCAATCCGCGCCGCCACCGTGTCGCCCCTTTGGGCTGTTTGCTCCGCGGCATGTGGTCCCCCCAGCCACCCTGAGCCGTTCCCTTGGTTGATAGACTAGGATTTGGTCATGCCTTCTCTTGTACTCCAAGTTGGTTATTGTACTCCTATATATATGCCCACGTGGCTCAAGCAATACAATCATCATATTCCACCAATCCCTCTCTTTTCCTTTTAAGAACCAGCATAGCTTCAAGTTCATCAAACAAGCACATAATTGAAAAATATTTTTCCATGCATCCAGTGCAAAGACATCTTTTAACCAGAATTTGATGCCACTTTAAATGCATTTCAAAATTTTAAAATGCATATTAAACCACGGTACAAACTCATAATTCAACGACACTTCAAAAGAAACAACACTTCAAATAAGAACCACTCCTTCTTAGTGTGGAATGCATGCAGATGGATTACCATGCAAGAACAATCAAATGAAAAGCAGTCTTTTGGTTTTCCATTGACCACAAACTAACAAAAACAATCATGCTGCTGAGAAGAACTAACTAAAAACACAACAGATAGAGTACAAATAGATTAGTTTGCTAACTCAAACAACAATGTTAAAAAACATATATATACTCCTATATATATATATTAATATAATATAAATTATATATATATATTTATATATATATATATATATATATATAATATATATATATAATTTCAGGCAATGAATATATTTCAACATTGAAACATATGTCAATATTTAACTTTGAAATTTTCTTGCAAGAATAAATTATTGTCTAATCAAGTGTATGGTTAGCACTAGATATATGATAGCATTTTTACTTCTTCATTCATTATTGTTGTAGTGACAAGACACAAATCTATATCTATCTATATCTATATCTATATCTATACCTACTAATAAAGCACACATTGCTTCCGTCGGTTCACCATCATCCATATTACCCTCGAAATTGACGAGAATTGCCCACCAATGCCACACGTAAGTTAAAAAATGATTCGGTTTTTTGGCAGTACGTCTTCTATCGGCAGCCCGGAACGAGCGAGGCGTAGATGCATCCTCATCCTGGCGACGAGTGCTTCCCCGGCGGGCCGAGCCACGATGGCATCAAGGAAGTCGACAAATCCGAGGCGCCGCGGCCGGTGTCTGCCAGGCCGTACTACATGGCGCCGTGGCAGAGGCATGGGCAGCCACCGCCAGCGCCGCTTCTGCCGATGGCGGTTGACGAGCCACGGTGCAGGTACGAGCGCGTCCCGGGAGAGCAGAGGACGAGGTTCCCGGGGCCGATCCAGGCGCCGCGGATGGGCCCGCGCCCGACCGACAACGGTGGCTTCAGGACGAACACCACGAGGGTCGAGCGCGTCACCACGATCAAGCCAGACGAAGGTGGCGCGCCTTACCAAGTGGTCGCGCCGGTGTCGGGCAATGGGAGGCCGCAGCAGCACCAGCACCATGATCACCAGGGGTTGACGTCGCAAACGTCGCGAGGACATCCCGCTGGACGCCGGGGAAGAGGACTCCGGAAAGGCTCCCGGGGCTTCCTCTCACTGGAGGCAAAGCACAGGCAGCTGCCGGCCTTCTGTTTCACCCTCTGCTGCATCCTGTTCTGGCTGGCGGTGGTCGTCATTGGCATGGCCGTGCTCACCGTGTACCTCGTCTATCGCCCGCAGCCGCCGAAGCTCCGGGTGACGGATGCATCCCTGAACGCCAGGTACGTGGACGAGCTGACCGTTCCCGGCGGCCCGGCCCGTGGCCTTGCGCTCAACGCCGACATCACCGCGCTGGTCGCCATCATGCAGCCACATTATCAATCAACGATTCGTTTGTCTATCCTGGTTGCGGAAGTTTGATCAGCCCTTCCACGATCGTGCATCCATAAAATAGTCCCACCTCGCTTCATAGATCGAATCATACCAGTTGATATACATGTTGCTTAGGAAATCAACAAGCAACCTTGGAAATCAAACAAGTAGAGGGCAAAAAGAGGGATTGGTGTCCAGATGGCGAGCTCCGGCGGAGGCCGGTGATGCAGCGATGCGGATGTGCTGTCGCGGCAGCGAGCGAGCAGGGGGCAAAGGTCAACGTCAGCCAGCAGTCAGAGGAACAAGATGGAGATGGAGGCCTCGGAGGGATTTTTGCAGCCTCTGGCTAGCGCTCTTAGAGCATCCCCACTCCCCCCCCCCCCCCCCCCCCCCCCCCCAAGCCCTTTTTTCGCCGATTATGGCGGAATTTGGCGCCGGCGGAGCCAGACCGAACCCGGCGCACTTGTGGGCGCCCGGGGGAAACGATTTTGGCGCGAAAACATGTGGACCCGCCGAGTCAGCGACTGCGCGCGTTCGTCGTCCTCATCGCCTTGATTTCCCGCGGGAATCAATGCGAAGGCTGCCACCGGTCAGCCTTCCATTGATTCCTCACGGGCGGCGCAGTGAAGGTGCACCGACGTGCGTCCCGCCCCCTCCCGCCACGCGTACACACGGCTGCCGCCGGCTCCCCGCCCATCGGCCGCTATAAAAGCCGCCCCTCCCTTGCCGGTGGCCGCACACACCCTCACCACAGCCCCTCTCCCCCTCTCGCCAAAGACGTCTCGCCCTCTCGCCACCGACGCCCCCTCTCCCCTCTCTCCCCGCTGACGACCATGGCCGAGCGCTACCGCGGCGATGGAGCGGCGGCCAATGGTTTCGGCCGCCGCCACCTGCACGAGGACGAGGCCCGCCTCCTCTACGAGGCGGACTACCCGGCGCCACCGGACATGCGAGTGCCGGGCTCGTGGAGGCTGAGCGCCGGCGGAGTCCCGGTGCCACCGCCGCCCTCTGGTGCTAACCGGCGCGCCGAGATCACGTGCATCAGATCATCGCTGCCGGAGAGCTTACGGAACCAGTCGAGGTACGCCCCCGACAGCCACACGTTGTGCACGGCATACTTCGACTGCCGCCACGCCGACCAGCTCGCTGCCATGAACGGCATTGAACCCCGCGGCCGCCTCAACTCCGAGGGGCGGCACCAATGGTGGGGCGTCCCCGGGCGCACGTTCGAAGCCGTCCTCGAGCATATCGAGGCCGGCAACGCGCCGCAGTTGGAGTACCCGACGCCCCCTCCTTCTCGTCAAGGCGCATGGAGACGGCGTCCTCATCCTCGTCGGGCTCCCGCTCCTCCGAGTCACCGGCGCTCCTCCCCGTCAAGCCGAAACCGTGAGAGACGCCGCTCGGGCGGCGCCGTCGTCATCAACGAGGGCGGCGTCCCTTCTCCTCCGGTCTCCTCATCCCGCCTCGTCAAGCTGAAGGCCGAGTCGGCGCTCCTCCCCGTGAAGGAGCACGAGGCCATGGCCGCCGACGAGGAGACCGGCCTCAAATGGGCGCGGGACGACTACGACCGGCAGGAGATGGAGCGCCAGCGCCGCGCCCTCGAGGAGATCGCCGCCCGGCGCCGCGGCCGTGAGGAGGGCGGCGTCGTCATCCTCGACAACAGCGACGAGGAGGCTCCCGGGCCGTCCAACCCCACCCGCCACGCTGACCCAGGGCAGGGGTGCAGCAAGGACGGCGGCAGCGTGCAGGGCGACGATGACGGCGGTGACTACACCAACTTTTACAGGCTTCTCGGCATGTAGAAGGCTCGGCGGCGTGCAAGGCGGCGTAGTAGTAGTAGTAGTAGTAGTAGTAGTAGTAGTAGTAGTAGTAGTAGTAGTAGTAGTTTTAGTTTGTTTTTTAAATTATGTTTTCAGTTTGTACAAATTTCAATGAAAACGCCTGAATTTCCCCCAAATTTGTGTTGTTTTGTTCGAAGTTTGGCCGAATTTTAGCCGACTTTGTTTTTCAAAAAGCGTCATCTGGGGCCAGCTTGGGGCGGCGGTTGGGAACCCGACCGCCCCCACGCCGATTTTATCGTCGGTTGGCCCCTAGGCAACGCTATTTCAAGCCTCTAGGGGGCTGAACGGAGATGCTCTTAAAAGGAGCTCTACATGTTGCTGCTGACTCGTGGAATTTTTGCTACTAGTTGACCCGTTGCGCCAAATGGCGCAGAGACCCGCTAAACTCATGTTAGCGATGAAAATAGTTTTCGAGATCAAGAGAGAGAGAGAGAGAGAGAGAGAGGGAGGGAAGGAGGGAGAAGGAGAGAGGGAGAGGGAGAGGGAGAGAGAGAGTTGGGCAAATGTTACTTTAGACAACATGAAATGCTTTCGAATCGCAGAAAAAGAGTGCATAGTTCTCATTCATACTTGAAGCACATGAGGCTCTGTAGCGGATTTCATTTACTTGAATCACTTGAAGAAAGAGAACTTAGACAAACACAATGCTCATTTAACCTGTGAAGGACAAAGATATTCCACCGTCTCTGAATGATGAACTAAACTAAATAAGAGATATATATGCAGTAAATTCATTCAAAGTAGAAAAGGGATCTTACATCAAGCAAGGCATTACAACAAACATGGTGTTATCTTAGTAAAAGAAATCACATCATGAGAAGAGCGAAAGGAAGAAAACCACAACTAACATCAGATTGAGATTAATACATCTAGGAGGAGGCAGAAGACATCACTGTGATCCTTTTGTGGCCTGGGGAGCAAGGATCCATGGTTTTTATCTGCCTTGTCCGGCTGATGGAGTAGATGACATGGAAACGTCATCTCTCTACCTTCTCGATGGCTTAGACCTAGGGAGCCCGATGTTCATCTCGGCCGTCCTCAGCTTCCATCAATGGATTTTTAGTCAGGGTTAAAGACTGAGAGGCCCTCTACATGTTCAAATATGCGAGTAGCATATCCATTACAAATCCTTCACAAAAAAAGAAAAGAAAAGACCACAAACACCCCCAAAACATGACTTCGACAAATTATCTCTATTGTAAAATTGAGGGAGTAACTCATTATTCGAGAGAACTGACCATTGACAATTCAGTTACAATTATCAAAGAGAACTGTAAATTGCTAACTTAATTATCTCTTTCTTCACATAAGCTTCTCACTGAGGACATTTCTTTACTGAAAGGTCACATTTGAAGCCATTGCACTTATAAAACCCAGCCCTGTTGTCACTTAAATTGCAAATTAATCATCAATAACGCACAATAATTTATGACCAACAAATGATTTGGAGCCTAAGGAGGAAAATATCAGTGCAAATAAATACACACACGTAGTAAGATGCATTGCAATAGTCGTACTTGAATTTCTAACCTGACCAGCAAAATCAGATCAATCATGCATAGTACACAAAAGACACAAAGCTTTAACCATAGTTGGTGCTTAACCTTCTTGCTGCTGCTAATGATTTTGGCCATGAAGGCATCAGAGTAAGGGGAGGAAGAACGGGACGGGCGTCTGCCGGAAGTTGCCGATGGGCGTTGACGGCCTGGCCAAGCCATCTCCCTCCATGATAGGTGGCAGTCGGCGGAGAGGTGTAAATATGACTAGATGTGAAAACAAGCTTGAGAAAATTAATATGGACCAGCAAACTGAAAAAAGCAGAATGTAACATAATTATATTACAGAGTGTACTAACATAATTATATTCTAGATTAAACTCAGTAGCACAACAATTTACAGGGTTAGAATCTAGTGAAAATCCGCTCGTGCTCCCGGGAGCGCGCGCTCCTGCATGGGAAAGAAATATTTCAAAGTGTGAAAACATTCCAAACAAAAAATTGACGCATACATCTCGACATTATATGTGTGCACGTCAAGTTTCGGAGAAAACCGACATTTTTTGTGGCTTGTGTAAAAAAGACAAAAGGATGAGTTGTGAAAAGCATTTTTTAACACCGGATTTTGTCTTTTTCACACGCGACACATAAGTTGTCGGTTTTTCGTGAAACTTTGTGAGCATGTACAATATCGAGATGTACGCGCCAAGTTTTTGTTTGGAATTTTTTGACATTTCAAAATATGTTTATAACATATTTTAAAACCAGGAGCGCGCGCTCCCATGTGCCAATTTGCTCTTTTCTAGAACCTAGTGCATATATATATCTCAGTAGCGCAAAAACTATTTAGCCAACTTCACTAACAATGTAGAAATTGACTTCAGTGTACTAACATAATTATTTTGGATATAAGCAATCAACCACGAATTTAACATGAGATATCTGACCATTTTAGTAAAAGGAAAAAGAGAACAATAGCAAGATAGCGCAACATGGAGCTACATTGACCAGCCCCTTTTAAAGAAAGGCTTTAGGATCAAAAGTTGTGTAGTTGATCAACTTGGAAATATAAAAGCCTTTCCTTCAAATCGTTACAGCATCTCTGACAAAAGCGAATGGGATTTTTATGCCAAGGCGATTCAGTTCAGTTACCGAACAATGAACATATATACTCCTCCACACTTGGTTTTGTATGCAATAAGAAAGCCAGTGGCAGATGATTTTTTTGGATCATAGAAACCCAGTCTGAATACATCTGAATGATATGACCAATTTTTCAAAATGCTTGGCAGGCACATAAAAAACACACAAGTAAAAATAATAATATATGATTGGTATTTGTATTTGATCCACCTGGGTACATGTACATCCTAAAAGCAACAAACAAGCTGCCATGCTACCTGATGTGCAGCTTATCACGTGATGCACAGAACTTCACAAATTATCAGGACATCAAGTATTAAAATTCATGAGCAAGCAGATAAACCTACTCAAGAACTTGTTTCCCAAACTACTTACAGCACGCTGACCACAATATAAAGACGGTGGCTTGTACTGATCCGCAGCACTACATCATTGTAATTTGTTCAAACCAGCACCTAAATTCCACACATTGCCTCACTATATGCAGATGAAAAGGCATAAACCAGAATGCGACTGAACAAGTGATAACAAGATTGGCATACCTAGTTTGGACCTTGTATGCAGAGTTGGGGAAATGTGAAAGTTGGAGGCAGTGTTATTGTGGAAATCGGCATAGACCTGAAAAGTAGTTATCCAACCAAGTAGATAAAAGACCTTGATTTGAGTATACAAGGCCACTTCATATTTTTATGCTTCCTCCATTTCAGTATACAAGGCCACTTCATATTTTTCTGCCAAAAGTTTGAAGCAATTTAGCCAATCATCTCCAAGATGCCAATAGAACTACATTAGTGAGAGTATTATCTAAATACTACAAAATAATATAGTGTACGCATAATATTATAGGACAAATGATCTAGCAAATGATACTTATTACTCAAGCAACAAGTAACCATGAGTAGTACAGGAAATGATGTACTCCTTCCGTCCCAAAATAAGTGTTTCAAGCTTAGTACAACTGGTAGGAGCTAGGGCCCTACCGGGTCTTGGCCGGAGATTGTAGGGGAAGGAGGGAGGAGGGCGAGCTCTTGACCGCGGCAGCCGGCGGGCTGGCGCCGTCTCGCGCGGAGGGAGAGGCGGCGGCTAGGTTAGGGTTCCGGCTCCTCGGGGAGCCGGGCAATAGAATATGTCTTATTGCTTAATTTCCAAAAGAGGGTCTTACAGCTGTTTATATAATCTCGATGCTAATAAAAATAAGATAACTTGGGCTAAGCCCCTAACTAAACGCGCCCATTGGGCCTCCTCCGGCTATAAGTGGCACCGGTCATAACATCTCTCCCCGCCTGCGCAAACAGCTCGTCCTCGAGCTGGAAGTCTGGATAGTGTTGGCGGAACTCGTCACGCTGCTCCCAAGTGGTGTCCTCCTTCGGAAGACCTTCCCACTGGATCAACAAGTACCACACCCCGCGACGCAGCTGGGCCTGTAACACCTTCGCTGGCCCGGGAAGGAGGCGCCCGTCGGCGGTCGGAGGAAGCGCCGGCGTTGCCGGCGGCGGCTCCCCACGGAAAGGCTTCAGTAGCCCCACATGGAAGACGTCATGGATGCGAGCACCGGCCGGAAGCTGAAGGCGGTAGGCCACCTTTCCGATGCGCTCCAACACGGAAAATGGCCCGGCGTAGCGAGGGCCCAGCTTGCGCTTCGCGCGCGGGTCAAGGGACTGCGTAGAGCGGTGAAGAAGGCGCAGCCACACCCAGTCGCCCACCGCGAACTCCGCCTCGCGGTGGTGGCCGTCGTAGTAGTGCTTGGCCAGCTGCTGGGCCTGAATGAGGCGTTGCCGCACCTCCGCAAGCATCTCGTCCCGGCTGCGAAGAAGGTCGCCCACCGCCTCCGTCCTAGCCGTCTCCGGGTCAACCGGCAGGATGGGTGGGGGCGGTCGGCCATAGACCACCTCGAACGGCGTGGCGCGCAGGGCGGAGTGATAAGAGGTGTTGTAGCAGTACTCCGCCCACGCGAGCCAGTCCACCCAAGCACGAGGACGATCACCTGTAACACAACGCAAATACATGGCAATCACCTTGTTGACCACCTCGGATTGGCCGTCCGTCTGAGGATGGAAGGCCGTGCTCAGGCGGAGCTTCACGCCCGCCATCCGGAAGAGATCGCGCCAGACATGCCCTGTGAACACCGGGTCCTGGTCGCTGACGATCGAAGAGGGAAACCTGTGTAGGCGGACGATGCCGTCGAAGAAAGCACGGGCCATGGAGGCGGCGGTATAGGGATGGCCGAGCGTGATGAAGTGTGCGTACTTGGAGAAGCGGTCGACCACCGTGAGGATGACGGACTTGCCGCCTACCTTGGGGAGGCCCTCGATGAAGTCCATGGAGATATCGGCCCAGACCTGAGAGGGTACCTCCAAGGGTTGTAGCAGCCCAGCCGGACGCAGTGTCTCCGTCTTGTTACGCTGGCACGTAACACAAGACCGCACCCAGTCCCGGACCAGGGCCCGATTGCCGGGGATGTAGAAATCGGCGCGAAGACGGTGGAGGGTCTTCTGCACACCCTTGTGGCCGGTCGAGTGTGCCAGCAGCAGAACCTGGTGACGGAGGTCGCCGTGATCCGGCACGAAGAGGCGGTGCCCGTGCAGGAGCAAGCCATCCGCCAAACGCCATGGCTCCTCCAGGTCGCCGGCATCAAGGTGCTGCCGAAGGAGCTGAGCGTCCGGCGCGTCCGCGGTGGCCCTGCGGATGTCGTCAAAGAGGGCGAAGGAGGGCCCCGAGCGGATGCAGAGAGCCGCCCCGTCGGAGTCGCCGGTGTCCGCGTCGTGGTCGGCGTCGCGGCGGGACAGGGCGTCGGCCACGGTGTTAAGACGGCCCGGACGATACTCGATGGTGAAGTCGAAGCCAAAGAGCTTGTTGATCCACTGATGCTGCGGCACGGTAGACAGCCTCTGGTCCCATAAGAACTTGAGGCTGTGGTGATCCGTGCGAATCCGGAATGACCGTCCCAAAAGATATGGCCGCCAGTGGCGCACGGCCTGCACCAAGCCAATGAGCTCCCTCTCATAGGCCGTGAGCTTATGATAGCGCGCAGCGAAAGGCCTGCTGAAGAATGCGAGCGGCCCGTCGCCCTGATGAAGTTCGGCGCCGAACCCCACACCAGAGGCGTCGCAGTCCACCATGAACGGCCGGTCGAAGTCGGGCATCTAGAGGACGGGACCCATCGTGAGGGCCCGCTTGAGGGCCTCGAACGCCTCCGTTGCCTCCGCATCCCAGGCGAAGGCGTCGCGTCGCAGCAAGCGCGTGAGCGGTGACGCGATGAGGCCGAACTCCCGGATAAATTTCCGGTAGTACCCCGTGAGGCCTAGGAAGCCGCGAAGAGCTTGCGGCGATTGCGGCGTCGGCCAGGCCGCGACAGCCGGCACCTTGTCGGCGTCCATAGCAACACCCTCGGCCGAGATGACGTGGCCGAGGTAGGCGACTGAAGGCGTGCCGAACGAGCACTTCAAGCGCTTAAGATGAAGATGGTGCGCTCGAAGCTCGTTGAAGACGATGGCGACGTGCTGAAGGTGCTCCGCCCACGAGGTGCTGTAGATAAGAATGTCATCAAAGAAAACGAGCACAAACCGACGCACGTAGGGGCGGAGAACGTCGTTCATCAAGGCCTGAAAGGTCGCCGGGGCGTTGGAGAGGCCAAAAGGCATCACCAAGAACTCGAAGTGGCCGTGATGAGTCCGAAACGTCGTCTTCGTGACATCGTCCGGGTGCATCCGCACCTGGTGGCAGCCCGAACGAAGGTCGAGCTTGGTGAAGAAGCGCGCCCCATGTAGCTCGTCCAGGAGCTCGTCGACGACCGGTATAGGAAATTTGTCCTTGAGCGTCTGGGCGTTAAGGGCGCGGTAGTCGATGCAGAAGCGCCACGAGCCGTCCGACTTGCGGACGAGGAGGACCGGCGCCGAAAACGGCGAGGTGGAGATCCAGAAGATGCCCAAGGCGAGCATGAGCGCGCACTGCCGCTCCAGCTCATCCTTCTGCAGCTGGAGGTAGCGGTAGGGTCGCACCGCAACCGGCGCCGTGCCCGGCAGGAGATGAATGCAGTGATCATACACCCGGGCTGGCGGAAGACCCTGAGGCTCGTCGAAGAGGTCGCGGTGCTGCTGCAGAAGATGATCCAACAGAGGGTGCTCGGGCCCGGCAGCAGTCGCAGCCAGCTGCAGCTGCGGCGTCGCGGGTGAGGCGCCACCCATGCCCTCCCACCGGACGCGACGACCCAGGCGCCAGAAGGTCATCGTCAGGGCGTCGAAGTCCCAGAGGATGGGACTGAGGGTCCGCAAGAAGTCGACGCCAAGGATGAAGTCGAAGCAGCCCAAGTCGATGCCGGCGCACGTGATGGTGAAGTGCTCATCGCCAATGGTGATGGGCACGTTCCGTGCCAGCCCATGGCACCGGAGGCGGTCGCCGTTAGCCATAGTGACCCTGAGTTGCTCCCCGCCCGTCAGCTGAAGCGCTAAGTGGCGCATGGTCGCCTCGGGCAGGAAGTTATGCGTGGAGCCCGTATCCAGGAGGGCCACCAGTCACTCGCCGTGAATCATCACTGGCAAGAGCATAGTCCGCTCATCGCGGATGCCCGCGAGCGCATGGAGCGAGACCACGAGAGCCGTCGCCGGAGCGGGCGCCGGGGCGACCTCCGCAGCAACTGGGGGAGGCAACTCGCCGAGCCCGTCGGCGGGTGTGTCCTCCTCGACGTAGTCGGCCGCCTCCAAGTAGAAGAGGCGCGGGCATACGTGGCCCGGCACGTAGGGCTCGTCGCAGTTATAGCAAAGCCCCTGGCGACGGCGTTCGAGCTGCTCGGCCGGGGAGAGCCGGCGGAAGGGCCGCGTCGTGGACGGAGTGGTAGTCGCTGGAGTGACCGGGGGCGGACGGCCCGGCACAGGTGGTGTCGGGGGCTGCCTGGCTGGCTGTCGGCCACCCCGAGCCGATGCCGCCTGCTGCAAGGCCTGAGCGCGACGCTCGAAGGCGCGGGCGTAGTACATGGCCGTCTGGAGGTCCTAGGGTCCCCGAAGCTCCACATCCACGCGGATGTGATCCGGCAGACGGCCGACGAAGAGCTCGGCCCGTTGACGAGCCGTCACGCTGGGCGCGTGGCATGCTAGGGCCTGGAAGCGATCGGCGAAGTCCTGCACCGTGGAGGTGAAGGGGAGTCGGCCAAGCTCCGCCAGCCGGCTCCCGCGTATCGGCGGCCCGAAGCGAAGGAGGCATAGCTCGTGAAAGCGTTCCCATGGGGGCATGCCGCCCTCGTCCTGCTCGAGGGCGTAATACCACGTCTGTAAGGCGCCTCGGAGGTGATATGAGGCGAGTCAGGTGCGGTCCGACGCGAGCGTGCGTTGCCCCCGGAAGAACTGCTCACACTGATTAAGCCAGTTGAGGGGGTCCTCGGTGCCGTCGTAGGTGGCGAAGTCGAGCTTGGCGAAACGCGGCGGTGTCTGAGCATGACCGCCGTGGACGTACGGCTCGGCGGTGCGTAGCAGTGAGGGGGGCGGCGCCGGGTCGGTGGACACACGGGGTCCCTCGTGGAACGACGGCCCGTGGAGGCGAGCGTAGGGACCTGCGGAGTTGGAGGGCCCGCCGTACTGTAGGGTGGGCGCCGGCTGTTCCGAGGCCATCGTGTAGACCGGCTGCAGCGACGACCTGGCCAACCAGGCCGGAAGCGGTGACGGCGAGGGCGGGAACCGGACCTGGTGGATCGGGACTCCCGCCGGCGCGGTCGAAACCGGCCCGGAGCTGATCGGCGGTGGCGCCTGCAGCTGCAGCTGCAGCGGCTGCTGCAGCGGGGCGACGAGTGCGGCGGGAGCCGCGAGGGCCTGCGACGGCCACGGCAGCCCGGGCGGGGTGGTGGCGGGAGGCGGCTGCAGCGGCAGCTGAGGCTGCAGAGGCCCGGCGAGCGCCACGGAGGCCGCCGGGTGCGGCGGTTGCCACGGCAGGAGCGGTGGCCCGGTGGCGGCGACTGGTGGCGCGGCCGGCAGCGGCCCGTAGGGGCCGGCCAAGTAGAGGCGGATCCCCTGGTCCGCGGTGGCGAGATCGCGGAGCGCTCCGGTGACTTCCTCCGGTGTGAAGACGATGGGAACCGGCGCGGCGGAGGTGACCGGCACCGGTGGTGGAGGGGCACTGGCCATGGTGGCCGGCGGGGCGGTGGTGGCGGTCGGCAGCGGGAGGGTTGGGGTGGGCGGCGGCGAAGACATGATCGCACCTAAGCTACCTGATACCAAATTGGTAGAAGCTAGGGCCCTACTGGGTCTTGGCCGGAGATTGTAGGGGAAGGAGGGAGGAGGGCGAGCTCTTGACCGCGGCGGCCGGCGGGCTGGCGCCGTCTCGCGCGGAGGGAGAGGCGGCGGCGATGGAAGAGGCGGCGGCTAGGTTAGGGTTCCGGCTCCTCGGGGAGCCGGGCAATAAAATATGTCTTATTGCTTAATTTCCAAAAGAGGATCTTACAGCTGTTTATATAATCTCGATGCTAATAAAAATAAGATAACTTGGGCTAAGCCCCTAACTAAACGCGCCCATTGGGCCTCCTCCAACTATAAGTGGCACCGGTCATAACAACAACTTTACACTAAAGTTAGTACAAAGTTGTGTTGACACCAGATTTTTGCATGCCACAAAACCCTATCAAGATGACATCGGATGGAAAAAGTGTCAACTGCAAAGTTCTTCGTCTCGTCGAAATGGACGATTTTGATATAAAAATCGTCTCCATCCAAGGTCGTATGTGGATTCTACAGCCAAAAACATGCGCTGCAGCAGTGTTTGGCCGGATCATCCAGGCCGGGGTCCAGATCATCCGGCCGGAGACCGAACAAACGACCCAAACAACAGAAGCTAAAAAGTGAAGCCGGACGATCTGGGTGTAGTCCCGGATGATCCGGGTAAAGGCCGGACGATCCGGGCAAGGATCCGGGCGTCTGGACAACTTTTTTCTGCTGCAGATGTTAGAAAACAGCTCGAAACACCCTCAAGATGACCTCAAATCGAAAAGTGTTCAACAACAAAGTTGTGCATCTCATCGAAACGGTTGATTTTGATATAAAAAACATCTTAATCCGAGTTCGTATGAAAAAGTTAGAGCCCGATTAGGAGTTGCTCTCAGAAAACTGGGCTAGGCCGGATCATCCGGGCCTTGAGCCGGACATCCGGGCCGGAGGTCGTGAATAGTCCGTGTTTTGTTAGGTTTTGATGATTTGGACGACTAGGCAAGTCTTTTTCTTATACGGGAAGTCCATCCGCCTCTTATATAGACAAGAGGTGATGGCCGATTGAGCAACAACACACAATCGCAAAACCCATCTACTTTTTACCCTAGTTTTACATCTCTCCCTTGTTCTTTCTGTCTCGTTCTTCGTTCGTTCTTCATATTGAAGGGCAGTGATCCTCGAGGCTCTAGGGGCGGGCGAACCGACCTAGGGCAGCCCATAGCTGCCGCGCGTGGGTCCCTCCCGGGCGCGTGGGGTTTCGGGTGCTCAAAAGCGCCCGCCGGATTGCTTGCGTACCGCGCTTCCGGACGGGTCTCCTTCGACGTGAGCGTGCATCACCCTCGGCGTTGGAGGTACACGGTGACGTGTTCGTGTGCGAACACACTTTTTGGCGACTCCACTGGGGACAAAAGATCAAGAATCGTCATCAACCATGTCGGATCTCCCCAAGCCCTCAGAAGTTAGTGCCGATAACATCATTAAGCCTGGTCTTGATGAACTATCGAATGAACATCGCAAGGCCTACGAAGCGCTCAAAAAACAGCGTGAAGAGGCTTTTGAGGCGCTCAAGAAGAAGCGCGAGGAGCAGGATTTGGAGGCGTTTCTTTCAAGTTTCAAGAAGGACCGTCAAGGCAACATCACTCCGGTTGGAAACGTCAATTTTCCTCCCCTCATTGACGAACAAGATGTAATCACTGTGAGTAAAGTTTTTTCTCCAGAGCAAGTGGCTATGATTGAAAGTCTTGTTAGTAAGGGTAATGTGATGACGTACAATTCTTTTGTGGTAAATACTAATGCTAAGAAAAATATGCCTCCGTCATCTAGCGGTACTGTTGGTGTATCTGAAAACCCTAATCCAACTTTACCTATTTCATCGGCACCTCCTATACAACAACAATATAGTATGTCGTTGAATTTTTACCCTAGTCAAACTAACCAGCTTGTGGCTGCACCTGCATATCCTAATCCTATTATGAGTGTGCCCAATTCGGCGTTAACGCCGAATCACTTTGTCACACCACCCATAGGCGCAAACATGTTTGGTCTTCCGCCGAATTATGGTTCAGCGCCCATCCCACAAGTTGCACCAATAGCTAGTACTCAGGTTGCTCCTATGTCATTGTCACAAACATCTTCATCTACCTCGGATCCAATTTTAGCTAAATTAAGGGAGGATTTGCATAAGATGTTTCTAGAAACTTTCGGAAACGAGCCGAAAGTAAAGAGTCGTGTGTACCAAAAGCCTTATCCTGAACACTTTGATGCAGTTTTGTACCCTCAAGGTTATAAGGTTCCTGATTTTGTCAAATTTAGTGGAGAGGGCACGAAAACAACATGGGAACATGTTAGTCACTATCTAGCGCAGTTGGGTGAAGCAGGTTCCATAGAAGACTTGAAAGTGCGTTTATTTCCATTATTTTTAACTGGTACCGCATTTTCATGGTTTGCTGCTTTACCACATGGTTCAATTCTCTTATGGTCGCAATTAGAGCAAAAGTTTCATGATCACTTTTATAGCGGCGATAATGAGCTTAAGTTGTCACATCTTACATCCATTAGGCAAAAACATGATGAATCGGTCACCGATTATGTCAAGAGATTTAGACATATAAAGAACCGATGTTATAGCTTAGTGATAACTGAGAGAGACTTGGCGGATCTTGTTCTTAATGGTTTAAAAACTCACATTAAAGAGAGGCTAGAAAGTTATGAGTTTTTGAATATTAACCAGGTCTTGCAAAAGCTTTGGCTCAAGAGAGTCGAAGTAAAGAGTTTCATAGGTCTACAACCGATCATCCTAGAATGCATATGGTTGAATACAATGATGATAATTCAGACGATGAGGTTGATGTCTATACTACTGAGTTTGTTTGGTCCTCAAAGGCCAAACCCTATACATGCAATGCTCTTAAGCCGATTCGCAAGAATCGTGATGAGGAGATGAAGTTTACTTTTGATATATCTAAGTGTGATAAAATATTTGACGCTCTCTTGCAAGATAAGATGATGAGAATATCACACACCATACCGCCGTTTGACGAGCTGAAACGGCGTGCTTATTGCAAGTACCATAATTCATTTTCTCATGCTACTAATGATTGCAATGTTTTTCGACGACAGATACAATCGGCCATTAATGACGGACGATTGAATTTTGCTGAGATGCAAGTTGATAAACAACCCTTCCCGATAAACACCATGGACTTGGAGGGAAAGAAAATGTTAATTCGGCCTAGCATAGCCGAATCTGCTAATAAAGATAATGTTGTTATTGGTGAACCCAGGAAAGGCAAGGAGGGCGACAAAGTCTTGGGAAGAGAGGTTGTGCTTGATAAGTAACCCGATGGCAAGGAAGTATTGAAGATCACCATAAAAAATCCTGCACTCGGGGTGCAACCACAAGTACAAGAAGATGCTCATGTTAAATTTATCAAGCCCAAGAATTCAGAAGTTGGCAAGTGGGAAAAGAGTGAAACTAAGCGCAAGCGAATCAAGCCAACTTTTGATATGCTGCTATCCAAATATGCAAGTCAAGCGGCCGGTTCTAGCTCTAATCGGCCATCACATTCAAAGCGTTCAAGGTCGCCTCCGGAGCAAGAGTTTCGATGCTATGCAAGGCCATATGGGTCATGGGCACCGACACCATGGATGTCACAACCCCCCTATGCGCCATATTACATGGGAGACTTCAATGGAGGATGGGGGCAGCCCCCAATGGCTCCTTATGCTTTCCATATGGGGTGGGCAGCACATAGAAGGCCAGCTCGCGAGAGGCTTTATTATCCCACACAAGGCCGTTTGAGCTATGGTGCTAATCGGCCAACAAAAATTTCTCCAAGTAAGGCCAATAAAAAAATGTGGCGTGTTAAGTCACCTAATGCGGAAACTTCAGAATGCGACAAGCAAAAGGAGATCAAAAGGCCGATTGTTGGTAATCTGGCTACTTCTAATGGTGATATTGTTATTGTTCAGCAAGGTTCCATGGTTAATGATCATGAGGCGAGCACAAGCAAGGCCAAACCTAGGGATCCCAAATATACCCAACCTAAGTGGTGTCTTCCCGGTTTAACTAAGACCATGAAAAGGAGATTACAACGCATGAGGAACCACGAGAAGGTAGAGCGCAAAGAAGAGAAGCAAAGGGACGAATTATTCAATGAAATTCGGCCCATGGCACTCACAAAACAAGTGTGGAGGTCTAAACAAAAAGAAAACGCAGATGCTTCTACATTAGCTACAACAACACCTTCACCACCAAAAGAGGATGATGCGACCCCTATTACATCGTCCACACCACCTGAAACATCCCCTTCAATTAAGGAAACTTTAAGCCCGATATACACATTGGAAGATGAAAATGAGATGGTGGATTACGAATCTACGCCGGTTCGGGAAGGTATGGATATTAATATGGTGTATTACTTACCTGCCGAGTTTCGTGCTATAGGTGATGAAGAGGAGGTGGCCCAGCTGGATTTTGGTCCTAAGAACGCTATCTTCGAGAAGCCAAAAGAACCGGTGAAACACTTGAAGCCATTGTACCTCAAAGGTCATATTAACGGATCGCCGGTTGCTAGGATGCTCATTGATAGTGGTGCTGTGGGGAAAGAAAAGACAGAGGCCAAAGGTGTGCTGTGCATGGAACTCACCGTGGGAAGCAACAAAACTTTGGCCACCACATTCTTCATCGCCGAGGTGCAAGGTAACTATAATGTTATATTAGGCCGCGATTGGGTTCATGCTAACCAATGTGTGCCATCTACCATGCATCAATTTTTAATACAATGGGTCGATGATGAGGTAGAAGTCATTCACGCGGATAATTCGGCTTGTGTTGCTTTGGCCAATGCATCGGTGGATTGGAATCATCCCGATGTTACTTGCTTAACAGGGCGTGACCTCTCGGAGTTTGATTTCCTTAGTGCTACAAGGAACGGGTTCATTCCCATCTCTTTAAAGCCGATTGGTGGTAATCGGTTACAAGGTATGATGTGAACAAGAAGTTAAAATCAATGACCGATATAAAATTATCGCCCTAAGCATAAACATGGCCGATATAGAAATTATCGCCCTAAGCGCATATGAATGGCCGATGGAGTGTTGACATCGTCCTTAGACCAACGTATTGCAAGTTATTTTTCGGCGCGCAAGCTTTGCCAAAAAACAGGGGGGCATGTGTTGACACCAGATTTTTGCATGGCACAAAACCCTATCAAGATGACATTGGATGGAAAAAGTGTCAACTGGAAAGTTCTTCGTCTCATCGAAACAGACGATTTTGATATAAAAATCGTCTCCATC
Source organism: Thinopyrum elongatum (assembly GCA_011799875.1). Taxonomy (NCBI): domain Eukaryota; kingdom Viridiplantae; phylum Streptophyta; class Magnoliopsida; order Poales; family Poaceae; genus Thinopyrum; species Thinopyrum elongatum. The sequence goes on from CM022300.1 coordinate 239,206,988, forward strand.
CAAGGTCGTATGTGGATTGTACAGCCAAAAACATGCGCTGCAGCAGTGTTTGGCCGGATCATCCGGGCCGGGGTCCAGATCATCCGGCCGGAGACCGAACAAACGACCCAAACAACAGAAGCTAAAAAGTTAGGCCGGATGATCTAGGTGTAGTCCCGGATGATCCGGGTAAAGGCCGGACGATCCGGGCAAGGATCCGGACGTCCGGACAACTTTTTTCTGCTGTAGATGTTAGAAAACAGCTCGAAACACCCTCAAGATGACCTCAAATCGAAAAGTGTTCAACAGCAAAGTTGTGCGTCTCGTCGAAACGGTTGATTTTGATATAAAAATCATCTTAATACGAGTTCGTATGCAAAAGTTAGAGCCCGATTAGTGAGTTGCTCTCAGAAAACTGGGCTAGGCCGGATCTTCTGGGCCTTGAGCCGGACATCCGGGCCGAAGGTCGTGAATAGTCCGTGTTTTGTTAGGTTTTGATGATTTGGACGGCTAGGAAAGTCCTTTTCTTGTACGGGAAGTCCATCCGCCTCTTCTATAGACAAGAGGTGACGGCCGATTGAACAACAACAGACAATCGCAAAACCCATCTACTTTTTACCCTAGTTTTACATCTCTCCCTTGTTCTTTCTCTCTCGTTCTTCGTTCGTTCTTCGTATTGAAGGGCAGCGATCCTCGAGGCTCTAGGGGCGGGCGAACCGACCTAGGGCAGCCCATAGCCGCCGCGCGTCCAGACGGGGTCCCTCCCGGGCGCGTGGGGTTTCGGGTGCTCAAAAGCGCCCGCCGGATTGCTTGCGTAGCGCGCTTCCAGACGGGTCTCTTTCGACGTGAGCTGCGGTGCATCATCCTCGGCGTTGGAGGTACACGGTGACGTCAGGGCCGGTCCTGAGATTTTGGGGGCCTGGGGCGAAACTAAAATCCGGGGCCCCCTTGATAGAAGTTTCAAAATAATACACAATATACATATTTTCTATCCACTTTGATATTAGAGATTTAATTTTAAATCTTCCACAGGGAAGGAACCATATGAATGCTTTGAGATAAGGTTTTTGCAGCAGCGCTCTAAAATCATAGAATTGATCATCATGTTAAACAGCGAGTTCTTAGAGAATTTGATGCACCTTAGTGGTTAATCTTCTTTCAGTAGACATCGTCTCAGAATCAAGGAACACAACTATGTAGAATATCCATCTCGCTTTATATTCGGTAGCTGTTATATCCTCCACCACATTTTCTTCATTTACCAATTTTTTAGCTTCTGAATTACAAAGTATACATAATGTTTATTACTCAAAATCCAACATGTGCTTCAAACCTATTTTGTGCTATTAACATCTTCTACACTAAATCATAAGTGTCGATCATAACCGAGTTATAACAATAAACTGTGCCTTGCGTAAACACACCAAATTGGCTAAGGTATTTACTTGACTTGCTATTCGATTGAACAGCGACCACAACTAATTCATAATTCATGCAAAAAAAAACCAACTAATTCATAATCGAACAATAATGTCACGGCTCCTAATTTTGTAATACCAAGTGAAGGATTCTGCTTATGGTAACTACAATTTTCCGGCCGGGAGCAAGGAACGACAAATCTCAAAATCCATACAACCATAGGCAGGGACTGCATAGAACCTCATTGGATTCGATCAAAAAAGGGTGACACAATTCTTACCACGGCCCCACGATGAGTCCACAGGCCTGCTCCTTCTCCATGGTCGCCGCCGCCGCGTCCGCATCAAAGGCGATGGTCTTGCTGCGTTAGGGCTGGAGTTTGGCGTGGGCGTCGTGTGCTACCATCTGCCAACGATGGTCAAGCCCCTCGTGCGCTGGGCTAGGCCCAATATCTTTGTTCGCTACACCCTAGGGCCCCCTTGGCCCCTGCAATCGCAAGGAGAAAAAGAGCACTGGTCGTGGCCTCGTGGGCTACTACGTGCTGGCTGCCTGTTGACTGAATGGTAATCTGAGCGTACGTTATGTTGCGTCCCTGCATCGCCTAGGTTACCTGCGAACTGGGAGGGGCCCCCTGGATTTTGGGGGCCCGGGGCGGCCGCCCCCCTGCCCCTCCCCAGGGCCGGCTTCGTGTGGGAACAAGTTGAGACACTTATTTGAGGACAAAGGGAGTATAATTTAGCAGGGTTAGTACAACAGACATTTCAAAACCAAGCATTCCAATGGCAAAACAAGAATGGTCATAGTTTATTACTTTGGGTACCCGTCGGCATTTTCCCACCCCACTAATAGTCATTTTCCAATCAAGTTCCTTTTGGCCGATCTCAGCATCTACTTCATAGAGCTCATAAAACTTCCCCTACACATACATGAATAACACTTCTGTAGGTTATATATCTCAAGCACCAGAAAAGAGCTGGTCAACCTAGATAATTTTGGAGGTCAGGGGAGTCTGGGAGAGGGCCCAAAGCAGCATTCAAAACTGTGAGGTGTACAGAGTCTGAGAGGATAAGAACAAATGAAGGAACACAAAATAAAAGCAACTAACATTTTGGATTATTAACCAGAACAAACATCATTCATATAGTAATCGAGTAAAACTGTGTAAGCTAACCTCTGATGCATATGTCAATATGCATAGAGTAATTGAGTAAAACTGTTTAAGTATGACCACTAAACAAAGAATTATGCTGTAGTCCCATGAGTAAAATGACATATCACAATTTGATGGCATGATAGTATGCAGACAGAATGACCTTTTAGTTTCTAGATAACAAAGCACATAGTTAAATGGAAGAAAGATATGATTCACTTGTCACCGAGGAGAAACAATCACATCTGGACAAACACCTCAAAGCAATGCCGCAAAGAACCACGGGCTACTGCACCTGAACAACAATTGTAGCAGAAGCAGTGACGTTACAAATGGATTTGTAATCAGATCATTATTATAGCTAAAATAACACCTTGCGATATAAAAATTATATGATTATTGGACTTACAGACATTCTATCCATCCTTTTTCCACTTCATTAAGAAATGATGGAAGCACCACACTAAATCGAAAAAAAAATCAAAGTTAGAACAACAATGACTTGATGATCTTCCACATAAAAATAAATCAGCAATGTGACCAAGAAATAGCAAAAAGTGCAGCACATAATCTCTTTTGGTGCCTGTGGATTGGTGCCTGTACCTATTACCCTGTCAACAAATTGGAGCAAGATACTCGGCTTGCAAAGGAGAACTGCATCCAACTGCACACATTCTTCAGCTGAGCTCGCCGCCTTGAACCTGTAAGATGTGTGGGAATCCCACAAGAATGAACGGCCTCAGCGATCTCCTCCATGCTGAATCCAGTGCCAGCAAGTTCCTCACACTGAAATCGAGCATCGTCCTGAGACTATGAACACCATGGGATAACTATTTGGATGCTAGCCAACTCTCCTTCATGGAGCTTGAAATGAGACCAAATATAAAGTTACTATCAATCTATTCTTCCAAGAATCTTGGGATTGAGAACCTCGAGATTAAAAATAAATGCCTTTTGAGCAAGTGGCTATATAGGTTATCGCAGGAATCGGAGGGTATGTGGGCACAAATCCTGAGAAATAAATACTTGCACTCTAAAACCCTCGCTCAGGTCACCGTAAGACCTAATGATTCACCGTTTTGGAAAGGACTCATGAGAACAAAAGAGACTTTCTTCCATAGGGTGAAATTCGTTGTTGGGGACAAAACGACAACAAGGTTTTGGGAGGATACATGGCTAGGTGACACGCCGCTAGCTCTCCAGTATCCTTCCGTGTATCATATTGCTCAACGTAAGGAGGATTATGTAGCAACAGTATTGCAGACGGTACCTTTGAATATCTAGTTCAGGAGGTCCCTAGTAGGGGAACAATGGAACTCCTGGCTACACTTGGTGCGGAGGTTGATGGACGTTCAACTCTCAGATCAGGGTGACACCTTGAACTGGAAGCTTACGGGTAATGGGGTGTTTTCGGTCAAATCGATGTACTTAGACCTTATTAATTCTGGCCCAATCCCAAGATCGATACACATTTAGAAAGTTAAGGTTCCCTTGAGAATTAAAAATTTTATGTAGTTCGTACACAAGCAAGTGATCCTTACCAAAGATAACTTACTAAAGCGACGATGGGTAGGCAGTTCACGATGTTGCTTTTGTGTTCACGACGAAACAATTCAACACTTATTTATCGATTGCCCTCTTGCGAAGTTACTTTGGCGGTCCATTCATATAGTTTTTAATATTATTCCTCCAGTTAGCATAGATGCGTTGTTTGGGACGTGGCTAAATGGAGTGAATCCTGATATTGTGTCAAGTATTCGGATTGGAATATGCGCACTTCTTTGGGCTATATGGAATTGTAGGAATGATATGATTTTTAACAGACTTCATGTGATTAACTTCTTGCAGGTTATCTTCAGAGCTACGGCATGGATCCGTACGTGGTTGCTACTCACTCCTACGGGCTCCAGGGAGCATTTGGCTACTGGGTGCAACCGATGGAAGATGGTAGCACGGGCTATCTTCAACCGGTTTGGACGGCGGTCGCATAATAGGATAGGTCCTTAATGTCCTTTCGTCCAGCCGGTTGTGGCTTTGAGTTGCTTTATTTCTATTTGCTCCTTTTGTGAGCTGTACTTTGCAGACCAGACTATTTGTTTTGTTGAACTTGCTTCAATAAAGTGGCCGCATGCATCTTTCCGATGCAGAGGCCGGGGGAAGTCCTCCTTTTCAAAAAAAAAATAACAAGAGGCTAATGTACTTTAAGAAAGTCAACAGTGGGATCATGCAGTCACAGATAAATCCTATGGTAGCAACTCTTCCCTTCTCTCTAGCTCTAATTTTGAACACAACACAATGATCCATCCTATTCTAAACAGTATATTGAAATCTGAATTTAGTGGGTAGCATATATGTATAGACAACCTGGCTACTCCAGCTTCAAAAGAATCAAGTTCCAACTCCACAACACAGATGGGCATTACAGACCACTTTCTAGTACCAACATTCTGGCTTTACCGTCGTGTGGCAAGCAAACTGGTACTCTTTTTTTTAAAGCAACTACTCTACTGACCCTTCATAGACACAACTCAATTAACCGGGTGGGGCCAACGTTGGAAAAAATAACCATTATCTATTTCTAAAACATAGATAAGCAGCATACCTAATTATTTTAGTCAGTCAAGCATTTTCTACCAGATGCAATCTTCAAGTATATACTGTAATCAGCTTATTTGTTGATACTAAGAAATGTAAGAAGAAGCTAGAGTAGCGAAGGTTTAGATGTTGTACCAGTCAGCGAATCTGGACTGCACTGTTTGGAAGAGCGTCGGACGGATCCAGCCATCTCTGGTCAGAGACGCACCAAAGCCTGACCTGATAACCCCTCTTTTCTTCTCTCGCCTCCTCACATATTAAAAATATTGCGTATTAAATTTCGTCTTTAGGAAAGGTAAGAATAAGGATAGGGAAAGCTCGATGAGAATTGCATAACTTGAAATAAATAAGCGACAATTAAATGAGGCATTCAACCAAGGAAAAAACTTAATATTTTGTATGCCTTCTTTTTACTGACGGTAAAGCCGAGAATACATCCACGGTCACCGCAGACAAAGTAAAACAAGACACATATTACTGAATTTATTGCTATACCTATAGGCTTTCGATCCCTGCACAGCTAGGGCAGAGCAGTCATTGCTTTGATTTCTTCCCTGTCCCAACTCCCTTTGCACCACCAGAGTTTCTTAATTTCAAGGTGTGTATATAAAGACAATTCGAATGTCCATATGAACTTAAAGCACACAAATAAAGATACAAGAGAAGATGAAGCTCCTGTTGTTCTTGGGCGTCTGAATCTGATCATCCTTTTCTTCACCATCAAGCGAAGAAGCATCGGTCTGAGCATCAGGGGTGGCCTGAATCCCAAAACAAAATGGACCAGGAAGCAAAGATGTGTATATACAGCTCGGCTGCTTCGTCAGACTGGAGCACATGTTCTTTTGGTGCAGCAGTTTTGTTGGCCTCGCCTGCTTTGTCAAACTTTATAAGCCCAAATGCACATACCAAAATTTGAGGAATTCAAAACCTAAGAAAAGAAAACTAAACCTTCTCCTCTAACTTCAAATTACCAATAAGAGGAAGCAATTGGTTCAGAAAAACTGCTGCAACTACGGAAATAAAAACTGGAAATTTTACTTATGTGCAGTATGGTGCCTGGCCATCAATATTTTGCATAAAAAAAACATAAAAATCCTATAAATACATATATCAGGAATTTCTTCTAATACTCTAGCAACATAAACTAATAATTAATATATTAACAACACCATTGCTTGAAGGGTCCAGTAGAAGCTCCTAATTATTTTCAGTTTGTCTAATTCACATCTAGATGTTTTTAAGGATGTCACATCTAAGCTCCCACAAATATATAATGCAGCAACAAGAAACAAAAAGAACTGGGACAAAAAAAATAGACCACAAACAGAGTGGACATCAGCTTAGATGTGACATAACTATGTCACATCTAGATGTGTCCTAGACAGACCCAATTATTTTAGTCTGCCAGACAATCTCTGTGTGAAGCAATCTTCAAGCATATTTTGTAACCAACTTAAACGGGGGGATATCTGCACAAACCAAGCCTCTCGCACATGAGTTGCAGCTTACTTAAGTAGATTCCATAACACATAAATTACGTCATCAACTAATAGCTCTATTTCTGCACCAGAAGGTTCATATAAGCAGGCAAACATCGTACTCTCAGGTCAGTGCTTGTGATAATTAGAAGACATATTTGTACTACACCTAATTGGTATCATTAAGCTTCTATGATCTCTTTATTAACCAAGCCTCTCGCACATGAGTTGCAGCTTAATTAAACAGATTCAGAAGAGATATAAGTACATAATCAGTGTAGAAATGATACAAGTTATTAGCATTCATGACGAAAACACCAAATAGACAAGGTATTCACCTGGGCTTGCGGTATAGATTCGAGTAAAGAGTGCTGATGCCGAATTGCCAATCTAAGTCCAGCTGTGGAGCTCAATAACAACCTAGATTATGTATGAACATCCGAGAATGAAATCATTAGTTTTTCGAACATTAAGCATCTAGGGGAGGTGGGAAAGATAGGAGCAGCCGGACATTAAGCATCTAGGGGAGGTGAGGAGGATAGGAGCACACCGGAGATAATCGCTGGATTGTTGTATACCAATGATGGCCGCTATCACCGCCGGCATAGGGATCACCTACCACTCACAACCCAACCATTCCATGTCATACCTCATCATCTGCAAAACAGCCAAGTAGAAAAATAATTTTGTAAGCAGTTAAATCTCTTTGAGGTAGGCATTACAACAACCAGAAGGTTGTGCTGCCACCTCCACACAAAATTACTAATTCATCTTAAAGAAGGAATCACATCATGAGATAGAAAGGAGATAACAAAATCACTAACTCACGCACTCTGCACATGGAACGCCCAATGCCAGTGTTGCTTCTCTCAGGCAATGGCGAAGGCCGAGGCCAACTCCTTGACCCAACTCCGGCTTTCAACAATTTTACTAACACAAAATAGATTATTAACATCCAGCATGGATATAAGTACTGTACAATAACTCTTTCCAGGAAATTTTGTTTTTGTTCATGGTAAAAAAATGTTTTTGTTTACATCGTTATGGATATAGGTGTCGGGGGGATGGACCCCGGACAGGCAATGGAACCCGGATCCTTTCAAAAACATCAGGGCTGGCAATGCCCCTCAATCTGGCGTGTACCTGACCAGCTTCCCAGCTCAACCCGGCCAGGTGCCGCGGCCCGGCCAAGCCGGTTGGTTCATGCCGGCCGGTTCCCAGAAGACAAACCTCCATCGACAAACGAGCATGGCTACAGTGCTACCCCTTTACGCCGGCCCCGGCGGGCTCGACTGTCGTGCCGACCAAGCCACCACCTGGGGCGAGCGGCATCTCGGAGGCGCAACCCTGTAGCAGGACGGCGCGGCCGTCCCATGACGTCCCGATCGACGTGACTACAGTACCCAGTAGTCGGCCGTACCTGTGCCCGGCAGGCCCGGTACGGCCCGCACTCAACGAACCCGGCGAGACCAGCTCCCGATGGACCCGGCAGACCCGGGGCCCCGGCAGGCCCCACTGCCGGCTCCTAGACGCTGACAACCCGGCCCCGCGCCTATGTAACTTTACCATTGTAACCTTGGGGGGTCAGCCTATAAGACCCCCCAGGAGGCCTCCATGTAGAGCAACACGCAATCACTAGCTAGCTCTTTAGCCACACACATACTCACATCCACCCACACGTAGAAGGAGTAGCCTATGCACTGGCCTGCCTTCCTTCCTCCCCAAAACAGCTCTAGGAGCAAGCTTGTACCATCTTCATATAAACCACACTCGGCAGGACTAGGGTTGTTATCTCTCCGGAGAGCCCCGAACCTAGGTACGTCTTGCGTCTCACACTCGCTCATACCAACCTCGCCTCTGGAGTCCACCGGTGGCCTCTTGCCTGTTTCTCTCTTTAGCCATCCCATGGCATCTGCCGTGAGCTCACCACGACATTTGACGCCCATTGTGGGATAGCTTGAGGTGCCGGCCGGAGACATGTTCCAGACGGGGCCCTTCGCCAACTCCGGCGAGCTCTACGCGCACGGCTCAGTCCCTGCTCCCGGCGCGGCGTCGGCCCGCTCATCGCTCCCTTTGTCGCGCTGCGCATCTCCGACGCTCCCGCCGCCGACGAGTACCCCAGCGAGGTGCTCGACGTCACCGACTCCCCCGTTCCTGTTGGCTACGACCCCTCTGACAGCGCGGCAGATCCCTGTGTCCGGGTAGAGGTGCTCATCACCGACTCCGGCTCCACCTCGTCCAGCGCCGCGAGGAAGGCCGCGGCCGCCGCGGGCGCAGCGGAGCGTGCCAACCCGGCCGACCCGCTGCGTGCCACGATGCAGAACCTCAGTGTCCCCATCGCCACCGACATCAACGCCACCAACGTCGCCCAGGCCCAGGCCCAGCTTGAGGAGGAGCACAAGCGCCTGTTGGATGAGGCCGCGACGCTTACTGCTACGCAGCGCCGGTTGGAGTCCATCCAGCGGGAGCGCGACGCCGCGTACGACTTCACGCCGGCCGCTGCTGAGCCCAGCCAGGTTGCCGAGGTGCGGACCCGTGGCGCCACCATCGGCCGCGCGCTGGGCTCAATCCCGCCCATCTACGACACCCCCGTCAAGAACATGCGCGCCGCGCAGGCGGCCGCCGTTGGCATGGAGCAGCTGCAGGAGCGCCTGCAGTGAATGACGGAGCTTCTCGGCGCTGCGAACACGCAACAGGACCGCCTCGACCCTCCCGCGGGGTCCGTCTCGCGCCGCACCAAAGACCCCGAGCAGCCGAACATGGCATCTTCACCGCCCCCCAGTGAGGCTCATTCCGGCCGAACCCGAACCCGGCGCAACCGCGCCTTGACGGCTGGCGACAATCTGGGCGCCGAGCCGGTCCCGGAGGCCTGGGGCCGGCAAGACCCTCCACCGCCATCCGGTCAGCATGCCCGTCCGGCTTTCGCCGACCCGGCTCCCCACGGCCCGGTCGCAAGCCGGCTGGGCCCGCGCGCCATCGACGACACCGACGCCCATCACCGCATCGAGCAGCTCGCCCTCTTCCTCGAGCTGGAGGAGGATAACGCGGCCGGTCCGGCTTGCTTTGGCCCACGCATCCGGGATGAGCCCTTCGCCAAAGGATTCACGCTTCCCCGCGACACCCCCAAGTACAACGGGACCGTCAAGCCAGAGGACTGGCTCATCGACTACACCACCGCCATCAGCATCGGGGGCTGCAATCGGCACCTGGCCCTACGCTACGCCTCGCTCATGCTCCAGGGCTCAGCCCGGACATGGCTCAACAGTCTGCCGGCTGGCAGCGTCAACTAGTGGGTTGACTTCGAGCAAGCCTTCGTGTGCAACTTCACCGGTACCTACAAGCGACCCGGCCATCCCAGTCAGCTCGCCATGTGCGTGCAAGGGCCGAACGAAACCGGCCGCGAATACCTCGCACGCTGGACTGAGCTCTGGAACAGCTGCGAGGGCGTCCACGAGGTTCAGGCCATTCAGTACTTTGTGAGCGGCTGCCGGGATGGCACCCTCCTCAAGCACAAGCTCCTGCGCTCCGAGCCGACCACCATGGTCGTGCTCATGGTCACGGAGGACAAGTACGCCATGGCCGACTCCGCCATGAAGATCCAAGTAGTGCTGGATGAAGCCGGCAAAGCGTTGCCGGCACCTCCCTCCAAGCCGGCTGGCGAGAGCAACCGCCAGCAGAACAACCAGCAGAACAACAAGCACAAGGCCGAGCAGCAGGCCCCCCGCTACGACAACCACCTCGTCGCGGCAGCCGACCAGGCGCCCGCGGCCGAGCCAGCCTGCAAGCGCCGGCAAACCGGCAAGACCGCATGGCAACCCGCCATGAGCTTTGAGGAGATGCTCGACGCTCCCTGCAAGCACCACAGCGGCGCAAGGCCGTCTACGCACACGCTTCGGCAGTGCGTGATCACCAAGCATATCATGAGGGGCAACATCCCGCCGCCTCCAGCTCTGGCTCCGGGTGCGGGGCAGCCGCCTCCGCCTCCTCCCCCGCCTGCGGCAAACGGCGTCATGCGCGATGAAGTCTTCCCCAACGCGAACGATTGCTACGTCGTCTTCACCAGCTTTGGTGACGACAAGCGTAGCGAGCGCCTCCTTCGGCAGGAGGTGAACACCGTCATCCCGGCCAAGCCTGAGTACATGCACTGGTCGGAGCGCCCGGTCAGCTGGACCCGGGAGGACCACCCGGCCGTCATGCCCAACCCGGGTGGCTACGCCCTCATCCTCGACCCCACCATAGTCACTGTGAAGCGCACATGCAAGTTCTCGTGGGTCCTCATTGATGGCGGCAGCAGCATCAACATCCTCAACCGCGACACCATGACCAAGCTCGGCATCGAGGAAAGGCAGCTGGAGCCATCCCGGACAGTGTTCCACGGCATCATGACGGGCCTCTCCTGCTCTCCGATCGGCCGGATCTGGCTTGATGTCCTGTTCGATACGAGTGATCACTTCTGGCGTGAGCCTATCTGGTTCGAGGTGGTGGACTTGTCCAGCGCCTACCACGTGCTGCTGGGCCGGCCCGCGCTGGCAAAGTTCATGGCGGTTCCCCAGTACGCCTACCTGAAGATGAAGATGCCAGGTCCTAAAGGCCTCATCACCATTGTCAGCGACTACAAGAAGTCCCTGAAATGTGCTCAAGCCGGCGCCAAGCTGGCCGAGTCGATGGTCATAGACGAGGAGCGGCGTCAACTCGACCGGATTGTGGCGGTAGCCAGCGAGCAGCCGACCGTCCCGGCTCCGGCCAAGGAGTCGGCCGGTGTGGCCTCATTCCAGCTATCGAAGGACACCAACAAGATCCCGCTCAACCCGGAAGACCCCAACTGCAGCAAGTACGTTGTTGTGGGCACTCGCCTCAGTAGCAAATAGGAAGGCGAGCTCGTCAACTTCCTTCATGAGAATCGGGATATCTTTGCATGGTCCCCAAAGGACATGCCGGGTGTTCCGAGGAAGTACGCCGAGCACAAATTACATGTCCACAAGGATGCCAAGCCTGTCCGTCAGCCCCTACGTCGCTTTATAGAAGAGAAGAGAAGAATCATCGGTGAAGAAGTCGCCCGGCTACTCGCAACCGGCTTCATCATGGAAGTGTTTCACCCCGAGTGGCTGGCCAACCCAGTCCTCATCCTGAAGAAAAACAATACTTGGCGCATGTGCATAGACTACACAAGCCTCAACAAAGCATGCCCCAAGGATCCTTTTGCCCTCCCGCGGATAGATCAAGTGATCGACTCCACGGCCAGCTGTGAGCTCCTGTCCTTCCTGGATGCTTACTCCTGCTATCACCAGATCAAGCTGGACCCGGACGACGCCCTAAAGACGTCCTTCATCACGCCCTTCGGGGTGTACTGCTACATCACCATGTCGTTCGGCTTGAAGAATGTTGGCGCTACCTTCCAGCGCTGCATGCAGAAATGTTTGCTACCGCAACTCGGCCGCAACATCCACGTCTACGTTGACGAAATCATGGTGAAGACCAAGCAACACCTCATGCTCCTTGACGACCTGAAGGAAACCTTCGCCAATCTGCGCGAGTACCAGATCAAGCTCAACAAGGAGAAATGCGTGTTCGGCGTGTCGGCAGGACAGCTACTCGGCTTCCTTGTCTCGAAGCGCGGCATTGAGGCGAACCCGGAGAAGATCAAGGCCATCTCACGGTCGGTCAGCATGGTGCTGGTGGTCGAGCGTCTAGAGAAGGGCAAGACTCAGCGGGTTCAGCACCCGGTGTACTACCTGAGCGAGGTGCTCTCCGTCTCCAAGCAAAATTACCCGCACTATTAGAAGATGTGCTACGGCGTGTACCTCACCGCCAAGAATCTGAAGCAATATTTCCAAGAGCATGTCATCACCGTGGTCAGCACGGCTCCCATCGGCAAAATCATGGGCTGCCGGGATGCCGCCGGCCGGGTAGCCATGAAGGAAATATGCCCTAGAGGCAATAATAAAGTTGTTATTTTATATTTCCTTATTTCATGATAAAGGTTTATTATTCATGCTAGAATTGTATTGATCGGAAACTTAAATACATGTGTGAATACATAAACAAATACCGTGTCCCTAGTAAGCCTCTACTAGACTAGCTCGTTGATCAAAGAAGGTTAAGGTTTCCTAGCCATAGACATGTGTTGTCATTTGATAACGGGATCACATCATTAGGAGAATGATGTGATTGACAAGACCCATCCGTTAGCTTAGCATAATGATCGTTCAGTTTATTGCTATTGCTTTCTTCATGTCAAATACATATTCCTTCGACTATAAGATTATGCAACTCCCGGATACCGGAGGAATACCTTGTGTGCTATCAAACGTCACAACGTAACTGGGTGATCATAAAGATGCTCTACAGGTATCTCCGAAGGTGTTTATTGAGTTGGCATAGATCGAGATTAGGATTTGTCACTCCGAGTATCGGAGAGGTATCTCTGGGCCCTCTCGGTAATACACATCATAAGCTTGCAAGAAAATGACTAAGGAGTTGGTCACGAGGTGATGTATTACGGAACGAGTAAAGAGACTTGCCGGTAACAAGATTGAACTATGCATAGAGATACCGACGATCGAATCTCGGGCAAGTAACATACCGATGGACAAAGGGAATTACGTATGTTGTCATAACGGTTCGACCGATAAAGATCTTCGTAGAATATGTAGGAGCCAATATGGGCATCCAGGTTCCACTATTGGTTATTGACCGGAGAGGTGTCTCGGTCATGTCTACATAGTTCTCGAACTCGTAGGGTCCGCACGCTTAAACGTTCGTTGACGATATAGTGTTATATGTGTTATATGATTTGGTGACCGAATGTTGTTCGGAGTCCCAAATGAGATCACAGACATGACGAGGAGTCTCGAAATGGTCGAGAGGTAAAGATTGATATATAGGACGATGGTATTCGGACACCGAAAGAGTTTCGGAGTGCACCGAATCGTCATCGGGTCACCGGAAGGGGTCTCGGACACCCCCAGTAAGTGTATGGGCCTAATGGGCCAAAGGGGGAACAGACCAGCCCCTGGTGCGCCCCTTCTTTGGATAGCAAGCCCTAAGGGAAGGAAAGGAGGGAGGGCTAGTCCCTCCTGCCTTTCCCTCTCATGGGAGAAAGGAAGGGGGGGGGGGCGCCAGCCTCCCCTGCCTTTCCCCCGCACCTATATAAGGCAGGGGGCGCGGCTTGGGAGGGACTCCAAGTAGGATTCCTCCTACTTGGGTGCCTCTTTTGGCTGCTCCTCCCTCCCTCCCACCTATATATATGTGGGAGGGGACGCCTAGCACACAATAGATCAATTGTTAGCCGTGTGTGGCGCCCCCTCCACCGTTTACACCCCAGTCATATTTTCGTAGTGCTTAGGCAAAACCCTGCGGAGATCACTTCACCATCACCGTCACCATGCCGTCGTGCTGACGGAACTCATCTACTACCTCGCCGTCTTGCTGGATCAAGAAGGCGGAGGACGTCACCGAGCTGAACATGTGCTGAACGCGGAGGTGCCGTATGTTCGGTACTAGATCGGTTGGATCACGAAGAAAGTTCAACTACACAACCGCGTTGTGAAACGCTTCCACTTACGATCTATGAGGGTACGTAGACACACTTTCCCCTCTCGTTGCTATGCATCTCCTTAATAGATCTTGCGTGTGCGTAGAAATTTTTTGTTTTTCATGCAACGTTTCCCAACAGTGGTATCAGAGCCAGGTCTATGCGTAGATGATATGCACGAGTAGAACACAAAGAGTTGTGGGCGGTGATAGTCATACTGCTTACCACCAACGTCTTATTTTGATTCGGCTGTATTGTGGGATGAAGCAGCCCGGACCAACCTTACATGTCCACGCACATGAGACCGGTTCCACCGACAGACATGCAACTAGTTTTGCATAAAGGTGGCTGGCGGGTGTCTGTTCTCCTACTTTAGTTGAATCGAATTTGACCTCGGCCGGTCCTTGAAGAAGGTTAAAACAGCAAACTTGATGAATCACCGTTGTGGTTTTTGCTAGAAGCCCGTAGCAGCCACGTAAAACTTGCAACAACATAGAGGATGTCTAACTTGTTTTTGCAGGGCATGTTGTGATGTGATATGGTCAAGACATGATGTGATATTCATTATTGTATGAGATGATCATGTTTTGTAAGTTATCGGCAACCGGCAGGAGCCTTATGGTTGTCTCTTTATTGTATGAAATGCAAACGCCATGTAATTGCTTTACTTTATCACTATGCGTTAGCGATAGTTGTAGAAGCAATAGTTGGCGAGACGACCATGACGCAACGATGGAGATCAAGGTGTCGAGCCGGTGACGATGGAGATCATGACGATGCTTTGTAGATGGAGATCAAAAGCACAAGATGATGATGGCCATATCATGTCACATATTTTGATTGCATGTGATGTTTATCCTTTATGCATCTTATTTTGCTTAGAACGGCGGTAGCATTATAAGATGATCCCTTCACTAAATTTCAAGGTAAAAGTGTTCTCCCTGAGTATGCACCGTTGCTACAGTTCATCGTTTCGAGACACCACGTGATGATCGGGTGTGATAGACTCTACGTTCACATACAACGGGTGTAAGACAGTTTTGCACATGCCGAATACTTGGGTTAAACTTGACAAGCCTAGCATGTACAGACATGGTCTCGGAACACTGGAGACCGAAAGGTCGAATGTGAGTCATATAGTAGATATGATCAACATAGAGATGTTCACCATTGATGACTACCCCATCTCACGTGATGATCGGATATGGGTTAGTTGATATGGATCATGTATCACTTAGACAACTTGAGGGGTGTTGATTTAAGTGGGAGTTCATTTGTAATTTGATTAATTGAACTTAATTTATCATGAACTTAGTCCTGATAGTATTTGCAAATCTATGTTGTAGATCAATAGCTCGCAATATAGCTCCCTTATTTTTTGATATGTTCCTAGAGAAAAATAAGTTGAAAGATGATAGTAGCAATGATGCGGACTGAGTCCGTGATCTGAGGATTATCCTCATTGCTGCACAAATGAATTATGTCCTTGATGCATCGCTAGGTGACAGACCTATTGCAGGAGCAGATGCAGACGTTATGAACATTTGGCAAAGCTCGATATGATGACTACTTAATAGTTTAGTGCGCCATGCTTTACGGCTTAGAACTGGGACTTCAAAAAAAATTTGAACGCCACGGAGCATATGAGATGTCCCAAGAGCTGAAATAGGTATTTCAGACTCATGCCCGTGTCGAGAGGTATGAGACCTCCGACAAGTACTTTGCCTACAAGATGGAGGAGAATAGCTCAGCCAGTGAGCATATGCTCAGAATGTTTGGGTACTACAATCGCTTGAATCAAGTGGGAGTTAATCTTCCAGATAAGATAGTGATTGACAGAGTTCTCTAGTCACTATCACCAAGCTACTAGAACTTCGTGATAAACTATAATATGCAAGGGATGACGAAAATGATTCCCGAGCTCTTCGCGATGCTGAAATCGGCGAAGGTAGAAATCAAGAAAGAGCATCAAATGTTGATGGTTAACAAGACCACTAGTTTCAAGAAAAAAGGGCAAAAGGGAAAAAAAGGGAACTTCAAGAAGAATGGCAAGCAAGTTGCCACTCCCGGGAAGAAACCCAAAGCTGGACCCAAGCCTGAAACTAAGTGCTTCTACTGCAAAGGGAGTGGTCACTGGAAGCAGAATTGCCCCAAGTATTTGGCGGATAAGAAGGATGGCAAAGTGAACAAAGGTATATTTGATATACATGTAATTGATGTGTTCCTTACTATTGCTCGTAGTAGCGCCTGGGTATTTGATACTGGTTCGGTTGCTCATATTTGTAACTCAAAACAGGGGCTGCGGAATAAACGAAGATTGGATAAGGATGAGGTGACGATGCGCGTCGGAAATGGTTCCAAGGTCGATGTGATCGCCGTCGGCACGCTACCTCTACATCTACCTTCGGGATTAGTTTTAGACCTCAATAATTGTTATTTGGTGCCCGCATTGAGCATGAACATTATATCTGGATCTTGTTTATTGCGAGATGGTTATTCATTTAAGTCAGAGAATAATGATTGTTCTATTTATATGAATAATATCTTTTATGGTCATGCACCCTTGAAGAGTGGTCTATTCTTGTTGAATCTCGATTGTAGTACACATATTCATAATATTGATGCCAAAAGATGCAAAGTTGAAAATGATAGTGCAACATATTTGTGGCACTGCCGTTTAGGTCATATTGGTGTAAAGCGCATGAAGAAACTCCATGCAGATGGGCTTTTGGAATCACTTGATTATGAATCATTTGATACTTGCGAACCATGCCTCATGGGCAAGATGGCTAAAACTCCGTTCTCCGGAACAATGGAGCGAGCTAACGACTTATTGGAAATAATACATACCGATGTATGCGGTCCAATGAGTGTTGAAGCACGCGGCGGGTATCATTATTTTCTGACCTTCACAGATGATTTGAGTAGATATGGGTATATCTACTTAATGAAACACAAGTCTGAAACATTTGAAAAGTTCAAAGAATTTCAGAGTGAAGTGGAGAATCATCGTAACAAGAAAATAAAGTTTCTACGATCTGATCACGGAGGCGAATATTTGAGTTATGAGTTTGGCCTTCATTTATAACAATGTGGAATTGTTTCACAACTCACGCCACCTGGAACACCACAGCGCAATGGTTTGTCCGAACATCGTAATCGTACTTTATTGGATATGGTGCGTTCTATGATGTCTCTTACCGATTTACCACTATCGTTTTGGGGTTATGCATTAGAGACAGCCGCATTCACGTTAAATAGGGCACCGTCTAAATCCGTTGAGTCGACACCGTATGAACTATGGTTTGGCAAGAAACCTAAGCTGTCGTTTCTTAAAGATTGGGGATGCGATGCTTATGTCAAAAGACTTCAGCCTGATAAGCTCGAACCTAAATCAGAGACGTGCGTCTTCATAGGATACCCTAAGGAAACAATTGGGTACACCTTCTACCATAGATCCGAATACAAGATCTTTGTTGCTAAGAATGGGTCCTTTCTAGAGAAGGAGTTTCTCTCGAAAGAAGTGAGTGGGAGGAAAATAGAACTTGATGAGGTAATTGTACCTTCTCTCGAATTGGAGAGTAACACATCACAGAAAACCGTCCCCATGATGCCTACACCAACTAGAGAGGAAGCTAATGATGATGATCATGAAACTTCAGATCAAGTTACTACCAAACCTCGTAGGTCAACCAGCGCACGATCCGCACCAGAGTGGTACGGTAATCCTATTCTGGAAGTCATGTTACTAGACCAAGGTGAACCTATGAATTATGAAGAAGCTATGATGAGCCCAGATTCCGATAAATGGCTTGAGACCATGAAATCTGAGATAGGATCCATGTATGAGAACAAAGTGTGGACTTTGGTGGACTTGCCCGATGATCGGCAAGCCATAGAGAATAAATGGATCTTCAAGAAGAAGACTGACGCTGATGGTAATGTTACTGTCTATAAAGCTCGACTTGTCGCGAAAGGTTTTCGACAAGTTCAAGGAGTTGACTATCATGAGACTTTCTCACCCGTAGCGATGCTTAAGTTGGTCCGAATCATGTTAGCAATTGCCGCATTTTATAATTATGAAATCTGGCAAATGGATGTCAAAACTGCTGTCGTGGAAAATCACGGCCACCTATGGGGCCATCGGCCCCTTTTGGTTCAGCAGGGGGGCTAAGTGCGTTGCACAAAGAGCGGAGGACCGTAGCGCAGTGCGGCAGAGATCACACGGGCAGTTTTACCTAGGTTCGGGCCGCCGCGAGGCATAAAACCCTACTCCTGCTTTGGTGGATTGATGGTGGATTGTGGTGGTGGAAACGCAGTGCTCTTACCTGGCAGGGTTGCCTCGGGGCGAGAGCAGCTACACGCGTACGAGTGTACAAGGTTCCGAACCCTTTCTCTGGTTGCCATGGCCCTCCTTTTATAGATCAAGGGGCTACCACAGTGGCAAATCAGTCATTGTGTGCTGATTAGATAGCAAACAGTGCTATCATACCTAACTCTGCAGGCAGAGCAGAGCGCATTAAATGTGCCGCTTAGTGTCACATCATAACCTCCCCAACAAGCCTTGCCGGGCTGTTTGGCCACCTTTTCGCCTGCCTGCTTGACACGTCCCTGGACGGGTGTCATTTGGAGGTAGTTTCCTCTGGAAGTGGCTGCCATGTGTTGCATAACTGCCACTTAGTCACTTGGGGGCTTGACACCGCACCGATCGATGACTTGCTTTACTGTGAGGTGGAACGGTGAAGCCTTGGCGGGGTAGTTTGCTTCAATAGTGCCCGGCAGGCCTGCCGGGACAGTCTTGAGGCTTGTCTTCGAGGCCACCTCATCCTCGCCAGGCTCGCCTGCCCGGCAAGGGAGGTTTCTCCTTAGTAGTGTCTTGGTCTTGGATGCCGTAACTTAGCCCTTTTAGGCCTGTGCACGGTCTGGGCAACAGACCCAGGGTTTGTTGCACCGATAGGAGCCCCCGGGCCTGGCCCGAACACGCTGCCGGGCGTTGTCGGGGTAGGCCCCTTTCCAGTGCACAGGCAAGAGGGTAGCAGTTGCTTCGTCTTTTGAGATCTTCTTTGCTTCTTCATTGACCTGAGCCCAGGTTAGTTTTCGGTTCTTCCGCCCGTCGCGTAACTCCAATTGTGGTGGGGCCACTCTTGTAATGGCCCGTGAATGGCTTTAACGCACGAGCGGGTAACTGCCAATTCACTCTTCCCACCACGCCCTTATCCCCGGCCACGTATGCTGCATGCATTGAGTGGGGTAGGTAACAGAGGCGCGTGGTGCGAGAGAGTGCCAGAGCGGGGGCCCAGTCTTCTCGGGTTGGCAGAGAGGGACGGTGTTTACCCTTCGATGGATCAGCCCCCAGCCCGCCTATAAAAGGGGGCAGGGGGGAAGCGGAAGTGCTCATCCACGCTCCTCCCCTCGCCTTTTCCTTCTCTCTTCTTGCAATGTTGAGAGAGAAAGACTGGGGGCAAGCCCCGGGCTCGAGTTTGAGGTTGGCAACACCGGAAGCTTGTGAAGGAGCTTGAGGAGTGAGCCTGGTCTGGGGTAAAAAGGGGTGCGGCGGACATGCCATCCACAGCGCTTGTGAAGGGGCGGTACCGGGCTTGGCTCCTCCCAGGTGCTGAAGCTCTCGGTGGATCTAGCGTCTGTCAGGGGTGCAGCGCCCGGGTCTCTTGGTAATCCCGGTACCGCCCCCTTTGGTGACGTCGGGGCAAATGTTGAAGACGGGGCATCTTCCTCCCGCCAAGGTGGGGAGCGATGCCCCTCGGGTGTCTCGGACGCTGCCGCTGCCCGCAGCTTCTCCGGGGGGGGGGGGGGGCAACGGCTCACGGAGCCGGCGTCCCCCTGGAGCGGTGGTGATGAAGAAAGATTGAGGGAAGACGGAGAAGGCGGGTGGCAGGGCGTCAGGTCAGAGTACGATGGCACCGACGCCTTCGTCTCGTATTGCCGACCTGCTGCCTCATCTTTCCGCCCTTCCCCTCCCTCCCCGGCACCATCATCACTGGCCTCTTGGTTGCCGGGGAGAGGGCCGCTCTCTTGGTGCCTTCGCCTCCTCCAGCAGTCTTCCAGCTAGGCCTCGGTGGTTCTCCCCGCCGGTGCTTTTTGCTGGAGCATCTGGTTGGCCCTGGAGGTGGTGACCAAGGCACCGACAAGCTGCTCCTTCCGCCCCTCTCCTTCGTAGCCTCGCCACTCTCGATCTTGTCAGGCTGCGCCTGGCAGGTCCTGATGGGGTCGAGTGGGGCGTCTTGCTCAGGCACCCCTTTTGCCCTCCTTCTCTTTCACCGCAGTGCCTAGGAGGAGAGGGATAAGAAAGGGATTACGGGGCACTTATCTTTTTTCAATCTAAAACATGTAGGCACTTGCCAAACTTTAGTCTAAATAATGTAATCTTCTTTATCCTTGTTAGTGTTCTGTAAGATCTGTACTTGTTCATCTACATATTAATGAAAAAGACAAGCTTTGCCGGGCACTTGTGCATGTGTCATACTCATGCAGAGGTGAAATGCCTCTATACGTTCAAGTAAACAAGTTAGTTCCGGCAAGCTATCCTGCCGGTACCCCCGAATTGTTGCCGTGAAGCTAAGCCTGCCGGGCACAAATCGCAAAGAAGTACCAGCCCCCCGCCAAGCCTTATCCATCAAAGGCCACTGCGACCATCCTGACCGAAGCAACGTTCGAGTCAAAGGATGGGAGCACCTAAGTTTCAAAGGTTGCGAGGTTTTCATATGCACAAGTTTCTGCTTACAGAACGCATAAGGATAAGAAGAGAACTTATCTATTTGGCTTGCCGGGGATCGTCATGTAGGCTTGTCTTCAATTCTTCACCCTTGGGACCAAGTCCACGGCAAGAACCCTGCAACTTAATGCAGATGAAAACAATGCCTCATGCGACCTCATCTACATGATCATGCTATGCTCATGATATGCTTATGCATGCATGCAAGTTTTGGGGGGCCCCCAGTGCTTCATTTATTTCTGTTGCCCAGGGTCTGCTCCTGGCTTTGTACAAGGGGTTACATGCAACAGCGGCAAGGCCTGTACAAAAGGGTGGCTGCCGGGCAGGGCCTAATAGCCGCGCCTTACGGGTAGAACTTACGAAGATGCTCAATGTTCCATGAGTTTTGCAATTGAATGCCATCTCCGGTCTCCAGACGGACTGCGCCAGGTCTGGTGACTCGTACTACCCGGTAAGGGCCTTCCCACTTTGGCGTCAACTTGTTTGTACCCTTGGTGGACTAAACACGCCTAAGGACATGGTCGCCTTCCTCAAAACCCCGGGCATGAACCCTGCGGCTGTGATAGCGACGCATGGCTTGCTGGTAGCGTGCAACACACGTAGCGGCCCGGAGACGGTTCTCCTCAAGTAGCACAGCGTCGTCACACTAGTGCCATTCCTATGCTACTTCATCGTAGGCAAGCACTCGAGGAGACCCGAATATGAGTTCCGTGGGGATAACAATCTTTGAGTGTCGACATGGAACAAAATCTTCGGTGCGATTGGTTGCTCTGCAGTCCCCGGACCTCACGGGATTCGAAATTTCGGGGAAGCGCGCGGGACGGAGCGTGCCGCAGTAATTGGAGTGGTCAGATAGGGATGCCTCGATTTTCATGCCGCCTTTTTCGCCACATATCGGGCGCGCGACTGTTGCGGGATTTGACAGGATTGCTCGGGCCCACGAGTCAGTCACTCGGAAATAGGTCCATATAAGGCCGTCGAGGCCGATGCGTTTGCACAGTGTGCCTCATTCTCTCTCTTCTTCCTTTGTTTCTCCACTGCATCCTCCTCCACGCCGCCGTTCCACCCGTACGCCGTCCGCCGCGATGGGAAAGGAGAAGACAGCGGCCCTGGAGTGCGCTAAGAAGGCGACGGCGGCAGCAAAGGGCAAGAAGACGAGTCGGGGATCGTCGTCGAGGTTCGGTCTGCCGCCTGGTTGGATCCAGGGAGACTGGATTCGATCTACAATCCAGAAGGAAGATTTGGAAGACCTGGCCGACGCGGGCTTGATTGCCCACGGATCTTGGAGGTTGCCGAGGAACGAGACCAAGCCTCAGCCGCAGGAGGGTGAGTGCGTCCTCCTCGCAACTCATGTTGACCGCGGTTTCACTCTGCCTCCGCATCCTTTTTTCCGGGGTTTCCTGAACTTTTTTGGTGCCCAACTTCATCATTTCTCTCCCAACACCATCACATATCTCGCTGCGTATGTCTCTCTGTGTGAAAACTTCTTGGGCTGTCGACCGCACTGGGGCTTATTCAAACACATCTTTACTTGCCGTTCCCAAACTGTGAAGAAGGCAAATCCGACTGACGTAAGAACGCATGTGATCCAAATGTGCGGGGGTTTAGGGATTCAGATGAGGGGTAGGAGTACTTTTCCTTCTATGACTCTTCTCAAGTCAGTTAGGGGGTGGCAGTCGACCTGGTTATATTGCCGAGATATTCCGACCCCTGGTCAGTCGACTGGCCTTTCGACCTTCACCATGGAGCGAGTCCGCCAACCTTCTTCATTGACCGTGACTCCAGCAGAGAAAGTAGAGGTGTCCATGCTAGTCGACCGGGTAGTTCATTTAGTCCGTGATGGTGTGACCGGCATGGATTTGTTGGAGGTGTTTCTCAGTCGACGCATCTAGCCTCTCCAAGCCCGCGATCGTCCAATGTGGATGTACTCGGGCGCTAACGACACCGCTCGGGTCCACCCAGAGGAGGTCACCGAGGAGACGGTGGCACAGTGGCTGCGGAGCATCACGGGAAACAAAGACAACCCCAGGGGGTCTAGAAGAGTTGTACCATTCGACGCTGACAAAGAGCCAGACAAGGTCTGACCCTTGTTACCGAGTGTCTTTTTATTCCGATTTGTAACTGCCCTTGGATCTGATTGATGCTTGTTTAATTCCTTGCCTTGCAGATTTTTACTGAGATGTACACGATGCCAAATGGAGAGCAAGTCCCGGAGGGAACGGAGAGCGGAGGCGAGAGTGGTGACTGGCAATCCCCTGATGACAATGAAGACGACAGTGACGACTCGGATGACAGTGAGGAAGCCGACTCACCACCTCGTTTGGAAACGCCGATCCAAACAGTCCCAAGATCCTGCAAGCGGTCGTGGCAAAGCAGCTCCCCCAAGCACACAAACGCAAAAACGCACTCGGACTTCGACTCCGGAGCCGTCTGAAAAGGCCGCCAAGCAGCCCAAGGTCATCCCTTCAAAGCCTCGGAAGGCTTTGCCCAAGATCAAGGTGGATGTTCCCGTCACTTCTGCGTAAGTGTTTTGCTTTCTCTCTTTGGTTTGCTTGGGAACTTCTACGTTATTATCGACTCGTTCTCTTGCTTGACCGAGTGAATTCTGAAACTTTCAGCGCTGCTACTTCTGGGACCTCCATGGACATTTACAAGGATCAAGATGACGAGGAGACCGAAGACGCGGCCACTTCCAAAGCGGGTACAACTCTACCGTCTTGTCCTCATTTTGTCAATTGTACTGTCGGTCGACTGAACTCTTACGGTCGAGTCTTTTGCAGCATCACCAAATGTCATTGAACTTCCAGACGATGACGATCATGAAGATGTGCCTCAGAAGAATACGGGAAGAAAAGGCAGGACTTCGAGCAGGAGGGTGCCTGCCAGCAAGGCACCTTAGTCGACATCAGCGCCAGAACCAGTGATCCAGCAGTCCGGAGATCCAATTCGGGCTTCTGTTTCTTTTGCCGATCCTGTGTCGACTGATCGTCCTTCGGCGTCGACCGCCCAAGCCCCTGCTCCGTCCGTGCAACTCCATGCCTCAGATCCTTTGGTTGCTTCGACTGTTCCGTCAACTCCACTCTTTGTTACCCATCATGTCCCAGAGGACCAAGTGAGCGCTGCTAAGGAAGCTATACGCCAAGCAGGCCTTATGATGGAGCAAATGAAGGTGGTGCACGGAGCTAGCATGGCTGCCTACAATGCCAGCTCTGCTCTTCAAACCAATGTCCAGGTGAGTTGATTTCCGACTGATTTTTCAGCTTGATCTTTGCTCTGTTAGGATATGGTACTTGAAAACTGCTGCTTTATTATTCGTAAGATGTCCGTGGATGAGCGTTTTGAAACCTTTAAAGTGCATCTATCATGAGTCTGCACCTTGCATCTATTCACCCACTGGGTGTTTTAACTTTTGCTGTATAGTTCTTCCACTTGAGTCGACTAGGTCGCGTCGAGTGTATCCTTGAATCAGTGGGGGCACGCAGAGTGCACCCACTGGGTGTAGTCCCCGAGGCCGCTGTCGAATGTTTGATTCGGCGGGGGTCTTTGTCAAATGACTCTTTATAGTTCTTCCACTCGGTCCAGACAGGCTGTGCCGAGTGGGATCCGGACCAGTGGGGGCACGCCAAGTGCACCCACTGGGTGTAGTCCCCGAGATCGCGGTCGACTGCGGGTAGTCGGTGGTGGTCTAAGAACAAATGTTGCAACTTTTTTTTTACTGGACATACCATGTTGAGTAGAAAGTCGAACCAGTGGGGGCACGCCAAGTGCACCCACTGGGTGTAGTCCTCGAGACTACTGTCGAATGTTTGATTCGGCAGTGGTCTTAGAACTCTTTTTGCCATGATGACTTGAACTTGCATCTTATCGCTCGGAAGCAATCAATCTTTGTTCCTGTCGACTGACGTGTCTTATTCGTTGATTGCAGAAATCTTGTGAGTTCGGGGCCCAGTTTGCTGAATTGAAGAAGAAACAGGCCCAGCTCAATCTCGACCTGGAGCTGGCCAAGGAGAACTTGCAAAAGGCTAAGGATGAAGCGGCTGCCATGGGAGGTAATAACTTACCGATTGTTTGCCTTGCCGTCTTTTCTTTTCGCCTTTTGAACTATGTGACTCCACTCGAACAGATGTGCATAGTGAAAACAGACAACTCCAAGCTCGTCTGAAGAATGTTATTTCTTTAGACAAAATGAAGCAGGCTCTGGAGTAGAAGGACCTCGACCTTGCAGCAGCACAGAAGACGGCGCGGGAGAAAACTGAACTTGCCGACAAGAAGCTGGCTTCAGTCGGCAAGTTAGAAGAAGAAAACACCAAAGTGAAGACTGCCATTGACAAAGCCAACAAAGAAGTCGTGCAGCTGAAGAAGGACAAGGTGGCCTTGACCGACAAAGTTGGAAATCTCACTTGGAGGAGGGACGAATTGGAGACCTATCTGGGAGGACTTGCCAAGAAGATGTTCCTTATGCTTGAAGGTACTTTCCCTTTTCCGACTGATTTGCAACTGTCGACTCATCATGCAACTGTCGACTCATCATGCAACTGTCGACTCATCATTTCTCTGTGTGTGCAGAGTTCTATCAAAACTTCGAGGAAGAGACTGGGCGGATTGAGACGAATCTGGATCCCATTAACTCCCTGTCAAGGACGAAGCTGCGATGAACATGCTGCGACTGGAATCTCGCCTCGCCGGTGTTATGGACTATCTTGCACGACTGAAGGTGGTGGCGTCGCGGATTGACACGGAGCTCTGGCCAGGTGTGGCATTCCAGAATGACCTCGAGTCTCTGATGACTCGACTTAATGAAATCCCCGGTCGAGTACAGGCGTGGAAGAAGTCATCTGCTCGGTGCGGCGCTGATGTGGCTCTGTCTCTTGTCCGCTTTCATTGCAAGGAAGTTAAAGAAGAGAAGCTGGCAGCTCTCAAGGTCGCCAATACCAAGAAGCTTCAATTCCAATCCTTCATGGAGACTTTCATCGACGCTGCTACACGTATTGCTGATGGAATCGACCTGGACGAGTTCGTCGAGCCAGCTAGCCCTCCTCCTGCGGAGTGAACAAACTTTATGCCTTGATTTTATTTGCCTCGGAATGCCGAGTGATTTTGTAACCGTTAAACTCTTTCGGGCCTGAGGCCTGAGCACTTCCATTCGCGGTTCTGAACCTTGCGGGATTTATCCGAACTTGGTTTTTCTTTGAATATGGTTGCTTTGTCTTTACCACTTTCAAGTCTCTTGACTCCGAGTGAAACTTGACTCTTCACTCAGAATAGACGTTGTACTTGTGGTGTAGCTCCGACGAGAGGGCCGTGCATTGTATTTGTGGTGCAACTCGGAGCGTGTGGCCAAGTTTCCGAGTGAGGGGGTTGCTCTTCACTCGAAATTTGTTTTGTAACTTAGGCGAGTACGGGGTCGCAGCTAAGCCCCCGAGTGGGAGGATTGCTCTCCACTCGGAGTATGTTTTAACATAGGTGAGTACGGGGTCGCAGCTAAGTCCCCGAGTGGGAGGATTGCTCTCCACTCAGAGTGTTTTTTGAACTTAGGCGAATCGGGTTCGCAGCTAAGCCCCCGAGTGAGAGGGTTGCTCTTCACTCGGAGTGTTTTTTGAATTTAGGCGAATTGGGTTTGCAGCTAAGCCCCCGAGTGAGAGGGTTGCTCTTCACTCGGAGTGTTTTTTGAGCTTAGGCGAATCGGGTTCGCAGCTAAGCCCCCGAGTGAGAGGGTTGCTCTTCACTCGGAGTGTTTTTTGAGCTTAGGCGAATCGGGTTCGCAGCTAAGTCCCCGAGTGTGAGGGTTGCTCTTCACTCGGAGTGTTTTTTAAACTTAGGCGAGTACAGGATCGCAGCTAAGCCCCCGAGTGAGAGGGTTGCTCTTCACTCGGAGTGTTTTTTTAACTTAGGCGAGTACGGGGTCGCAGCTAAGTCCCCGAGTGGGAGGATTGCTCTCACTCGGAGGGTTTTTTGAACTTAGGCGAATCGGGTTCGCAGCTAAGCCCCCGAGTGAGAGGGTTGCTCTTCACTCGGAGTGGTTTTTTAACTTAGGCGAATCGGGTTCGCAGCTAAGCCCCCGAGTGAGAGGGTTGCTCTTCACTCGGAGTGTTTTTTGAACTTAGGTGAATCGGGTTCGCAGCTTAGGCCCCGAGCGAGAGGGTTGCTCTTCACTCGGAGTGTTTTTTGAACTTAGGCGAATCGGGTTCGCAGCTAAGCCCCCGAGCGAGAGGGTTGCTCTTCACTCGGAGTGTTTTATGAACTTAGGAGAATCGGGTTCGCAGCTAAGCCCCCGAGTGAGAGGGTTGCTCTTCACTCGGAGTGTTTTTTAAACTTAGGCGAATCGGGTTCGCAGCTAAGCCCCCCGAGTGAGAGGGTTGCTCTTCACTCGGAGTGTTTTTTAAACTTAGGCGAATCGGGTTCGTGGCTAAGCCACCCACTGGGGGATTTGAACACATATGTTTAAGGGAACACAATCACTAAGATACTGCAAAAATCTTGTCTTTGATAAGCAAACTGAAGGATTCTTATTACAACTCGTTGATCCGAGTGCTTAGGTATAAAAACGGCGGAGCAGGTCTGCATTCCACGAGCGTGGCTCGTCTTCTTTCTTGGCTACGTTGTAGAGGTGATACGCCCCATTGTGGAGTACCTTGGTGATGATGAAGGGGCCTTCCCAGGCCGGAGCAAGCTTGTGAGGTCGCTTCTGGTGTACTCGGAGCACAAGGTCTCCTTCTTGAAACACTCGACCTCTGACGTTTCTGGCGTGGAATCGACGCAGATCTTGTTGATAGATGGTCGACCGGATCAGAGCCATCTCTCGTTCTTCCTCTAGGAGGTCAACTGCGTCTTGGCGTGCTTGTTCCGCTTCAGCTTCTGAGAAGAGTTCCACTCGGGGGGCGTTGTGCAGTAAGTCACTTGGAAGCACAGCTTCAGCACCATACACCATGAAGAAGGGAGTTCGGTCAGTCGACCGGTTGGGAGTTGTTCTCAGTCCCCATAGGACGGATGGCAATTCAGTCACCCAAGCTCCAGCGGCATGCTTGAGATCGCGCATCAGTCAGGGTTTCAGTCCTTGTAAGATCAAGCCATTCACCCTTTCTGCCTGTCCATTCGACTGCGGGTGCACAACAGATGCGTAATCGACCCGAGTGCCTTTTGAAGCACAAAACGCTCTGAACTCGTCAGAATCAAAATTGGAGCCGTTATCTATGATAATACTATGAGGGACTCCATATCTGAATATCAGCTCCCTGATAAAACTGATGGCAGTGCTTGAATCAAGATTCTTGATAGGCTTGGCCTCAATCCATTTGGTGAATTTGTCGACTGCCACAAGCAAATGAGTGAAACCACTTCTGCCGGTCTTCAAAGGTCCAACCATATCCAACCCTCAGACTGCAAACGGCCAGACGAGTGGAATGGTCTTCAAGGTAGATGCAGGTTTGTGAGACATGTTTGAGTAAAACTGGCAGCCTTCGCACTTGTCGACTATATCTTTTGCCATCTCATTTGCCCTCGGCCAGTAGAATCCTGCTTAGTATGCTTTGGCCACAATGGTCCGAGAGGACGCATCGTGGCCACAGGTTCCCGAGTGGATCTCATTTAGAATCATTCGACCTTCTTCCGGAGAGATGCAACGCTGAGCAACTCCTGTGACACTTTCCTTGAAAAGTCGCCCTCCAATAACTATGAAGGCTTTGGATCGACGAACGATCTGGCGGGCCTCATCCTCATCTTCTGGGAGCTCTTGTCTAAGCAGGTACGCAATATATGGCACTGTCCAATCGGGGATAATCACCAAAACCTCCATGATCAGGTCGACCACTGCTGGGACTTCAATCTCAGTCGGATCAGTTGAGCTTATTGGTTGTGGGGGCTCCTCTGTAAAAGGATCTTCTTGAACTGACGGGGTGTGGAGATGATCCAAGAACACATTACTGGGAATTGGTTTCCGAGTGGAACCTATCTTCGCCAGATCATCAGCAGCTTGATTCTTGATTCGGGGTATGTGGTGGAGCTCTAACCCCTCAAACTTCTTCTCCAACTTTCTTACTGCATTGCAATAACCAGTCATAGCTGGGCTTCTGATATCCCACTCCTTCATCACTTGATTGACCACTAAATCTGAGTCGTCGTAAACCATCAGGCGTCAGACGCCGAGTGAAATGGCCAGACGTAACCCATACAAAAGTGCCTCATACTCAGCTTCATTGTTTGAAGAATCAAAGTGAATCTGGAGGACATAGCTGAGCTTGTCACCTCTTGGGGACACTAAAACCACTCCAGCACCGGAACCATTCAACATTTTGGACCCATCGAAGAACATAGTCCAATGTTTCGAGTGAACCTGAGTCGGTTGCTCCTGCTCAATCCACTCGGTGAGGAAATCTTCTATTGCCTGAGACTTGATTGCTTTCTTTGCCTCAAACTTGATATCCAAAGGAAGGAGTTCAATCGCCCACTTGGCCACTCGACCAGTTGCGTCCCGATTGTTCAGAATTTCAGATAATGGGGCATCACTGACGACTAAAACCGAGTGGTCTGCAAAGTAATGTGCAACTTTCTTCATGGTCAAGTAAATCCCATAGACAAGCTTCTGATAATGCGGGTATCTTTGCTTGGATGGAGTTAAAACTTCAGAAATATAGTATACTGGGCGTTGAACTTTGTAGGCTTTGCCTTCTTCTTCCCGCTCGACCGTGAGCACTATGCTGGCAACCTGTCCAGTGGCTGCAATATATAGCAACAGAGGCTCTTTGCTGACTGGAGCAGCAAGCACCGGCTGGGTGGAAAGCAGGGCTTTGAGCTCTTCAAACGCTGCTTCAGCTTCAGGATACCACTCGAACTTGTCAGACTTCTTCATCAGTTGGTAAAGAGGTAATGCCTTTTCACCGAGACGTGAGATGAATCGACTTAATGCAGCCAAACAACCAGTAAGCTTCTGAACATCGTGCACACGCACAGGGCGGTTCATTCGGAGGATTGTGCCAACCTTTTCTGGGTTTGCGTCGATCCCTCGTTCGGAAACGAGGAAACCGAGAAACTTTCCACCTGGAATTCCGAATGTGCACTTTGACGGATTGAGCTTGATATCATATCTTCTTAAGTTGGCAAAGGTTTCAGCGAGGTCAGTCAGTAGGTCGGAACCTTTGCGTGACTTGACCACGATGTCATCCATGTAAGCTTCCACGTTCCGACTGATTTGAGTGAGCAGGCACTTCTGAATCATACGCATGAACGTGGCACCAGCATTCTTGAGGCCAAAGGGCATGGTAATATAGCAAAAACACCCGAATGGGGTGATGAAAGCTGTCTTTATTTTGTCGGGTCCATACAGTCGGATCTGATGGTACCCGGAATATGCATCCAAGAAGGACAATCGCTCACACCCCTTAGTTGAGTCGACTATCTGGTCGATGCGGGGCAGAGGGAAGTGATCTTTCGGGCAGGCCCGATTGATATGTTTGAAATCGATACACATACGAAGTGATTTGTCTTTCTTGGGGACCATGACAACATTGGCGAGCCAGTCGGAGTGGTATATCTCGCGGATGAACTCAGCTGCCAGAAGCCAAGCCACCTCCTCGCCAATTGCCTTCCTCTTCTCCACGGCGGACCGATGGAGATGCTCTTTGACGGGTTTTGCTTTTGGGTCGACTCGCAAACGGTGCTCAGCCAGTCCCCTGGGTACACCCAGCATGTCAGATGGTTTCCATGCGAAGATGTCCCAGTTCTCACGGAGGAACTGGATGAGCGCTTCTTCCTATTTGCTATCGAGTGTGGTTGAGATGAGAGTCGGAGCAGCATCGGGATCGGTCGGATGGATATGGACAGGCTTTGTTGCACCGGCCGACTGAAATGCGGACTCTGAAGCGGGCTTCTTTGCTCGCAACAAATCACTCGGATCTGCGTTCTTTTTGTATTCTTCCATTTCTACTGGTGCCATTTGCTCATCAGCAATCTTTGAGCCCTTCTGGAGGCACTCTTCTGCCCTTTGCCGATTCCCTGTGACTGCGATCACACCTCTGGGGCCAGGCATCTTCAGCTTGAGGTATACGTAACATGGTCGAGCCATGAAACGAGCATATGCAGGCCGACCCAGAATCGCATGATAAGCACTGTGGAAATCCACCACCTCGAATGTTAACTTTTCCTTACAGTAATTCTTTGAATCATCGAAAACAACATCAAGAGTGATTTGACCGAGTGAATCAGCTTTCTTTCCTGGGATGACTCCGTGGAATCTCATGTTGCTCTCGCTGAGCTTGGACATCGGAATGCCCATCCCTCGGAGGGTCTCAGCGTACGGAATGTTCAAGCCACTGCCACCATCCATCAGAACCTTGGTCAGTCGGGTGCCCCCAATGACTGGGTCGACCACCAGCGCTTGCCGCCCAGGGGTAGCAACGTGCGCTGGGTGATCGGACTGGTCGAATGTAATGGGAGTCTGCGACCACTTTAAATATGTCGTAGTTGCCGGAGCAACCATATTCACTTCGTGATTGATAACCTTCAGTCGACTTTTGCTCTCAATGTCAGCAAAAATCACTAAAGTGGCATTGACCTTGGGGTAACCATCATCCCCTTCTTTGTCTTCATCCTTATCAGATTCCTTTTCCTTTTCACTGGGCTGACCCCTTCTCGGAATCAGGAGTCGACACTGTCGAGTGGTATGCTTGGGGTAAATCAGGTTTCCCTCTTCATCTTTCTTGGTGTGTATGTGACACGGTAAATCAAGCACATCATTTCCCGCTTGATCTTTCACTTTCTTGGGGATCCAAGGCCCCTTAGGCTTTCCTTTGAACTTCCCTTCGTTCAAAACTGCGGCTTCACCAGGACCTGCGGGTTCGGCTTTACGCTTCTACTTCCGACTGGAATTTCCTCCTCCGACGTCCTGGGCGACTGGTTTATTCTTGCCACTGTGGAGTCGGTCTTCTTCCTCGCCGTTAGCGTACCGAGTGGCTATTTCCATCATCCGAGCTAGGGACATGTCTCCTGTCCGACCGAATTTCAGGTTAAGTTCTCGGTACCGAACGCCCTCCTTGAAGGTGCAAACTGCCTGATGCTCTGACACATTCTCCATGGTATGATGAAGAGTGGTCCATCTCTGGATATAATCTCTCAAAGTTTCACTCGGTTTTTGGACACAATGCTGTAGTTTAGTCAACCCTGCAGGTCGTTTGCAAGTGCCCTCAAACATCCTGACGAACACTTGGGCCAAATCTTCCCAACAGAAAATACTACCAGGGGCCAACTGATTCAACCAAGCTCTGGCTGAGCCCTCCAGCATTAGGGGGAGGTGCTTCATGGCTACATCATCATTGCCGCCACCAATCTGCACAGCCACTCGGTAATCCTCTAGCCAAGTGTCTGGCTTCGACTCACCGGTGAACTTGCTAACTCCTGTCAGCAACCTGAAGTTGGGTGGAATCTCAGCAGCTCTGATGGCTCTGCTGAAACATTCAGGCCCAGACACGTGAACTCTGCTTCCACTCGGATGATTCCTATCTTGTCCTTCCCTGTGTGCTCGGCCTCTGTCGACCAAACCTTGCACGAGAAGTGATCTTGCATCAAACCCAGGCTCTCTTGGGTCGACCGGAGCTCTCCGCTCACCACCATACAAGCGCCTGTCATCGTGCCGCCGAGGCGCGTACGATCCGCCTCTCGGAGGGGGCGTAGGCACTCGACGGTTGTCATCACGGCCGTACCAATGATCGTACTGTCCGTGGCCTCGACCCAGATACTGGTCCAGGCGAGCCCATGATCTTCGCGCTGCTGAGGTGATCTTGGGCTGTGAGCCGACTGAACAGTGTCTGCGACCACAGATCTGCTATGGATCCTGTTGCGCGACTGAGAAACGGCAGTGTCGGCGTACGACACCTATGGGATCCCGAGAGATCCCTTTACGATTCGGCGGGGGGAGAGGTATACGCAAAGAGCAGAACCAGTGATCGACGCGGGAAGTTTTTACCCAGGTTCGGGCCGCTGATCAGCGTAAAACCCTACTCCTGCTTTGTGTTCTTATTGATGTTCTTGAGCCCAGCCTTCAGGAGCGCTCGCAATGAACAGTACGTTCAAAGAGCAGCTACGCATGCAGAATGGGCCAGAAGTTCTCCTCCTCTGTAGCAGTTGCCTTGGGCCTCCTTTTATATGCTCAAAGGGGTCTCCACAGTGGCAAAATGTACATACATTGAGGTGTAAAGTAGCTACAGGGTATCATACCTAACCCCTGACGAATTAGGACAAACGCATTTAATGCACCGTGAGGTGTCCGTTTAGGTGTCCTTACTTTCTTGGGGATGGAAAAAGGGGCCATCCCATCAGCACCGCTTAAGCTCTCCTCCACTGGTGCGTTGCCACGCATCCAGAGAAGGACCCAGAATGTCAGGCTTTGTCGCTGTGCCGGAGCGGTGGCATAGTGGCAGAATCTCGCCAGGCGCCGATCCTTGCCGGGCACCAATCCTTGCCGAGCGCCGAGCTTTGCTGGGAACCAAGCCTTGTCGGGCACCGAGGCTTGTCGGGCTCCACGGGCCATCCCGGCAAGGATCTTGCCGGGGAGGCTGGCCTTCGATTACCAGCTTTGCTTATTTGTTGATTCTTAGACCTCTGACTTGATGATTTCCTTGATGACTTAAATCGACCTCGAGCTGATCCCGGCAAGCCTTGCCGCGAGGACGGCTACAACTGCCCGTGCACAAGTAAGGGGTACTAGTGGCCCAATACTTAGTACACCGACAGGAGCCCCCGGGCCTGGGCCATACACGAGTGCGAGGCGTTGTTGGGCTAGGCCCAAACAGTGCACGGGCACGCGTGGCAGGGAATTAACTGCTCGTAAAGATCTTGTTTTACTGTGCCCCCACTACGCGCACGGAGCGCGCGATGTGGGAAGTGTGCCAAAAAGGCTGCAAACTGTTTCACGCCCACAGAGGCGCATTCATATTGGGGGATAAACAAGGTGGCCCCGCTCCTTCCCCATAAAAAGGAGAAGTCGTGGAGGCGCAAACCCATTCACCCCCCTCTTCTTCCCAATCTGGCCATCGCCATCGCCTTCCTCTGCTCGAGCTCAGAGCGAAACCTTCCTTCCCTTCTGCTCGCCGCTCCCGTGCTCGTTCCGTCCTCCGGCTTCCATCTCCATGGTCGCCATGCCGCCCAAGGCTAGCAAAGGCAAGGGCACGGACAAGGAGCCGAAGGCTAAAGTCCCGGAAAGCGAGCTGGTGAAGATGCGGAAGAGGCTCGTCGTCTTCCCTCCGACGCTCGACGCCGAAACCTTGAAGGGGCGATACCAATGCATTTGGGCGAAGGGAACACAAGCTCACCCCGCCACACGCGTAATCCCAGGGGCTAATTCCAAAGGCGGATCGGACAGATACCCCTTCTTCACTGCGTACTTTTATTGCGGGCTCTGTCCACCTTTTTCCGATTTCTTCAATGACATCATGTATACATACGGCTTCCGCCTTCTTGATTTCACGCTGAATGCCGTATTTTGCATGTCGATCTTTGCCCATCTTTGTGAAAATTTTGCCGGCGTGATCCCCAATTCTGCTCTTTTCCGCCACTATTTCTATCCTCGAATCCAAAAAGGAGAGGCTCTCTCTGGATCTATCGCTTGGATTCCAAGGGCCTAGAACAAAGAGATATACCCAGATGGAGTTTACCGCGAAAAGTGGGATGAGTGGCGGGCCGAATGGTGCTGGATCCAGGAAGCAGATCCTCATCCTTTTTGCCATCCCCGGCGACAGAAGGTGGTCCGCGGCAAGGATTGGGGCGATCTCGCCGCAGAGGACGAGAAGCTCACAATCGCCACTACCAGGATCCTCCGCTTGAAGGCTGCCGGGCTGACAATGGAGATGATCGGCTTCGACTTCCTCCGCCGCCGCATCACCCCTCTGCAGAATAGGGGGAGACCAGCCTGGGAGTATAAGAACGTAGCGGATGTCATGAGGCTGCGCCCCGGGCTGAACAACAACTTGACTATTATGCAGCTTGGCGCTCTCCGCCAAAAGTTATTCCAGCGCGAAGACAAGCACCAGCTGCCGGCAAGGATCGTCCCCTTGTGCAACAACTCTGCACTGGGGTCGATCATTGCCTTCTTGCCGATGTTCAACGCCCACGGCCTTGACCCGACCTGGGTCGAGCCAAGCGAGGAAGAAGCACAGAAATTCTTTGACAATCTGACGGAGAAGCCTGTCCGGCAAGAGTCAGATCTTATTCGCGCCACCACAGATCAGGAGGTAGCATACATTGCTACCAGAGTGGAGGAAGCGAATCTTGCCGCCGAGGCCGGCAGCGTTGGCTTCACAGAGTGGGAAGCCAGCGATGCAGAGGTGGTGGTGGAGGCAAAACCTGCCGAGGAGAGCAAGGTTGCCGGGGAAGAAGGCGGCGCAGTCACTGAAAGCTCATCCGGCGACGACACAGCCGAAGAGGAGACGCGAGAAGAGCCCTCGCCCCCGAAGAAGACAAAGCGTGTCCTTCGGAAAGCCGCATCGGGCGTCCCGGCAAGCCAGCCTACATCGAGCGGCGAATCCCTCGGCAAGAAAGTGGCCGGCAAGACCGGACCGCGGCAGGGGGCCCGTCAACAGCCCGCGCGGCGCGCGAGACCCACACCAGCGGCCACCGCCGGAGCGGCAGGAGGGTCTCATACAACCGTGCCAGAAGCTGCCCCAGCGCCTGCCACAGCCAAGCGGCCCAGGACCCCTCCTCCGCCTCCCTACTCAGACGCCGCAACGGAGGTCGACTTCGACATCTCCGGCTTCAGTCCGGAGCGAGAGGAAGAAGAGTGAGTACCTGTCACAACTTCCACCTTGCAATCTGCCTCAGTCTTACTGACTTACTTGTATTGTTTCTGTAGTGACACAGAAACCTTGCTGGAGAGGATGGCGAAGAGGTCAAGGACTTCTACGGGCGACGAGCCCCCGGCAGGCTCCACTAGCGTGCCAGAGACCGTCATTGTGAGCCCGGAGTCTAGTCCTCAACGCAGCCCCCAGCGCAGCCCCCAGCACAGCCCCCAGCGTAAGTTCATTGTTCTTCTTCCGCTGGCGAGTGCCGAGGTTTCCATTCTTGTCGCTGATATCTTCGGGTTCGCAGGAGAAGAACGGCAACAAGGAGAAGATTGCCCCATTGTGCCTCCTTCATCGACCGCTCCGCCCACAAGCACATCTCCGGCAAGAGATCCTGCCGACAAGCCTGTCCGGATTGAGGAGGAGCCGACAAGCACGGACTCCGGCAACCCATCCCCGGCAACCGGAGTTGCCGGGAGAGGCGAAGCTACCTCTCGACAGCCCGACGCAGGTACTCGATCGCCTCAGAGTGCTAGTTATTCTTTTCCCCTTACTTCTTTATCTTTGATCACTTCAAACTTCAACCTTGATCTTATTCTGTTTTCCTCCTTCGCCCTTTAGAGTTCCCTGTGATGGAACACATGGACGTCGACGTTGTGATCGAGGAGACCGCCAGGGATGCTGCCGCCGAAGCGGACAGGATCGCTGCCAGCGAGGCCACCAAGGATGACGTTGTCGAGGCTGGTGGTGCTCTTGACGGGGAGGCTGCCAAGACAGCACAAGAGGAAACCGCCGAAGAACCTACTGAAGGGGGCGACTGGGAGGCTGAGGACCGCACTGATAGCATTCCTGCCACAGGAGCGCCAGGCGCTACACCGGCCACAGAGCCCCCTGTTACTGGTGAGGTGGTCACTAAAGACCAGCCATCAGCATCTGAAGGCCCCTCATCCAGCAAGTACCTCAAGGTTGGCGAGAACCTGTTCATCAACTTGCCGGGGACGGCAAGCGCTGGGGCACCAGCCGAAGGAGAAGTTTTCGAAGAAATCATCGCTGCTGCCGGGCTTGAAGTTGTCGACAATCCCAGCACTAGCAGCGGCAAATCTGAAGAGGATCAGCTCCTTCAGGCCATGGGCGAGAACTTCCGCAAACTCTAGGCTCTCCATCGCGCCCGGAAAGACAAAGCGGACTCCAGAATGGCAGTTGTTGAGGCGGCCGAAGCAGATTTCCAAAGGCGCGTCGCACAAATGTAGATCTGGCACATCGAGGCCCTCCAAGAGTTGGTTGCCGGCCGGGAACAAGTGAGCCAGCAGTGGAATGAGATCCTCCTGAAGCAATCAGACATGGAGAAGGCGCATGATGAAGCTGTTCAAAGGATTGCTGCCGAAGATGCCCTCCTGACGGGGCGCCGCGTTGCTCTTGATGCTCATGAGGAAGATCTCACTGCTCGTGAGCAGGCGCTCGCCGCCAAGCTTCACAGCAAGGATGAAGACATTGAAAATCTTGTCGCGCGGTGGACCCAGGAGCTGGAGTAGAAGCACAAGGAGGCGCTCGAAGCTCTAACCGCAAGTCACGCCGGCAAGCTCAAGGAGGCCGTCGATGCTGCCGAAGCTGCAGAGGCCGCCAAGAATGAGTTGAGCGACAAAGTAAAGAGGCTGGAGACAGATCTTGATGAGCACGGCAAGGAGCTCTCGACGCTCAAGGGGGACAGGGAAAAAACCCTCCACTCCTTGGCGGAGATGCAAGTCGCCCTGTCCGACAAGACCAAGCAGCTCTCCTCCGCGGCTGATGATATTGCGGTTCTGGAGCTGAAGCTGACCACGCTGCAGAAATCTCTCGAGGCCGGCAGGGCCCGTGAGAAGGCTCTACTTAAAGATCTCCAAGGAGAGAGGAACCTGCTCAAGAGCGCCGCCGCTGCCCAGAACGAGTACGAGAAGGGAGTGGAGATCTGGACTGGTCGTCTCATCGCTGCCGCGGAGAAGCTTACCGCAGAACTGTCAACCATGGGCTTGTCGAACTTCAGATATTCTTCCGAGGAAAGAATATCCCCAAGCGCGAGATTGACGATGTTCTTTGAAAGCATCATCAATGCATTGAGGGCGCTCTAGTCCAGCCGGGCGACCCAACTGGCGAACGAGACTCGCCGGCTTTGCCGGGCCGTCCTTCGCTAGGTGCTCCTCAAGGTGGTGCACAGCAATCCCGGCATCGACCTCTCCAGCGCACTCGGCCACCTGCCAAAGGATGCAAATGTTGAGGCGCTTGAGAAGTGCATCACGCCGATCCTTGAGAAGGTGGACTCCATCAAAAGGATCGAAGGCCAGCGCAGGGATTGAGTGCTTCCCTTTTATTCTTGCCGCCATCATCTCATGTAAAAGACAGTTAAGTCTCGAGTTAGGACTGCGGCAACTCATGGATGTAATATAATTTAACTATGTTTAGGCTCATGCTAGCTACTTTCCTTGTCTGATTCCTTTATGTATGGAGTTCATCCTACGCTTACTGAAAAACTTGCCGGTGCGCAACCTGCCGCGAGCGCTGGGTGCGGGACTTCAGCAGCCTGCCGGAGGCGCAGCGGCCGGCAAGACTCCTTGGCGTTCTCAGTGCAGCCACTTAAATCGTTGAGCGGACTCGAAACAAAATAAGGGCGCAACTGATTACAACAAGGGTTCCTTTGCGTGCAGATTTTCCATACAAGAATCGGAATCGTCTAAGGAAGCAACTTGGTAATGAAAGAAAAACTTGCTCTGAGTTTTTAGGACTTAGCTTTCTGTCTTTGTCCTTCCTCCGGCAAGCATACGATTCCGAACGTCACCAACTGGTATTCATGTCTCCCTTCCCCCCCCCCCCCCGGCAAAATTGCACCGCGAGGAATTCTTCTGTCTTTAAGAAAAAGAAAGAAGAGAAAATAAAGAGATGAAACCTTGGCGGTTCGTTAGAACTTACCGGGATCAGGTGTTATACATCATCTTAGACAAACATGCATATATGAATGTGAACATGAGAATCAATAAGGAAATGTATAACACTTAATTTTATTCATCTGTGCTCAGGGTCTGCGCCTGGCTTTGTACAAAGGATCACATGCCTTGCCGGCAAGACTTGTACAAAAAGGTTGTTGCCGGGAGCCCCCGGCAACCGCGCCTTATGGATAGAACTTGCGAAGATGTTCGATATTCCAGGAATTACTCACTGGAACGCCATCCTCGGTCTCCAGGCGGACAGCGCCAGGCCTGGTGACTCGTACTACCCGATAAGGGCCTTCCCACTTTGGCGTCAACTTGTTTGAATTCTTGG
This sequence comes from Thinopyrum elongatum, assembly GCA_011799875.1. NCBI lineage: Eukaryota > Viridiplantae > Streptophyta > Magnoliopsida > Poales > Poaceae > Thinopyrum > Thinopyrum elongatum. The sequence goes on from CM022300.1 coordinate 239,245,926, forward strand.
CGGACTGAATCCGTCGAAGAACAAGGTCGCCTTCCTCAAGGCTTCGGGCATGAACTTTGCGGCTATGATAGCGGCGCAAAGCTTGCTGGTAGCGTGCAGCTCGCACAACAGCCTGAAGACGATTCTCCTCAAGGAGCACAGCGTTATCTTGCTGCAGTTGCTCTTGCTCGAGCTCATCATAAGCGAGCACTCGAGGAGATCCGTATATGAGTTCCGTGGGGAGAACTGCTTCCGCTCCGTAGACCAGAGCGAAGGGCGTCTGGCCGGTGGCTCGATTTGGTGTCGTTCTGATTGACCAAAGAACCGCCGGTAACTCATCAATCCAGCGTCTTCCGCACTTTTTCAGCTTGTCAAAAGTTCTGGTCCTGAGACCGCGCAGCACTTCAGCATTGGCCCTCTCCGCTTGGCCGTTGCTTCTCGGGTGAGCAACAGAGGCAAAACAAATCTTGCCGCCAAGGTCTTGGACGTACTGCATGAAGGTGCGACTTGTGAACTGCGTGCCGTTGTCGGTGATGATCCTGTTAGGCACACCGAAACGGCAAACAATTCCTTTGAAGAACTTGACAGCTGACTGCGCTGTCACCTTCCTCACTGCTTCCACCTCCGGCCACTTTGTGAACTTGTCGATAGCAACGTACAAGTACTCAAAGCCCCCGACAGCACGGGGGAAGGGGCCCAGTATGTCGAGCCCCCAGACCGAAAATGGCCAGGAGAGAGGGATTGTTTGAAGAGCTTGAGCTGGCTGATGTAATTTCTTCGAATGAAACTGGCACGCTTCACACCTGGTTACTAGTGCAGTCGCATCCTGGAGGGCGGTGGGCCAAAAGAAACCTTGCCGGAATGCTTTCCCGGCAAGCGCTCTTGACCCTATGTGAGAACCACACATGCCCCCATGTATCTCTGCCAACAGCTCTAGTCCATCCTCCCGAGGAATGCACTTCAATTTCACACCGTTTGGTCTCTTTCTGTATAGGACGTCATCGACGAACTTGTACATAACAGACCGACGGGCTACTCTCTCCGCTTCTTCTTGTTCCTCAGGGAGTTCACCTGTCTGAAGGAAATGGACAATGTGTTGCGCCCACGCTGGAGCCTGAGGCTTGACAACTAGGACTAAAGGCATCTCTTCCGCCGGGGGAACATTTGTCTCGACAGCAAGGGCCTGAGGCCCTGCCGGAGCCTGTTGTTCCCCGGCAGGCGTGTCAATCCCGGCAACTTCCTTGCCGGCGGCTCCGGGGAGCTCTGCCGGGAAGTACTGGCCAGAGTTCAACTTTCTTCTCTTTTCTTGCCGCATCGATGGCGCCACGGATGGTTGAGTCAATTGGAGCACAAAAGTTCCTGGTTCCACAGGCAACTTGAGGGCAACACGCTTTGACAGGTCGTCAGCAACGCTGTTCTCGGCACGAGGGACATGCTCCATTTGGAGACTGTCAAAGCGCTCTTCCAATTTCCTCACTTCATCTACGTAGGCTTGCATCAATGGACTTTGATAGCTCTTGTTAACCTGCCTGACGACAAGCTGTGAATCACCTTTGATAATGAGCTTTTTGATACCAAGGTCTGCCGCGATCCTAAGACCGGCAAGCAAACCTTCGTACTCTGCAGTGTTGTTGGTTGAGCTCTCCCGGGGAAAGTGCATTTGAACTACGTACTTGAGGTGCTCTCCGGTGGGTGCGACAAGCAGCACGCCAGCACCGGCGCCTTGCAGCGAAAAAGCCCCGTCAAAGTACATAACCCATTGCTGATCGATTTCTTTGCTGGGGAGACTTGTTTCTTGAACTTCTTCGTCTGGCGTCGGGGTCCATTCTGCAATGAACTCCGCCAAGGCCCTGCTCTGAATTGTGGAAGTACTTTCAAACTTAAGACCAAAGCTGGACAGCTCCAACGCCCACTCCATGATCCTGCCGGTTGCCTCCGGATTTTGCAAAATCTGTTGCAACGGAAAGCGAGTGACGACGGTGATCTCATGTGCTTGAAAATAATGGCGCAGCTTTCTTGAGGCCATAAGGAGGCTGAAAAGCAATTTCTGCACACCAGAATATCTTGACCTAGCCCCTTGTAAGAGGGAGCTAACAAAATAAACTGGGCGCTGCACCACCTTTTTCTTCTGCACGGGCTCTTCTGTTTGCGCAGATCCTGTCTTGCCGGGATCAACCCTTGCCAGGGAAGATCTTGCCACGCCATCTGGCGGTCCTGCCGCTGATGTTGCCTCCTCATCAGCTTCCCTCTGTGCCACCAGCGCAGCACTAACCACTTGATTTGTCGCCGCCAGATACAGCAGCAACGGCTCTTGTGGTTTAGGTGCGACTAGCGTCAGCGGAGAAGAAAGGTATTTCTTCAAATCTTGCAGCGCAGCCTCCGCTTCCGGAGTCCATTTCATTGGACCTGCCTTCTTCAAAATTTTGAAGAAGGGCAGGGCGCGCTCAGCAGATTTGGAAATAAACCTGCTTAGAGCAGCGACACAGCCGGCAAGACGACGCACATTCTTGACGCATCTCGGCGCTTCAATTTGCTCAATGGCTTTGATCTTGTCGGGGTTCGCTTCGATTCCCCGGCAAGATACAAAGAATCCGAGGAGCTTGCCGGAAGGAACACCGAACACGCACTTCTCAGGATTGAGCTTCAAGTTGATCTTGCGCAAGTTCGCAAATGTTTCTTCTAAGTCTTGAATGAGCGTTGCTTTATCCTTAGTTTTGACCACTATATCATCCATATACGCCTCCATATTTCTATGGAGTTGTGGCTCAAAACCAATCTGGATTGCTCTGGCAAATGTTGAACCAGCACTTTTCAACCCGAAAGGCATTCGTATAAAACAATACATACCACATGGGGTGATAAAGGCGGTCTTCTCTTCATCTTCCTTTGCCATAAAAATCTGATGATACCCTGAATAGGCATCAAGGAAGGACAGGAGATCACAACCAGCGGTGGCATCCACAATCTGGTCGATGCGCGGCAAGGGAAAAGGATCTTTTGGACAAGCTTTATTGATATCTGTATAATCGATACAAAGCCTCCATTTCCCGTTCGCTTTCCGCACTACAACCGGATTGGCCAACCAGGTTGGATGAAGCACTCCTTTGACCAGTCCTGCCGCCTCCAGCTTCTTAATTTCTTCGGTAATGAACTCTTGCCGCTCCAAAGCCTGTTTCCTCACCCTTTGCTTGACGGGCCGCGCATGAGGACAGACAGCAAGGTGGTGCTCAATTACTTTCCTGGGAACGCCGGGGATGTCAGACGGTTGCCATGCAAACACGTCTACATTCGCCCGCAGGAAAGCAACGAGCGCGCTTTCCTATTTGTCATCTAGGGTGGAACTTATGGTGAAAGTTCCCCCCGTTCCGTCCTCCTTGGCAGGCACCTACTTGGTTTCCGGCGGGGCAGCCTTGGACTTCTTGTTCTTGCCGGTGGAACTCTCTGGTGCGTCCTCGACGGAAGCGCAGCACTCCGAGGAGGTGCGCTTGCCGGAGTTCGCGCCAAGGTTCCTGCCGGTCTTCTTCTTCCCCCCGGGAGTTCCAGCGGCAGGAGCAGATGCCTTGATGGCAGGTGCTGCAACTGCTTCCCGGTAAAGTTGGTCGGCACAGATGAGCGCATCCTTCTTATCGGAATGGATAGTGATGACGCTCAACGGCCCAGGCATCTTCAAGATGTTGTATGCGTAGTGTGATGCCGCCATAAACTTAGCCAGCGCTGGCCGACCAAGGATCCCATTGTATGACATGGGGATCTTGGCGACATCAAACACCACCTTTTCGGTCCTGAAGTTAAGCTCGCTGCCAAATGTTACCGGCAGCGTGATCTTGCCCTTAGGCTGGGTTCTTCCCGGATTGACCCCTTGAAACGTACCCGTTTCCTCAAGGTCTTCGTCGGGAATCTGAAGCTTTGTGAGCACATCTGGTGAGATTAAGTTTAGGCCGGCCCCGCCGTCAACTAACATCTTCGTCACCTTGAGGTTGCGAATTGTCGGGGAAACCAACAATGGCAAACACCCGACCACAGTTGTGCGATCAGGGTGATCCTCGGCGTCGAAGATGATAGGCGTGCTGGACCACTTCAAAGGCCTACATGCATCGGGGGATGGCTCTGCCGCATTAACCTCCCGCATCCACTGTTTAAGTTGGCGGTGGGAAGAATGCAGCGAGGCACCCCCATCAATGCACATAGCCTCCATAGCCTTCTGGAATTCCTGCTCACTGGATTCGTCATCTTCTTCATCATCTCCTTCTTTATCTCGGCCTCGAGCGGGCCGATCCTTCTGCTGTTTGGCCTTGCCGCGGCGACCCCCTCGGCCACCGCGTTTCTTGCCGGACCCCTCAGCACCATCTTGGGCCTTCTCCTTGTCTCGCCTCTCGTATTCGGCCTTCTGCTTTTCGGCAAGCTGCTCAACTTGCCGGCAGTCCTGGAGATCGTGGCCCTTAGTGCGATGGATCTTGCAGTACTGCTTGCCGGAGTTCTCTGACTTGTCGGCAGCCGCCAAGGCCTGACAGGAAGGGCACCCGGCAAGATCCTTGCCGGGGTCGCCAACCTTGGCCTTCTTGGCGGCGCCAGGGTTGCCGGATTCCTCGACGGCAAGCACGGCCTTGCCTCCGCGCTTCCTATTCCTCCGCCGGCCTTTCCTTGACGGAGCCGCGACATCTTCTTCTTCTGAGTCGCCTGTCGCACCAACAGCCTCACCGGGGAGTTTCCTCCCCTCCTCAGCTCGAGCGCACTTGTCGGCCAAAGTGTAAAGCTCGGCGATACTCCTGACTTTGTTCATTGCCAGCTCTTCCCGCATCCTGCGGTTACGCACGTTCTGATGGAACGCGCTAATGACAGCGGCAGGATGAACGTCAGGAATATTGTATTGCACCCGGCTGAATCTCTGCATAAACTTGCGCAGGGACTCGCCCTCCTTCTGAGGGATGATGTGCAAATCACTTTCTTGGCCAGGAGCTTGGTGGCCTCCAACAAAGGCGCCAACAAACTGATGGCACAGATCCGACCAGGAAGAAATAGAATCCCCCGGCAGATGCATCAACCACGACCTGACATTGGGTTTGAGCACCAATGGGAAGTAGTTGGCAAGTATCTTGTCATCCCGGCCCCCGGCAGCTTGCACCGCAATGGTATAGATGCTCAGGAACTCCGAGGGATGGGTCTTGCCGTCATATTTCTCCGGGACCTCTGGCTTGAAGGTTCGGAGATTAGGCCACTGGACTTGCCGCAGCTCACGGGTAAACGCTGGAGGTCCTACCTCGTAAGGCAAGTCTCCTACGTTCCCTGGCGCGGGCTCGTCGACAACCGGCCCCGCGCGCTTATCAGACTGATAGCGCGCTTCCCGTCGCCGCTCGATGGTTGTTCGAGCGTCCTCCTTGCCTCGTTCCTGGAGAACCAGACGCTGATCATGGCGCATCCGTGGATCGGACGACGCCGTGGAAACTTCTTCATGGCGGTTGACTTGCTGAGTCGTCGGCCGCTGCTGATGCCGCGGAGGAGAGTGCACCGCAGTTGCACCACCTCCGGTTTTCTCTGCACCGGCTCGCGTCGGATCGATGGGCCTCCGCTGAGAGGGCCCTGCCTCTTGCGGTCCATCCTTGTTAGCGAAGCCGATAAGGCTCTGGATAGTAGCTCGCCACTCCTCCATCTTCTCCGGGGCGGGAGGAAAATCGAGGAGCAGCTGTGCACGTGCCAAGGCTTCCGCTGGCGTAGGTGGCGGCGACAGGTGCGAGGTGCATGAGGTGCTCTGACTCCTAACTAAGTTAGAAGGAGCACCGCCACGGTCACGCGACCGCGCGCCACCTTCGCCGACAGCTCGGTGTGCATGCTGGTCCCGCGCATCTTGGGATCTATGCGCAGAAACCTTTTCATGAGGACGCCCCGAACCACCAGCGCCATGATGTCGCTCATCTCGCACGACCTGGACAGGTTACGAGGCTCGCGCCGGCGCGGGAGCTCCAGCGGGCGCTCTTCGATCTCTAGAGTTTGTTGTGCCACCCGTAGGCAACACAACGCCATCTCTAGATCCAGCGGCGCGCAAGTTACCACTGCCACTGCGAACGATACCGCTCGCTTGGCTTGGGTCACCAGAACGCCGCGGGGGTTCCAGTCCTCTTCCTTCTGCACCCACACCATCGCCTGTCTGCGAAGGCGCAGGCAAAGCAGATCCGGACGGTTGTGCTGTCGCAGCGTTCTTCTTCTTGGGCGGCATGACGATGAAGATGATGAAGGAACTAGGACGTCTACCACCAGATCAGGTTCACGCAACCTTCAATCCCCCTACCTGGCGCGCCAAAGATGTCGGCGTACGACACCTATGGGATCCCGAGAGATCCCTTTACGATTCGGCGGGGGGAGAGGTATACGCAAAGAGCAGAACCAGTGATCGACGCGGGAAGTTTTTACCCAGGTTCGGGCCGCTGATCAGCATAAAACCCTACTCTTGCTTTGTGTTCTTATTGATGTTCTTGAGCCCAGCCTTCAGGAGTGCTCGCAATGAACAGTACGTTCAAAGAGCAGCTACGCATGCAGAATGGGCCAGAAGTTCTCCTCCTCTGTAGCAGTTGCCTTGGGCCTCCTTTTATATGCTCAAAGGGGTCTCCACAGTGGCAAAATGTACATACATTGAGGTGTAAAGTAGCTACAGGGTATCATACCTAACCCCTGACGAATTAGGACAAACGCATTTAATGCACCGTGAGGTGTCCGTTTAGGTGTCCTTACTTTCTTGGGGATGGAAAAAGGGGCCATCCCATCAGCACCGCTTAAGCTCTCCTCCACTGGCACGTTGCCACGCATCCAGAGAAGGACCCAGAATGTCAGGCTTTGTCGCTGTGCCGGAGCGGTGGCATAGTGGCAGAATCTCGCCAGGCGCCGATCCTTGCCGGGCACCAATCCTTGCCGGGCGCCAGGGCTTGCCGGGCGCCGAGCTTTGCTGGGAACCAAGCCTTGTTGGGCGCCGAGGCTTGCCGGGCTCCACGGGCCATCCCGGCAAGGATCTTGCCGGGGAGGCTGGCCTTCGATTACCAGCTTTGCTTATTTGTTGATTCTTAGATCTCTGACTTGATGATTTCCTTGATGACTTAAATCGACCTCGAGCTGATCCCGGCAAGCCTTGCCGCGAGGATGGCTACAACTGCCCGTGCACAAGTAAGGGGTACTAGTGGCCCAATACTTAGTACACCGACAGGCAGAGTTTTGCTCACCTGCTGCCCGGAGCAGCGCTTGAATCTACATCAAACCTCTTCTAGCCTCTGATTGGGACGGCTGAATCGACTCTGCTATACGGGCTGCAGCTGTAAGATTCTGGATCGGAGTGCGGTATACCTGGGGCTCAGGAGGAAACAACTGTCGTTGCCGTCGACTGGATTCGGGGATCTGCTGATGGGATCGCCCGTCGAGTGAATGTTGGAGATTTTCCAGTCGCGCGCGCTCAGCCAAGGTGGCTAGATGCGCAGCTTCCAAGGCCCGAGCCTCGGAGGTCTCCCCCATGATGGGGGTGTGGAGGGCCTCCATATTGTGATGATGCAGCTCGTCCCTCTGCTCCGAAGTGAGGGCTTCAGGACGATATTATTTGTGACCATGCGACGAGCCGCCGCCGCCATCGCCGCCGCCACCGCGACGGAAACCAGGTGGGCCGCACGGTGTATCGACCATCAGGACCTCCGCCGCAGGGTCACTGCTTCCGCACTCGGACAGAGTCTCGGCGGAACCAGTTGACAGGTTGAATAGTCCATAGGGAGATTCGTCGGGCTCAATTGCCGCGATTTGTGGGGTGGCCGACTGGCGGGCCACCGCATGCTTCACCCACCACTGAAGCCGCGATCGACCAGATCGCTTGCGATGGCGAACATCGGGAAGTGAGGATGCCGCAGGAGCCGACCGATACTGGGTCGACGGCTGCCGCAGAAGGACGCCGTGAACACATGCGCGAAAGTGCGTCGCCCCGCGGACAGGGAGCACCTCGACGTCGAGGGGGGCCTCCTGGAGCCAGGCGGAATCGTCGGTGATGAGAACTAGCGCGCCGAGATGGATCTCACGACCCTTAGACAAACCACCACCAGAAACCATGTTGATGGAGATCAGAAAAACTGCAACCTCACCGCAAGTCGCTAAGACGCTGGCCCCACGGTGGGCGCCAACTGTCATGGGAGTAAGTCTGACAGTAAGAATAGGGGGTACGTAGGAGGAGGCAGGATCCTAGCTACGGTGAGGTTGTGCATGCAAGATGTACGAGTTCAGGCCCTTCTCAGAGGAAGTAACAGCCCTACGTCTCGGTGCCCGGAGGCTTGGTCGACTGGATTATGCGTGAGAGTTACAGCGGGTGCGAACCCTTGTGCTAGTGGAGGGGGGTGGCTTATATAGAGTGCGCCAGGACCCCAGTCATCCCACGTTACACAGAGTTCAATATTCATTAAGACAGGGCGTTACTGGTAACGCTATCTATAAAGAGCTATAAATGATCTTTAAGACTACAGGGTGAACGCCTGACCGTTGCCATCCTGAGTGACTTTAGGTCTTCCGTACTCCGAGTGGTTTTTTGTATGGTCGAGTGACTTCATCTTGGTCGAATGGAATTGGGGTATCCGAGTGACATAACTGGTCGAGTGGATTACACTCCAAGGTGAACTCAGTCGGTTTCTTCTGTTGCATTTTGAATGTCTCTGACTCTAGGGAAGTGTCCTTGGGTAGGGTCCCTAGGTCGGGCCTATGACCCTACCCTAGGTACATGCCATCGTCAATAACTGCTTCTGCCCCATAGACTAGGGAGAAGGGAGTCTGCCCGGTAGCTCGATTTGGTGTTGTTCTGAGGAACCAAAGAACCACCGGCAGCTCGTCGATCCATCGCCTGCCACACTTCTGCAGTCTATCAAAAGTTCTTATCTTGAGGCCCCGCAACACTTCAGCGTTCGCCCTCTCAGCTTGTCCATTGCTTCTGGGATGGGCAACAGAGGCGAACGAGATCTTGCTTCCGAGGGCATGAACAAATTGCATGAAGTCGCAGCTCATGAATTGGGTGCCATTGTCAGTGATGATCCGGGCAGGGACTCCGAAGCGGCACACTAATCCTTTCAAGAACTTTATAGCTGACTGAGCGGTCACCTTTCTCATGGGCTCCACCTCTGGCCACTTTGTGAACTTGTCGATAGCGACGAACAAGAACTCAAAGCCCCTAGTAGCACGGGGGAAGGGGCCCAAGATATCAAGCCCCCAGACCGAGAAGGGCCATGATAAAGGGATCGTCTGAAGAGCTGGGGCACACTAATGAATGTTCTTGGAATGGAACTGGCAGGCTTCACATTTGGCGACGAGCTCAACTGCATTTTGGAGGGCCGTGGGCTAATAGAAACCTTGCCGGAAGGCTTTTCCAACCAGGGCCCTTGATCCAATGTGTGAGTCGCACATGCCTTTGTGTATCTCTGCCAACAGTTCCTTTCCTTCCTCCCGGCAAATGCACTTCAATTTCACACCATTGGGCCCCCTTCTATATAGTGTGTCATCGACAAACTGATACATACTGGCCCTCCGGGCTACTCTTTCAGCTTCTTCTTGTTCTTCGGGGAGTTCTCCAGTTTGGAGGAAATGGACTATGTGTCGTGCCCAAGTTGGGGCCAAAGGCTCGGCAACAAGGACCAACGGCACCTCCTCATTCACAGGAGTGCATTTCTCGACCGCAGGGACCGGTGGTCTGGCGGGATGGTGCAGCTCGCTGATCGAAGGGGAGTTGTTCCTGCCAAGCTCTCTGCCGGGGGCCTCGGGAGATCCTACCGGGTGAGGTTTGCCGGAGTCCAGTTTCCTCCTCTTTCTAGCCATTGTTGCCGGGGATACAGAGGGTTGAGTCAGATGGAGAACAAAAGTCCCTGGTTCCACAGGGAGCTTTTGCGCAGCGCACTTCGACAGATGATCAGCGATGCTGTTTTCCACACGAGGTACGTGCTCTGTTTGTAATCCATCAAAGCGCTCCTCCAACTTTCTCACTTCCTCAAGTTATGCCTCCATCAATGGACTTTGGTAATCCTTGTTGACTTGTCTCACCACAAGCTGTGAATCTCCGTGGATGATCAGCTTCTTGATTCCCAGTTCTGTTGCAATTCTGAGGCCAGCAAGGAGCCCTTCATACTCTGCAGTATTGTTGGTAGCCTTCTCCCGGGGAAAGTGCATCTGGACGACGTACTTAAGGTGCTCCCCAGTGGGAGCAACAAGAAGCACGCTAGTCCCTGCACCTTGTAGGGAGAAGGCACCATCGAAATACATGATCCAATCTTGGGGCACTTCCTTGCCGGGAATAACTGTCTCCAACACCTCTTCATCAGGAGTTGGTGTCCACTCTGCAATGAATTCTGCTAGTGCTCTGCTCTGAATGGTTGACGTGCTTTCAAATTTCAAACCAAAGCTGGACAACTCCAAAGCCCATTCCACAATCCTGCCAGTGGCCACAGGGTTTCAGAGTATGCGTTGCAAGGGGAAACATGTGACAACTGTGATCTCGTGGGCTTGGAAGTAGTGGCGCAGCTTCCTTGAGGCCATGACAAGGCCAAAAATTATCTTTTGCATGTCAGAGTACCTTGACCTAGCCCCCTGTAATAGGGAGCTGAAGAAGTATACTGGGCACTGCACCACTTTCTTCTTTGCCATGACCAGAGAACTGCTTCTGCTCTTCTGCCTTTCTTCGCTCTGAACTAACTCTGGCCTTGTAGGGACATGTCCACTCTCTCCTCCAGAGGTAACAGTGGCTGTAGTTGCCATGTCATCCACTTCCCGCTGCGCCACTAGTGCCGCACTAACCACTTGATTGGTTGCCGCCAAGTATAGCAGCAACGGCTCTTGTGTTTTGGGAGCGACCAAGGTGGGCACAGAGGAAATATAGGTTTTCAAATCTTGCAGAGCAGCATCTGCTTCCGGGGTCCATTTCACGGGCCCTGCCTTCTTCAAGATTTTGAAAAACGGCAGGGCACGCTCGACAGACCTCGAAATGAACGTGCTCAGTGCAGCCACGCATCCTGTCAAACGCCTCATGTCCTTGACTGTCTTTGGTGCTTGAATCTGCTCGATAGCCTTGATCTTGTCGGGGTTGGCCTCTATCCCTCGATGAGATACAAAGAAACCAAGTAGCTTACCGGAGGGGACGCCAAACACACACTTCTCTGGGTTCAGCTTCAAGTTGATTTTACGCAGATTGGCAAAGGTTTCTTCCAAATCCTGGATGAGGGTTGATCTGTCCTTGGTCTTGACCACAATATCATCCATGTAAGCCTCAATGTTTCTGGGTAGCTGGGGCTCAAAGCCTATCTGTACTGCTCTTGCAAAGGTGAATCCGATGCTCTTCAGCCCAAAGGGCATCCGTACAAAACAGTATGTGCCGCACGGGGTTATGAACGCGGTTTTCTCCCCGTCTTCCTTGGACATGAAGATCTAGTGGTACCCGGAGTAGGCATCCAGAAAGGAAAGCAGGTCGCACCTGGAAGTGGAATCCACAATCTGGTCGATGTGCGGCAAGGGGAACGGGTCCTTCAGGCATGCCTTGTTCAGATCCGTAAAATCTATGCAAAGCCTCCATTTCCCATTCGCCTTGCGCACCACCACTGGATTTGCCAACCATGTGGGGTGCAACACTCCCCTGACCAAACCAGCTGCTTCAAGTTTCTTGATCTCACCAGCAATGAACTATTGCCACTCCAAAGCTTGCTTCCGTACCTTCTGCTTGACGGGCCGGGCATGACGGCAGACAGCAAGGTGGTGCTTGATTACCTCCCTGGGAACACCGGGGATATCAGATGGTTGCCAGGCAAACACATCGACATTCGCCCGCAAGAAGGTAACGAGCTCGCTTTCCTGTTCGTCATCAAAGGTGTCACTGATAGTGAAGGTACCATCAGTGCCAGCCAGCCCTGCCGGGACCTTCTTCACAGCAGGCGCAGCAGCTTTGGATCTCTTGCTATTGGAACTCTCCGGCAAGTCATCAACAGGCGCAGCACACTCCGGAGAGGCACGCTTCCCGGATTTCTTGCTGGCATCCTTGCTAGCTCTCTTCATTTTCTTACTCTCCTTGGCAGGAATACTGGCTTCCGCGGCCTCTGCCGCGACTGCTTCCTGATACATCTTGTCCACGCATATGAATGCATCTTTCTGATCTGATTGAATGGAAATGACTCCTATCGGCCCTGGCATCTTCAAGATGTTGTAGGCATAGTAGGATGCTGCCATGAACTTGGCCAGAGCTGGGCGACCAAGGATTCCATTGTACGGCAAGGGGAGGTCAACCACGTCAAACACGATCTTCTTAGTCCGGTAGTTTAACTACCCCCCGAACGTCACTGGCAGTGTGATCTTTCCTTTAGGACGACTCCTACCGGGGTTGATTCCATGGAACGTACTAGTAACCTTGAGCTCCTCATCCGCTATCTAAAGTTTGCTGAGGCCCTTTGGAGATATCAGATTCAACCCAACCCCGCCGTCAACCAACATCTTTGTGACCTTGAGGTTGCGTATCGTTGATGAGACCAACAATGGCAAGCACCCTACCGCGGTGGTGCGATCGGGGTGATCCTCTTCGTCAAAGATGATGGGCGTGCGACACCATTTGAGCGGCTTCCGAGAATCTGCCGCTGGCTCCATGGCGTTGACTTCACACGCCCACTGTTTAAGTTGGCGGTGAGAGGAGTGCAGAGATGCACCCCCGTCAACGCACAAGACGTCAGTGGCTTTCTGGAGCTCCTGCTCGCTGGTTTTCTCTTCATCTCCCTCATCGGTCTCATCACTGCAATCCTTCTTCTCACGGCCTCTGGCGGGTTTCCCTTGATCCTGATGAGCCTTGCCGGGGCGGCTTACTCCGCCGTCACGGCCCTTCCCGCCAGCACCACTCTGATTCTTCTCCTTATCTCGCTTCTCATACTCAGCCCTCTGCTTCTTGACGAGCTGCTCAACCTGATGGCACTCTTGAAGGTCGTGGCCCTTGGTCCTATGGATCTTGCATTACGGCCCCTCACCCTTCCTGGCCTTCTCGTCAACCGCAGCTGCCCGACAGTCAGTGCATGCAGCAACCTCCTTGCCGGGTGTTTCGGCCTTGGCCTTCTTGCCGGTACTAGGTGTGCTTGACCCTTTGACCGCCATCACAACTTTCTCCTTGCGCTTCTTATTGCGTTTCTTGTTCTTCTTCTGGCTGCTGGTGTCATTGTCATTGTCTGAATCGATGCCGACGCCGTCCTCTTCGCCGGGAAGTCGCCTTCCCTCCTCTATGCGAGCACACTTATCCACCAGAGTGTATAACTCATTCACAGTCTGGGGCAGCCGCACGTTCATTTTGGAACGTATACGGCGGTTGCGACGTTGGACTGGAATGCAACTATCACGGCTACCGGGTGGATGTCTGGGATGTTCCTGTGCACTCGGCTGATCCTTTGCATGTACTTCCGCAGGATTTCCCCTTCCTTCTGTGGGAGGAGTTGCATATCACTGGGTCGCCCTGGTTCTTGATGGCCACCCGTGAAGGCGCCAACAAACTCATGGCACAGGTCATCCCAAGTTGAAATGGAGTTCTCCAGCAGGTGCATCAGCCAAGACCTCACGTTTGGCTTGAGTGCCAAAGGGAAGTAGTTGGCGAACACCTTCTCGTCTCTTCCCCCGGCAGCCTGAACAACGATGGTGTAGATGCTCAGGAACTCTGCCGGGTTCAGTCTTCCATTGTACTTCTCTGGTATCTTCGGCTTGAATGTGCGGGAAGATGGCCAACGGACTTGCCGCAGCTCGCGAGTGAAAGCGGGGCACCCAACCTCGAAAGGTAGGTACCCACCCTCACTGAGCGCAGGCTCATCGACATCGGGGCCGTTGCGCCGACCAGACTAGCGACGGGTGTCGCGGCGTTGCTCGGCGGTGATGCGCGCGCCTTCCCCCTGCCTGTCTTCCTGGGCTTGCCGCTGGTATCAACGCGCTCGAGAGCCGGATGAAGCCATCGAGATGTCGTCGGGTTCTTGATCGCATGGCACTGGACGTGGCCTTTGTGTAGGCTGCCGCGGAGGGGACTGCACTGTGGGGGTGCCCCCCTCGATGTGGCCAGCTGCGCGGGCCATTGTCGTTGCATTGGGAGGCCGTGGCGGGCCAGCTTGCTGTGATCCCGCCGCTTCGGCAAAACCAATCCGGCTCTGAATGGTGGCTCTCCACTCATGCATCTAATCGGCTGCCGGCGGAAATCTCAATAGCAGCTGGGCCCACGCCATAGCCTCCGAAGCGGTGCTCGGCATGGATGATGAAGTAGATTGTGGCGTCGCCTGGCTCCTTATGGTGCCAGTAGTAGCTGCGCCATGTTCTCGCCATCGTGAGCCCGCGGCCATGGCAACGGGGTAACGAGGTGGAGGTGCTTGAGGGTCAGCGGCTCCGTTCGGCGCATCGACTGGGCCGGTCCGCCCTGGGACTGGCGCACGCCCTGCGGTCGCGCCCGTAGCGAGAGCGACCGGAGGGTTGCGATTCGCCCCAGAGCGAGAGCCGCCACTGCGGCTGTGCCTTTCGGCCGGGCGGAGAGGTGCAGACAGAATGATTTCTCCACCCGTACCTTGTGGACCGTGGCCGTCGGGATGTTGTTGGTGCTGTACTTCCCCGGCACCTTCTGCTCTTACTTCCACCACAGGGGAGGCGGTGGTGACGCCGCCTGCGCCGGGCATGCCCCCTGCCGTGTCCGTGTCCCCATGCGACCTCGTGGCCTCCGCGGCATCGGCGGCCGCGTGCAGCGGGGCCTTCGAAGTGGACGGGTGGGCTGCAGCATCGGGCTTCTTTTTGGGCGCCATGAATGATGGAGCCGTCGATGAAGATGACATGCTACTTACATTTCTCGGGTTCACGCAAGTGCTGCCCCCTACCTGGCGCGCCAAAGATGTCGTTGGAAATCACGGCCACCTATGGGGCCATCGGCCCCTTTTGGTTCGGCAGGGGGGCTAAGCGCGTTGCACAAAGAGCGGAGGACCGTGTAGCGCAGCGCGGCAGAGATCACATGGGCAGTTTTACCTAGGTTCGGGCCGCTGCGAGGCGTAAAACCCTACTCCTACTTTGGTGGATTGATGATGGATTGTGGTGGTGGAAATGCAGCTCTCTTGCCCGGCAGGGTTGCCTCGGGGCGAGAGCAGCAATGCGCATACGAGTGTACAAGGTTCCGAACCCTTTCTCTGGTTGCCATGGCCCTCCTTTTATAGATCAAGCGGCTACCATAGTGGCAAATCAGTCATTGTGTGCTGATTAGATAGCAAACAGTGCTATCATACCTAACTCTGCAGGCAGAGCAGAGCGCATTAAATGCGCCGCTTAGTGTCACATCATAGCCTCCCCAGCAAGCGATGCCGGGCTGTTTGGCCACCTTTTCGCCTGCCTTCTTGACACGTCCCTGGACGGGTGTAATTTGGAGGTGGTTTCCTCTGGAAGTGGCTGCCATGTGTCGCATAACTGCCACTTAGTCACTTGGGGGCTTGACACCGCACCAATCGATGACTTGTGTTGCTGTGAGGTGGAACGGTGAAGCCTTGGCGGGGTAGTTTGCTTTGGTAGTGCCCGGCAGGCCTGCCGGGACGATCTTGAGGCTTGTCTTTGAGGCCACCTCGTCCTCGCCAGCCTCGCCTACCCAGCAAGGGAGGTTTCTCCTTAGCAGTGTCTTGGTCTTGGATGCCGTAACTTAGCCCTTTTAGGCCTGTGCATGGTCTGGGCAATAGACCCAGGGTTTGTTGCACCGATAACTGCATTCCTTAATGGATATTTAAAGAAGAGTTGTATATGATGCAACCAGAAGGTTTTGTCGATCCTAAAGGTGCTAACAAAGTGTGCAAGCTCCAGCGATCCATCTATGAACTGGTGCAAGCATCTCGGAGTTGGAATATATGCTTTGATGAGGTGATCAAAGCATATAGGTTTATACAGACTTACGGTGAAGCCTGTATTTACAATAAAGTGAGCGGAGCTCTGTAAAATTTCTGATATTATATGTGGATGACATATTATTGATTGGAAATTATATAGAATTTCTGGATAGCATAAAAGGAAACTTGAATAAGATTTTTTCAATGAAATACCTCGGTGAAGCTGCTTATATATTGGGCATCAAGATGTATAGAGATAGATCAAGACGCTTAATAAGACTTTCACAAAGCACATACCTTGACAAGATTTTGAAGAAGTTCAAAATGGATCAGTCAAAGAAAGGGTTCTTGCCTATGTTACAAGTGTCAAGTTGAGTAAGACTCAAAACCCGACAACGGCAGAAGATAGAGAGAGAATGAAAGTTATTCCCTATGCCTCAGCCATAGGTTCTATAAAATATGCCATGCTGTGTACCAGACCTATTGTGTACCTTGCCATGAGTTTGGCAAGGGGGTACAATAGTGATCCAAGAGTAGATCACTGAACAGTGGTCAAAATTATCCTTAGTTACCTAAGAGGACTAAGGGAATATTTCTTGGTTATGGAAGTGATAAATAGTTTGTCGTAAAAGGTTACGTCGATGCAAGCTTTAACACTGATCCAGATGACTCTGAGTCTCAATCTGGATATGTATTGAAAGTGGGAGCAATTAGCTAGAGTAGCTCCATGCAAAGCATTGTAGACATAAAAATTTGCAAAATACACACGGATCTGAATGTGGCAGACCCATTGACTAAACTTCTCTCACAAGCAAAACATGATCCCACCTTAGTACTCTATGGGTGTTAATCACATGGCGATGTGAACTAGATTATTGACTCTAGTAAACTCTTTGAGTGTTGGTCACATGGCGATGTGAACTATGGGTGTTAATCACATGGCGATGTGAAATTGATTGTTGACTCTAGTAAACTCTTTGGGTGTTAATCACATGGCGATGTGAACAATATTATTGACTCTAGTGCAAGTGGGATACTGAAGGAAATATACCCTAGAGGCAATAATAAAGTTGTTATTTTATATTTCCTTATTTCATGATAAAGGTTTTTTATTCATGCTAGAATTGTATTGATCATAAACTTAAATACATGTGTGAATACATAAACAAATACCGTGTCCCTAGTAAGCCTCTACTAGACTAGCTCGTTGATCAAAGAAGGTTAAGGTTTCCTAGCCATAGACATGTGTTGTCATTTGATAACGGTATCACATCATTAGGAGAAGGACGTGATGGACAAGACCCATCCGTTAGCTTAGCATAATGATCGTTCAGTTTATTGCTATTGCTTTCTTCATGTCAAATACATATTCCTTCGACAATGAGATTATGCAACTCCTGGATACCGGAGGAATAACTTGTGTGCTATCAAACGTCACAACATAACTGGGTGATCATAAAGATGCTCTACAGGTATCTCCGAAGGTGTTTGTTGAGTTGGCATAGATCGAGATTAGGATTTGTCACTCCGAGTATCGGAGAGGTATCTCTGGGCCCTCTCGGTAATACACATCATAAGCTTGCAAGCAAATGACTAAGGAGTTGGTCACGAGGTGATGTATTATGGAACGAGTAAAGAGACTTGCAGGTAATGAGATTGAACTAGGTATAGAGATACCGACGATCGAATCTCGGGCAAGTAACATACCGATGGAAAAAGGGAATTACGTATGTTGTCATAACGGTTCGACCGATAAAGATCTTCGTAGAATATGTAGGAGCCAATATGGGCATCCAGGTTCCACTATTGGTTATTTACCGGAGAGGTGTCTCGGTCATGTCTACATAGTTCTCGAACCTGTAGGGTCCACACGCTTAAACGTTCGTTGATGATATAGTGTTATATGAGTAATATGATTTGGTGACCGAATGTTGTACAGAGTCCCGGATGAGATCACGAACATGATGAGGAGTCTCGAAATGGTCGAGAGGTAAAGATTGATATATAGGACGATGGTATTCGGACACCGGAAGAGTTTCGGAGTGCACCGGTTAGTCATCGGGTCACCGGAAGGGGTTCCGGACACCCCCGGTAAGTGTATGGGCCTAATGGGCCAAAGGGGGGACAGACCAGCCCCTGGTGCGTCCCTTCTTTGGACAGCAGGCCCTAAGGGAAGGAAAGGAGGGAGGGCTAGTCCCTACTGCCTTTCCCTCTCATGGGAGAAAGGAAGGGGGGGGGGGGCGCCACCCTCCCCTGCCTTTCCCCCGCACCTATATAAGGCAGGGGGCGCGGCTTGGGAGGGACTCCAAGTAGGATACCTCCTACTTGGGCGCCTCTTTTGGCTGCTCCTCCCTCCCTCCCACCTATATATATGTGGGAGGGGGGCGCCTAGCAAACAATAGATCAATTGTTAGCCGTGTTCGGCGTCCCCCTCCACCGTTTACACCCCCGGTCATATTTTCGTAGTGCTTAGGCGAAGCCCTGCGGAGATCACTTCACCATCACCATCACCATCACCATGCCATCGTGCTTATGGAACTCATCTACTACCTCGCCGTCTTGCTGGATCAAGAAGGCGGAGGACGTCACCGAGCTGACCGTGTGCTGAACGCGGAGGTGCCATACGTTCGGTACTAGAGCGGTTGGATCGCGAAGAAAGTTCGACTACATCAACAGCGTTGTGAAACGCTTCCACTTATGGTCTACGAGGGTACATAGACACACTCTCCCCTCTCGTTGCTATGTATCTCCTTGATAGATCTTGCATGTGCGTAGAATTTTTTTGTTTTCCATGCAACGTTTCCCAACAAGCCAAGTGGGCCATCGAGCTGGCCGGCCACACCATCCTCTGCGAGCCCCGCACTATAATCAAGTCCCAGGCGCTGGCCGACTTCCTCGTCAACTGGACGAAGACCCAGTACCTGCCGCCGCCACCCGACTCGACGCACTGGCGCATGCACTTCGATGGCTCCAAGATGCAATCCGGCTTGGGAGCCGGCATCATGCTGTCTTCCCCAAAAGGTGACCGCCTGCGGTACGCGCTGCAAATCCACTTCGCCACCTCCAACAACGTCGCTGAGTACGAAGCCCTTGTGCATGGCCTCCGGCTTGCCAAGCAACTCGGCATCCGGTGCATCCTTTGCTACAGCGACTCGGATCTGGTGGTGCAGCGGTCTTCCGGCGAGTGGGATGCCCGGGATGCCAACATGGCCAGCTACCGCTTCCTGGTCCAGCAGCTTTCCAACAACTTTGATGGCTGCGAGTTCCTCCACGTACCGCATGCGGAGAACAAAGCCGCCGACACACTGGCCAAGATCAGCTTCTCTCAGCAAGCCATTCCGTCCGGCGTCTCCCTCGAGCACCTGCGCAAGCCATCTGTCATGCCGTCTCCGGAATCTGAGTCCATCTTCATCCTGGACAACCCTGCAGCTCCCCTCCCCAACCCTGATGACCCCGGCCCCATCCTGGGGGCCGCCGGCTTCGGCCCGGGGGCTGTCGATCCCAGCCCGGGGGCTGCTGTCTCCAACCCAATGATTGTTGTCTCGAACCCAGGGGCTGCTGATCCCGGCTCGGGGACTGCCGTCTCCAACCCGGCGATCATCGTCCCCAACCCGGGGGCCGCTGATCCCGGCCCGGGCGCTGCCGCCCTGGATCCCGCCTTGCTGGCCATGTTCACTGTGGTGACGGCTCCGTCATGGGCCCAACCAATCCTGGCCTTCCTAGAGAGTGGAGCACTCCCCATGGACGAGATTGAGGCCCGGCAAGTGCAGCGCCGGGCGTCCGCCTACAGCATCATCAACCACGAGCTCGTCAAGCGCAGTATGACGGGCGTGTTCCAGCGCTGCGTCGAGCAAGACAAAGGCATAGAGATCCTCCTCGACATACATCAGGGCAAGTGCGGGCTCCACGCCGCCTCCAAGTCCCTGGTGGCCAAGGCTTTCTGCCATGGTTTCTACTGGCCCACGGCCCTCAAAGATGCCGAGTTGCTTGTCCTCAAGTGCGAGGGTTGCCAACGCTTCAGCAAGCGCAGCCACCAGCCGGTTTCAGCCCTCCAGATCATCCCGGTCACCTGGCCCTTCGCCGTCTGGGGGATGGACATGGTGGGGCCCTTCAAGACCGCTCGAGGCGGCATGACGCACTAGCTGGTGGCGGTCGACAAGTTCACCAAGTGGATCGAGGCGCGACCGGTCAAGAAGCTGGACGGGCCGTTCGGTTCGTCAAAGACATTGCGGTTTGCTACAATGTCCCGCACAGCGTCATCACGGACAACGGCACCAACTTTGCTAAGGGCGCGCTAGCGCAGTACTGTTCAGTTTCCGGCATCCGGCTTGACCTGGCCTCCGTTGCTCATCCTCAGTCCAACGGCCAGGTTGAGCGGGCCAACGGCCAGATCTTGTCCGGCATCAGGCCGCGACTCATCAAGCCCCTCGTCCGCTCACCCGGCAGCTGGCTCGACGAGCTGTCGGCCGTCCTTTGGAGTCTCCGGACAACGCCAAACTGGTCGACCGGGTTCACCCCGTTCTTCCTTGTCTACGGAGCAGAAGCCATCATCCCGACCGATATCGAGTTTGACTCGACACGAGTCACAATGTACATAGAAGCTCAAGCCAGAGAAGCCCGTGAAGACGGCGTCGACCTGCTTGAAGAAGCACGCCTACTGGCCCTCAGCAGATCGGCCATCTACCAGCAAAGCCTGAGGCACTACCACAGCAAGAAGATCAAGCCCCTCGTATTCCGCGAGGGCGACCTCGTACTCCGGCTTGTCCAGCAGCAAGCCGTCCAGCACAAGTTGGCCTCCCCATGGGAGGGCCCTTCATCGTCAGCAAAGCTTTGTGTGACCGCAACGCCTACTACCTCATCGACACGCACAAGCCGAACAAATGCAAGAGAGACACCGCCGGCGAAGAAACAAGCCGGCCTTGGAATGCAGAGCTCCTCCGCCCATTTTATAGTTAGCTGTATGCATGTATGTATCGCTACCTTTTGATGTTCAATGAAAAACAGCAAGGCCCACGAACGACACTCGGGGGCTACCTTTTCCTATAAATTATTGCGTCCCGCACATCCTTGTGATTTTTCGCCCTCCACCGCCGGGTCGGTCTGTCCAGATTGGGGGCTCAGGGGCTTGCCGGCTTGGCCGAGCTCCGCCATCCCCCTTAGTACATTTTGACGTGTCCGAGTTGCCGAGGCCCTCCCCTTCGCCCTAAGCCACAGTCCGGCTTCGGCTGTCGGCTGACAAGAACCATGGGCCAGAGTGCCGGCACGCAGAAAAAAGCTAAGTTGGGTTTGCTGGGTCGGCCAATCCGGCCTCACCGCACTAAGTTGCCGCATGTCCGCCTGTGCGGCAGCCGGCTTCGCCGTCTGCCGCCAGCTGGCCCAGTGGGTCTTTTGCTAGCGCTCAACATTTGAAAAGCCTAAGTACTACGCAATCCTTTGGAAGGCCGAACCTCTTGTCACAGACCGGAACCCGACTGTTCGACTCGCGGGGGAGAGGCCCAAAGAAGGAGCGGGCAAGAAAAAGCCTAAAAACGGGAAGCACAAGCGCAAATACTCGCAAAAATATTTACATTACAAAGATAAAGGCCCACGGCTGGAGTTCATTACATTCCCCTTACGCCCCCAGTGGGTGGACCTGTTGCTTAACAAAGTTCAAAAGAAAGATAAAGAGCAGGACTACTTCAAGCAGCGCCTGTGTCGGGTTTTGCGACCGCCGGCTCCTCCACGGTGGCCTCCGGGTTCACCGAGGCGCCGATGTCGTCCAACCCGGCCCCGTCATCCACGTAAGGGCCCAACTCCTCGGACCTGCCTGCTAGGTCATTGAGAGCCAGGCCGAAGTCATCGGGCGGCACCTCCCCGCCGTCTTTCGCCTGCTCCACCTGGAACTCGTCGTGCAAGGCAAACGAGGCGAGGTAGCTGGCCCACGCGGTAATCCGGCCTGCCTCCACCTCCAGCTGAGGCTCAGCGCCGGCTCGCTGGGCCGCCAGCTGGTTCAGGTTCATGCCTAGATACCAAGACATGATGAACCACAGCGTCAAGTCTGCACCGACACGAGCTGCAGAGACACGCCACGCGTGGAGCCGCGCTGGTCCGGCTTCCAGCTAGCGCGCCAACCACGAGAAGCTGTTGGGCGCAATGGCACCCGGCCAGAGGGCAGCCGCCATCCTCAACTCGGCTTTAGACAGCCGTGACGTCTGCTTGTCCAGGGCCCTCAGGCGGGCCTCGGCGGCGTGCATGATCTTCGAGAAACTCTTGGCGATGTTCGGATCAAGTTTGGCACCTGCGTCCGCCTGGGTCGACCGGTGGGCAAGCAAGGCCTCCTCCACCGTCTCAAGGAAGTACTCTGATGAAAGAGAAAGGGAAAACAGTCAGCCGTGTGTGAACCCGTCCGGCTCGCAGCCCGGCGAAATCAACGAAGAAACACTTACTAACGAGGAGCTCGTGCAGATGTTGCCCCTCGCACAACATACCGTGCCGCTCCAAGTCCTCGGCGCGGCCATGGGCTTCGAGCGCCTTCTCGACTTCGGCCACCTTGTCGACGGCTGCCTTCAGCTCATCGTCTCTTGCGGCAGCCACCTTCCCGTGCTCGTACTGGAGCCGGACGAGCTCCGCTTGGTGGGCCTCCGCCGCCTTGGCGGCCTCTGCCTTCAGCTGCTCCACCTCGGCCTGGAGTTGGCCGTTGTCGGCGACTGCCTGATCGCGCTGCTGGCTGGCTTCAACCAGCCAGGTTGGCAGATTTGGCACCTCGGCTGTGGTGGCTGCGCGGCAAGGCTTCAAGTCAAGATGCCGGAAGAAAAGAAAAATGCTTTAAGATTCGACCCAACTATTTCATAGTTGGCCCGAATCTCAGGGGCTACACCCAGTGGGTGCGCTAGCATGCCCCCACTAAGAGCATGCAAGACATACCTTCAGCAAGGCGGAGCGCCTCCTCCTTGGCGGCAAGCTGTGCCATGATCTGGCGGTGCTTCTCCAGAAGCCGGTTGTGGATGCCGACTCGGAGGCCGTTCAGGTGCTACAGGAAAGCAAGGATTAGCACAAACCGCAAAGACATTTTTCAAGATTCAACCCAACTACTTCATAGTTGGCCCGAATCTCGGGGGCTACACCCAGTGGGTGCGCTAGCGCGCCCCCACTGACCAGCCGGGAAGACAAGCAAGAAAACTTACGATCACGGAGCGCTCCAGCTCGCTTTGGGCGAAGGCCTGAACCCGGTCCGCGCGCCCGCGAACATGCTGGCGCATGGCGTCCATCACCGCCTCCTCCCGCGTGCGTGGCCTGAAGATGGCTCTGCTGGACCCGGCCCGGGCTTGCTGTAACGGAGCGCTCCAGCTCCTGCTTCCCGGCGCCCGCTCCCGCTTCCAGCTCCTGCTTCTCGGCGCCCGCTCCAGGTTCACGGCAACCTTCGGTGGCGGAACCACCAAGGCGCGCTCGCTCTCCGCCGGCTCCTCCGCGGCCGGCGTCGACTCTGGCGCTCTGGCCGGCGTCGCCTGCGGCGCCCCTCCCGGGGCGCCGTCCCCGGTGCACCCCTCCTTCGCCCGTCCGACCATGTCGTTCCGGGGTGGGGAGTCTACGACCATCTCCTCCACCTCCGGACCGTCGACGGCTGGCTCCGGGTCGCACGTCTCCTCCGCCGGCGGCTGGCTCCGGGTCGCACGTCTCCTCCGCCGGCGGCTCGACGACCGTCTCCGCCGGCTCCATGCCCTCCGGCATCTCCAGCCAGGCCGGATCCGCGGTGGTCTGCCCACTCGCCCCGGTGGCCCTCGCCCATGCCCGGGCCGAGGCCTCCTCCGCCGGCCTAACGGCCACCGCCTCCTCCTCCAGGGCCTTGTTCCATTCCCGCCAGGCGCAGAGCTCTGCATCCTTCGGGTCCAGACCAAGGTCCTCCTAGGGCGAGCCCTCGGGCATGTTGGGCCCATTTCTGAGAATAAATCCCAGAATAGCCCTAAGTCACACCAGCCCCAAGATCAACACAACTGGTGGACTTCCTTGATACAGATAACCAGTACAAGATAATATTACACAGGGTTGAGTCTGAGGGCTCAACAAAGTTTATTACAAACTCGCCAATATATGGCAGTGGCAGGATATGACAATGGTGTGGTGGTGATACAGTACTAGTACAATAAAATAGAGCCAAGCGTCAGTGTGAGGCTTGACTATTTTATTTGTGTAGCGGAAGCTCAGCGGATGATACATGTGGTAGACTCCTATCTCACAGGCTGACTGACTGGGACTCCTCTAAGTGTCGGGCTCGCTAGTGCAATCTTCCTCCACAAGCTCATCCTCCTTCAAGTCTGGCCAAGTAAATAGCCAGGGACAAGCCAGTGAGTACGTTGGAATGTACACGCAAACATTATGAACAAAAGATATAATGGATGCATATGCTCATGCTGACTGAAATTTAAATCATGACAATAAAATATAAACGTGGCGGGACCGCCTGTAAACTCAAGGGACGCCACGAAGAGGTCTTAAAAGAAATGCCAGTCGGGTGTCAAGTGCCGCCACGGTCGGACTTGAAGAGAAATGCCAATCGGGTGTCCACAAGAATAGTGGCGGGATAAACTGCCTGTGAACTCGAGGGATGCCATGAGAGGTCTTGAAAATAAAATTGAGTGCCCGGGTTAGTCTAGCCAGCCCCTGAGACACTCAGGAAATATAAAATAAGAGAAACGGGTTAGTCGTCAATAATATGCATAACCATAATAATATTAACATGCATAAAATATTCATGGTAGCATCAGGGTGTCAATAATTATCCTGCAAAATATTTCAGGCATATTAAAATTATTTCCTCCGGAGACCGACACCGGGACCGACACTTGACCCCCCCAGCTAATGCCCTTGACCGTGGACAACGGCTATTCGAATAGGTTTAAACTCTGCAGAGGGTGTACTCTTTACCCACGTGCATGGGATTCCTTTAGTCAGCACCGTGGCACTGGCTAATTCCCACTATGGTCTTTGGGTTGAAAACACACCTGACCAGCACACACCAAATTAACCGTCCTGATGCCAGGAATCACCCAAAGCATCGTTTCAGAAAAACTCTAAGTCGGGGAGACAACAATCTCGAGTAGCATGGGATCACTATTAATACGCACGGATTCCAAGGGGTGCCCCCTCTTGTTTACAACCGGAAACACCCATGCCCCCTGACCCGATGACAGGATTTAGTCCAAGGCCCTGGAAACCCTCATCGTGGCCCTCTGTACGGTGTGTACCTGGACAGGGGTTAACAACTTACTCAGCCGTACCTTCCTTGCGGAAGGACCCGTGGCAGCACGGTATCCAGCTATGTGTAACGGAACAAGACTCGATCTAGGCCGACTTAGGAGGTGTTAATTATTACCACCGGCATGTTCCACATAGTCACGTGACACCACTGTGTCAAAATAATGACCCGTGCCCACTAGCACGTCCAAGGCAGGAGTCACACTCTTGAATTTCCACAGCTTTACCATGTCAGAAGGATTTCTTGCTTGAGTGAAGTGCAATCTAGGAGCAAGAATTGATAGGACCAAACATGCATGCACTTGTGATATATGTGGTGCAACTCCAACTGATGCAAACATGCAAATGCAAATGCAATCACCATATCCCAAGTTCAATAACGCTTGCCTTGTCAAAAGTAGTCAGGAGAAAACCCTTTGAAATTCTCGGCAAAGTTTCCCTTTTCTTTTTCGGCGTTGATCGCCGGGGTCTTGGAGGGTGGGGATGATCGGGACGTGTTCAGGGAGTCCGTCTGCGTTGGTGGGTGGCAGCGGTGGTCGCCGACGAGCAGTAGAACGGCGGCGAGGTCTGTGACGGCGGACGGTGGTTCGGGTGGAGTTGGGACTCGCCGGAGAGAGCTTGGATGCTGGAATTGAGGTGCGGGATCGATGAGTTGGTGCAAGAGATGGCTTCTGGCAAGATTTGAGTGGTGGAGGTGGCGTGACGACGTCGTGGTGATCAGGGAGGTTGGCGGTGGCTCGATGACCGGAGAGTAGGAAGAAGACCTCCCCGAGGTCAGGGAAGTGGCATGGGGGTCGATTGGGAGGTGGTGGAGGCGATGTGTGGTGCGAATGGAGCTCGGGAGCCACTATTTATAGGCTGCCGAGGTGGTCAATGGCTTGCGGGCGACGCCGGAGTAACTCCGGCCAGTGAGGTGGTTTTGGGCGGTGGTCAGGGATGGTGAGAATTGATGGAGGACGGTGGAGCACTCTGGAAGCCTCAGCGTAGATGAACTCGAGCTCCTCGAGCTTATCCCGGAGTGGAGCTCCCGTACGGGTGCGTCGGCGCTGCCTGACTCCGGTGACTGCCAGCGGGGCCAGGGCGGCACAGTCAGCATGGGGAGGGGGGGAGAGGGTGCTGCGTGGAGGGAGATTAGGTGGGGAGGCTGTGGCGCACTGATGGTGGCAGGTGGCGCGAGCTGATCCTCTCGGTCCGCCGTGGCTGTCAGCGGTGGCCGTTGCACCGGCTAGCCGCCAGCTCATCGGCAAGGAGAGGCTGGAGAGTGGGCCTGGGAGTCGATGCATTGAAGAGGAACGGTGACGCCGTGGAGGAGAAGGAAGGAGAAGTGTGCACGGCATCGATTGCCACTGCCTCTGAAGCAAAGTTCTGTTAACTGAATTTTTTTACAGCTATGAATAGTGCGCACATGAGGTGTATGACAGAATGCCAGGAGGTTCTAGGGATTTTAGGATTTTATGTGAATTTTTGTGGTAGGGTGTTGATGCTCAAAAATGAGTTTGGAAAAGTTTCAGAATTTTTGGGGCATTCTAGAATAGGTTTGGATCAGAAATATTGAATCTGGCCCAAATTTGAATTGATTGGCATTTGAAAATTTTGAACTGTGGAACCCATTATTTTTGGTGAAATGGGTTGTAGGTACTGTCTAGTTGATAGGATAATTTTGGTGGAGGTAGAGATCTTGTAGAAAAGGTGGTTCTTTTGTAAACCAAAGGGATAATGAATAATATAAATTCCAACTTTGGAATTTATAACATATTGAAAGAATATTTTTGTGAGGTGGAAAGGAGTTGGATATTGTCCTATAAGATGTGCATGACTTGTGGGATAAATTTGGAGTGGAAGAAAAATTATTGGAAGACTTTAGAAGGGCTAGAAGGAAGTGAAAAGGCCATTTTCTTTGAAAATTTAATTATTCCCAAAACTTTTCTGAATGAAAATTGTTTGAAAACCTCCAAATTAATTATCCAAATAATTTTAAACCTTTCAAAACAGAATCATTAAAGAAAATTTGAAACCCAATTAAAATTTGAAAAGGTTTTCAAACGGAAGAAAAGTGATATGATCTAAATATGGTTTTCAAAGAATTTATTTTTAAAGGAAAGATTTTAAAATCTAGAAGAATATTTTTGGGGTGTTACAACACCTACCCCCCTTAAGAAAAATCTCGTCCCTGAGATTTCAGCTGTCCCTCAAACTGGTACGGATATTCTGTCCTCAGGTGATCCTCTCTTTCCCATGTTGCTTCTTCCTCGGTGTGATTACTCCACTGAACCTTGTAAAATTTTATTACATTCTGTCAGGTCCTCCATTCAGACTCCTCCAAAATATTTATAGGACGTTCCCTATAGGTAAGATCTGGTTGGATATCCAGGTCCTGATGCTGGACTTGCTTTTCTGGGTTACTGACACATCTCCTTAGTTGTGACACGTGAAACACATCATGAACATCTGATAATTCTGCCGGTAGCTCTAGTTGATAAGCAACCTTGCCTCTCCTTGCGATTACCTTGAATGGTTCAATAAACCTCGGTGCCAATTTTCCTTTGACTTTAAATCTCTGTAGTCCTCTTGTGGGAGATACTCTGAGATACACATATTCATCGGGCTCAAAACTGATTTGGCAATGCTTTTGATCATAGTAACTCTTTTGATGGCTCTGAGCCGCTCTCAGTCTGTCCTGAATAAGCTTCATTTTTGTTTCTACCTCCTTAAGAACTTCAGGACCGAAAATTCGACTGTCTCCGGTCTCAGACCAATTGAGTGGGGTACGGCACCTTCGTCCGTACAATGCTTCAAAAGGTGACATTTTCAAACTGGCTTGATAACTATTGTTATAAGAGAACTCCGCGTATGGTAAACTATCTTCCCAGCTAACTCCGTAAGTGAGCACACATGCTCTCAGCATGTCCTCTAATATTTGATTTACCCGCTTAGTTTGTCCTCTGGTCTGCGGGTGGTATGCTGTGCTGAACGTCAGTTGAGTCCCTAGGGCTTGCTGTAGGTGCTCCCAAAATCTAGAGACAAATTGGGTGCCTCTATCTGAGACTATGGTCTTGGGTACTCCATGTAGGCAAACAATCCGGGAGAGGTATAATCTGGCAAGCCTCTGTGTGGAGTATGTGGTTTTTACCGGAATGAAATGTGCCACCTTGGTTAAATAATCTGTTATAACCCAGATAGCATCATTTTCGTGTCGTGACCTTGGCAATCCGACGATAAAATCCATTCCTATTACGTCCCATTTCCATTCAGGTACTTTGAGTGGCTGCAATAGTCCTGCTGGCCTCTGGTGTTCTGCTTTTACACGCTGGCATGAATCACAACGTGCGACATATACGGTTATATCTCTTTTCATCCCATGCCACCAATAATTTTCTTGTAGATCCTTGTACATCTTTGTCCCTCCTGGATGGATAGAATATGGAGTGGTATGGGCCTCTGCCAAAATTTGTTGCTTTAGTTCTTCCTTATTAGGCACGCATAGTCTTTTTCCGAACCATAAAATTCCCTGATTGTCTATGGTAAATTCAGACGCCTTGCCCAATTTTATTTTCCTCTTAATCCCTTCAATACTTGGGTGTCCTTTTTGGGCTTCTTTGATCTGATCCTCTAATGTTGGTTTTATCTCCAATTGATTAATGGTTCCTTCTGTGACTAGTATCATATTGAGTTTGGCAAATTCCTGGTTGAACTTAGGCTATAAGAATTGCACACTGTTATTGTTGGTGCAGGGATTTCGGCTGAGGGCGTCTGCCACAACATTTGCTTTACCCGGATGATAATGAATTCCGATGTCGTAATCCTTTATTAACTCAAGCCAGCGACGTTGTCTCAAGTTTAATTCTGGCTGGGTGAAAATATACTTAAGACTTTTGTGGTCTGTGTATATTTCACATCGTTTACCGAGAAGAGAGTGTCGCCATTCTTTGAGTGCATGTATTATCGCAGCTAGCTCCAAATCATGAGTAGGATAATTCTCCTCGTGTCGTTGTAGCTGTCTTGAGGCATAAGCCACGACTTTTCCTTCTTGCATCAATACACATCCGAGGCCTTTCCTGGACGCGTCACAGTATATCTCAAAAATTTTGTGCGCATCGGGCATGACCAGAACGGGTGCCGTTGTTAGCCTCTTTTTCAATTCTTGGAAACTTTTCTCACGGGCTTCAGTCCAATCAAACTTCTTATCTTTCTTGAGTAATTGGGTCATGGGTTTAGCTATGGTGGAGAATCCTTCTATAAATCTCCGGTAGTAGCCAGCCAGACCAAGAAAACTCCTGACCTCTGTCACGTTTGTGGGTTGCTTCCATTCTTGGACAACCTTTACTGTACTTGGGTCCACTGCTATCCCATCTTGTGTCAGTACGTGTCCCAGAAAACCAACTTCTCGTAACCAAAATTCACATTTACTGAATTTGGCATATAGTTGATTTTTCCTCAATTCTTCCAGGACTATTCGTAGGTGTTGCTCGTGTTCCTCGGGTGTCTTGGAATAAATAAGTATGTCATCGATAAATACGACCACAAACTTGTCCAAATATTTCATGAAGACCTTGTTCATGAGATGCACAAAATAAGCAGGAGCGTTGGTTAAGCCAAAAGGCATCACTGTGAACTCGTATAATCCATATCTGGTAGTAAAGGCAGTCTTGGGTATATCTGATGATCGGATTTTTAATTGATGGTAGCCTGACCTCAAATCTATTTTTGAGAAAACCTTGGCTTCTGCTAGCTATTCAAACAAGTCATTTATCCTGGGCAGCGGGTATTTATTTTTGATGGTGACCATATTGAGTGCCCTGTAATCAATACATAGCCTTAGGGTACCATCCTTTTTCTTAGCAAATAAAACTGGCGATCCCCATGGTGATGAGCTGGGTCGAACATAACCCTTTTCCATTAGTTCCTTAATCTGTTTCTTCAACTCAGCCAATTCCGTCAGAGCCATTCGGTACGGCTTCTTATAAATGGGTATCGTTCCAGGTGCCAATTCAATAACAAATTCAATTTCACGGCCCGAGGGCATTCCTGGTAGCTCCTCAGGAAATACATCGGGGTATTCGCAGACTACAGGAACCTTACTTAATTCTGCCGCATCCACTTGATTTAATTTTCCTTGTGATGCGGAAATCCCCCTTGTGCCAAATTTTATTGTTTTTCCTTGGCAGCTTGTAAGAGTCACCGTGTGGTTGTAGCAGTCTATGAAACCTTTATTTTTGGTTAACCAATCCATTGCCAGAATAACGTCCAGATCGACTGCTTCCAGAACAATAAGGTTGGCTAAAAATACCATTCCTTTGATCTCAATATTCACATCCTTGCAGTACCATTGTGTGCTTTGCTTCGATCCCGAGGACTGAATAACCATGGAATTTTGCAACAGCGAAAAAGAAAATTGATTCTTCAAAGCGAATCTTTTCGAGATGCACGAATGGGAAGCTCCGGAATCAAATAAGACTGTAGCATTAATTGAGTTGACAGTAAACTTACCAAACACAATATCTGGTGCATTTTGTGCCTCCTCAAAGGTCACGTGGTTGACCTGTCCCTTCCTTTGGTTGTTATTGGGGTTGAAGTTGTTGCATTTTGGAACTGTGTTTGTACCACGGCCATTGTTGTTGGGCTTGGGGGTATTATTTCCTTGCTTTGGGCATTGCCTGGAGTAATGCCCTTCTCCTCCACAGGCATAACAGGTGATGCCCGGATACAATGTCGTATCTTTGGTCCTGTTGTTGAAAGCACTGCGGTTCTGTTGTGGTGCTACCGCTGCTGGTCGGGGTAGCGGAGTTGCTGGTCGGGGTGTTGTAGGCTTCTGAAATTCATTCTTGGGCCTGTTGTTGCGAACCTGAGATGACTGGTTCATACGGCGCTTGCGTATTTTGTTCATGTTGCGTTGCTCGTTCGCCAGCATAATTGCCTTGTCCACCAGTGTTTTGAAATCAGGAAAGGTGTGGACTACCAGTTGGCACTTTAAAGATGGGATAAGTCCGTCGAGAAAATTTTCCATCTTTTTGTCTTCTGTCATGTATTCGTCATTGGCATACTGGGCCAGCTGAGTAAATTGATCCAGGTACTAGGCTACCGTGGTGCCTCGCTGCTTGAGATCCTCAAATTCCCTTTTCTTCAATTTCATGATACTGTTAGGAATGTGTGCTCCCCGGAAGTTTTCCTTGAATTGTGCCCATGTCATATTGGCTTCGTTGGGATGAGTGTGGCATAAGTTTTCCCACCATGATGTTGCTGTACCAGAAAAATAGTGTGGGGTATAAAGCACTTTTTCCCGGTCCATACACTGGGCAATAACCAATTTTCTTTCAATATCACGTAGCCAATCGTCTGCCTCCAATGGTTTGTCGGTGTGACAAAACACAGTAGGATTGGTCTTCTGGAGCTCAGACAATTTTGACCTGTTCTGATTTTGTCCTTGGTGATTTCCCATATTGATTAAATGCTGCATCATCTCTTGGTGCTGTTGCTGGCTTTGCTCGTACAGATGGCACACTTGTGAAAATGCTGAGTCACTGCCCTGTTGACTAGCCTGTCCTTGTGTAAAATTATTTCCCATTTGTCCATGGTTGTTCTCTGGCAGATTTGGCATAGAACGAGTCCAGGGGCGATGCATTTTCTTTCTGGGGGTATTTGTGTAACACCGATGAGAAAAGAAATTATAAAGGCAGCAAATAAAATTTTTAAGAGACTGAAAATAAATCTCCCCCCCAGGACACAAATACAACAGGTTATATCATACATGCAGGATTTAATTATACAAGCATGACTTAATTATACAAGATGCTTGCAGAAACTGTATACTACACGACCACTTATTCAACTAGCGTACTACTTCATCCTCTCAACGTGCTGTGGTGCGAGTCTGTTACTCGCCATCTTACAAAAAGAAGAAGAAACAGAAAATAAATATCTTACAACCACGTCTCATAAAAGACTACTGCGGTGCTGACGCTCGATCTATCCTCACGGGGTGTCCGAGACACTCTAAGCTCCGCTGAGGGTAAGTCCCAGCTGAGGTGCTGGAGACTCAGTCTCCTCCTCCTCAGGAATGGTTTCCAGTCGGGCAGAGGTCGATGCTACGTCTGCCCGAGGTGGCACTGTGCACGTCGGTGGTGGAGCTGTAATCGGAACAGGAGCAGCCAAGCGACTAGCCTCATCGCTCGGGGATGAGCGCTGAACCATGGGCTGAACAGAAGAATAGTGTGGTGTAGTCGGAATACGAGGGGTACATGGTGAAGGTGAACGAAACTCACTCCTGCGAGGGATCCTCGCACGAGCCAAGTCCATCCGTGCAGCAAGATGGTCGTCCACCAGTGCGGTGAAGACAGACTCTAGTGCCATGATATACTGAACAAGGGGCTCGATCGCCTCATCCCTTTCTCCTGCGATGCAGGTAAAAGCATAATGGTTGGTATAAGGAACATGGCACGGAAGGTAGTGATAGGGACGGGTCTGCATAACAGGCAGGATGTCCCTGAGACGAGCAATAGCCTCACGGGTGGCCATCTGGATAGCATGCCTCTCAGAGGGCATGACTCTCCCCATAAAATGGTAGTTGCGGAAATACAAGGTACTTCCACCCCGAATATATACCGAAGCCTGGTACATAGTCAGAGTGTCTGTGATCCTGTCAGGAAAAACGGTGTACTCTGGACGGCTCGAAGATCTCATCGCATCTCTAGCGATGACGGTAAGAAGACGGGAAAATCCCGCAGGCTGATTGGCAAAAATCTGGGATGGGCAGTTGCCGCCAGACATCTACATCAGTAGACAAAAATCCAAATAGTCATATCATGTGCATATGATGACCATTAGAAAATACTACAATGCAGGTGATGCATGCTAAAAATGTTAGTACTGACTCGAGTGCTAGCTATCGTGCCTAGGGCTTCCTACAGCCAGCCTGGCTCTGGTACCAAGGTTTGTCGGGCCCATTTCTGAAAATAAATCCCAGAATAGCCCTAAGTCACACCAGCCCCAAGATCAACACAACTGGTGGACTTCCTTGATACAGATAACCAGTACAAGATAATATTACACAGGGTTGAGTCTGAGGGCTCAACAAAGTTTATTACAAACTCGCCAATATATGGCAGTGGCCGGATATGACAATGGTGTGCTGGTGATACAATACTAGTACAATAAAATAGAGCCAAGCGTCAGTGTGAAGCTTGACTATTTTATTTGTGTAGCGGAAGCTCAGCGGATGATACATGTGGTAGACTCCTATCTCAAAGGCTGACTGACTGGGATTCCTCTAAGCGTCGGGCTCGCTAGCGCAATATTCCTCCACAAGCTCGTCCTCCTCCAAGTCTGGCCAAGTAAATAGCCAGGGACAAGCCAGTGAGTACGTTGGAATGTACACGCAAACATTATGAACAAAAGATATAATGGATGCATATGCTCATGCTGACTAAAATTTAAATCATGACAATAAAATGATATGAACGTGAACATAGCATGTTAGTCATGATCAAACTTATTAGAAATAAAGCAAATGAATGCCACGGGTAGTCTAGCCAGCCTAAGTGACACTCAGCAAAATAAAAGAAATGCCAATCGGGTGTCCACAAGAGTAGTAGCGGGACCGCCTGTAAACTCGAGGGACGCCACGAAGAGGTCTTGAAAAGAAATGCCAGTCGGGTGTCAAGTGCCGCCATGGTCGGACTTGAAGAGAAATGCCAATCGGGTGTCCACAAGAGTAGTGGCGGGATAAACCACTTGTGAACTCGAGGGACGCCACGAGAGGTCTTGAAAATAAAATTGAGTGCCCGGGGTAGTCTAGCCAGCCCCTGAGACACTCAGGAAACATAAAATAAGAGAAGAGGGTTAGTCGTCAATAATATGCATAACCATAATAATATTAACATGCATAAAATATTCATGGTAGCATCAGGGTGTCAATAATTATCCTGCAAAATATTTCAGGCATATTAAAATTATTTCCTCCGGAGACCAACACCGGGACCGACACATGACCCACTCAGCTAACGCCCTTGACCGTGGAAAACCGATATTCGAATAGGTTTAAACTCTGCAGAGGGTGTACTCTTTACCCACGTGCATGGGATTCCTTCAGTCAGCACCGTGGCACTGGCTAATTCCCACTACGGTCTTTGGGTTGAAAACACACCTGACCAGCACACACCAGATTAACCGTCCGGATCCCAGGAATCACCCAAAGCATCGTTTCAGAAAAACTCTAAGTCAGGGAGACAACAATCTCGAGTAGCATGGGATCACTATTAATATGCGCGGATTCCAAGGGGTGCCCCCTCTCGTTTACAACCGGAAACACCCATGCCCCCTGACCCGATGACAAGATTTAGTCCAAGGCCCTGGAAACCCTCATCGTGGCCCTCTGTACGGTGTGTACCTGGACAGGGGTTAACAACTTTCTCAGCCGTACCTTCCTTGCGGAAGGACCCGTGGCAGCACGGTATCCAGCTAGGTGTAACGGAACAAGACTCGATCTAGGCCGACTCAGGAGGTGTTAATTATTACCACCAGCATGTTCCACATAGTCATGTGACACCACCATGTCAAAATAATGACCCGTGCCCACCAGCACGTCCAAGGCAGGAGTCACACACCTGAATTTCCATAGCTTTACCATGTCAGAAGGATTTCTTGCTTGAGTGAAGTGCAAGCTAGGAGCAAGAATTGATATGACCAAACATGCATGCACTTGTGATATATGTAGTGCAACTCCAACCGATGCAAACATGCAAATGCAAATGCAATCACCATATCCCAAGTTCAATAACACTTGCCTTGTCCAAAGTAGTCAGGAGAAAACCCTTTGAAATTCTCGGCAAAGTTTCCCTCTTCTTTTTCAGTGTTGATCTCCGGGGTCTTGAAGGGTGGCGATGATCGGGACATGTTCAGGGAGTCCGTCCGCGTCGGTGGCTGGCAGTGGTGGTCGCTGGCGAGCAGCAGAACAGCGGCGAGGTCTGCGACAGCGGATGATGGTTTGGGTGGAGTTGGGACTCGCCGGAGAGAGCTCGGATGCTGGAATTGAGGTGCGGGATCGATGAGTTGGTGCAAGAGATGGCTTCTGGCAAGATTTGAGTGGTGGAGGTGGCGTGACGGCGTCGTGATGATCAGGGAGGTTGGCGGTGGCTCGGTGACCGGAGAGGAGGAAGAAGACCTCCCCGAGGTCAGGGAAGTGGCATGGGGGTCGATTGGGAGGGGGTGGAGGCGATGTGTGGTGCGAATGGAGCTCGAGAGCCACTATTTGTAGGCTGCCGAGGTGGTCAATGGCTTGCGGGCGACGCCGGAGTAACTCCGGCCAGTGAGGTGGTTTTGGGCGGTGGTCAGGGACGGTGAGAATTGATGGAGGACAGTGGAGCACTCTGGAAGCCTCAGCGTAGACGAACTCGAGCTCCTCGAGCTTATCCCGGAGTGGAGCTCCCGTACGGGTGCGTCGGCGCTGCCTGGCTCCGGTGACTGCCAGCGGGGTTAGGGCGGCACGGTCAGCGTGGGGAGGGGGGGAGAGGGTGCTGCGTGGAGGGAGATTAGGTGGGGAGGCTGCGGCGCACTGATGGTGGCAGGTGGCGCGAGCTGATCCTCTCGGTCCGCCGTGGCTGTGAGCGGTGGCCGTTGCACCGGCTAGCCGCCAGCTCATCGGCAAGGAGAGGCTGGAGAGTGGGCCTGGGAGTCGATGCATTAAAGAGGAACGGTGACGCCGTGGAGGAGAAGGAAGGAGAAGTGTGCACGGCATCGATTGCCACTGCCTCTGAAGCAAAGTTCTGTTAATTGAATTTTTTTACAGCTGTGAACAGTGCGCACATGAGGTGTATGACAGAATGCCAGGAGGTGCTAGGGATTTTAGGATTTTATGTGAATTTTTGTGGTAGGGTGTTGATGCTCAAAAATGAGTTTGGAAAAGTTTCAGAATTTTTGGGGCATTCTAGAATAGGTTTGGATCAGAAATATTGAATCTGGTCCAAATTTGAATTGAATGGCATTTGAAAATTTTGAACTGTGGAACCCAATATTTTTGGTGAAATGGGTTGTAGGTACTGTCTAGTTGATAGGATAATTTTGGTGGAGGTAGAGATCTTGTAGAAAAGGTGGTTCCTTTGTAAACCAAAGGGATAATGAATAATATAAATTCCAACTTTGGAATTTATAACATATTGAAAGAGTATTTTTGTGAGGTGGAAAGGAGTTGGATACTGTCCTATAAGATGTGCATGACTTGTGGGATAAATTTGGAGTGGAAGAAAAATTATTGGAAGACTTTAGAAGGGCTAGAAGGAAGTGAAAAGGCCATTTTCTTTGAAAATTTAAGTTTTCCCGAAACTTTTTTGAATGAAAATTGTTTGAAAACCTCCAAATTAATTATCCAAATAATTTTAAACCTTTCAAAATAGAATCATTAAAGAAAATTTGGAACCCAATTAATATTTGAAAAGGTTTTCAAACGGAAGAAAAGTGATATGATCAAAATATAGTTTTCAAAGAATTTATTTTTAAAGGAAAGATTTTAAAATCCAGAAGAATATTTTTGGGGTGTTACAGGGCAGGTCAATGACACTGCTCCGTGTCCTCCGAAACGAGAAGCCGCCTCCAGACGCGGCATCCGTCGCCGCCAACGCCAAGTGAAGAGGCGTCCTGGGCCACACCAAGAAAACATGAGAAAGGTACAACCAAGCAGCATGCAAAAATCAACAAAGGGAACTTACCCGATCATCGTCGGGATGGCCTGCCTTGCCGGCGGCGTCGGGATGACTCGGCGTGCCCTCTTGGCACCCGTCTTGCCACGCGCAGCCGGTCCTTCCTCCGCGTGCTTCGCGGCCGGCTTCGGCGGCACCTCGTCCTTCCCGTGCGGCCGGCTTGCCGCTGCCGGCACGCGGGACGACCCGGCGTCAGCCGTCTTCTTCAGTTGCCTTGGGGTGTCGATGCTGCCATCCCCTTCCCTCGACGGTGCTGCACCATTAGCGTGCGTCAAGATCTCCATGTTGTCATCATCCGACCAGTCTCGCAAGAGGTCTGGGTGCGAAGACTTACCCGCCCGACGCGTCGCGCCGGCTTCAGCGTCGGCCGGCTCCGCATTCTCGGCGAAGGACTCCGCCCCCTCCGAGCGGGCTTGCTCGACGGCCGGTACCTGCGCCCTCATCCCATCACGTGTTTGTTGGATAGTGTTTAGCAGCACCTCCCTCGTCGCATCTGGACGGAGAAAGAGTTGAGACATCGCAAAGAAGGGGGACCAAGGACTCACCGCTGGCGCCGGGTACTCTGCGTTGTAGGGCGCCTTCCCGAAGCGCCAGTCAGGAGCCATCCCGACCTTGGAGATGGCGTTCACCCGGTTGGTGACCTGCTCCGGCAATAGCCTCCCGGACGACATCCGGGTGGGATCCCGGCGGTCACCCATCTGGCCGATGATGTGCGCCCGGCATTGCAGCGGCAGCACACAACGCGTGATGAAGGCGGTGACGAGATCCATCCCCTTGAGCCCCTCCCGCGCTGTCATCTCCCCAATCCGGCTGCACAAATTCTCCATCCCCTGCGGTGGGTTCTTGGGCATGTAGCCCCAGTTCATCTTGGCGAGCGGCTGCTCATTGATGAACGGGGGCAGGTTGATGGCGTCGGCTCCACCGTCGACGTTGCGCACGTAGAAGAAGGAATTCTGCCACTTCTTGGCATAATCCTCAATGGGCATCTTGGGGAACACCCCGTTCGGCCGAACCGAGACGACGGCGGCCCCACAGTCAGACATGGCCCCGGCCTTCGGCCCCTGCTGCTTGAGGAAGAAGAGGCGGCTCCAGAACTCCACGTCTGGCTCCACTCCCAAGTAGCCTTCGCACAAGGTGACGAAGCCAGAGAGCTGCAGCACGGTGTTCGCGCCCAGGTGGTGCGGCTGCAGCCCGAAGAAGGAAAGAAAGGCGCAGAAGAAGGTGCTCGTGGGGAGGCCGAACCCGCGCTTGAAGTGCCTGTAGAAGACTACACACTCACCCTCTTGCGGCTGCGGGTCCCTCTCCCTCCCGGGCACGCGCGCGGCCACCTTTTGCGCCGACGGCAATCGCCGGGTGTCACGGAGGTATTGGATATTGCCATCGGTGACCTCGAACCCCTCCCATGAGCCCTTTGGCGGCGCCATTGGTGGAGCTCAGCAAGGATGCGGTGCGCGGTGGCAAGGAGAAAGCTACCGTGGTCGGCGGGCGATTCGGGCGACACCTAATGCTCCGGCGGGCGGCAAGCTCGAGAGTTGGGCGGAGAGAAGAAGGACGAGGTGAGGGGTGCGTGTGTGAGTGTTTCCGCCGTCCCCTCCCTCCGATTTTATAATCGCGGCAAGACTTGGGGAAGTGGGATCGGCTGCGCCCGCGTTTCCACTTCCCCGCATTATGTGGGCACGTTTCCCCCACGAATTAATTACCCTGAGAAGTGCAACCGTCCACGGCGGCCGCAATCAATCCCCGCGCGTGGGCCGAGGGCGCGGCATGGCGAGGCCCAGCCCGCTGTTGCATCCCATTGCGCGCGTGGCCTGGCAGGGGCTCGTCAGCCCCTGTTCACCACATGGCACCTGCGTCGGGCCGCGGAAGGCGCGTCCCTTCCCCTTCAAGACTAGACAGATGCCTCGGTTTCCCGCCCACACCCGGGTGCCGCGATTCGGCTTCCGGAAGCCGGCACACAGTGGGTGTTGCCGGACCCGGCGGCCCCAAGCTTCATCAACCCAGCCGCCTTCTCAAGGGGGTGAAACTGCGAAGGCCCCCCTACCTGAAGCCGGTGAGCCTTCACAGCTTCGGGGACTACTATCGGGGTGATGGACCCCGGGCAGGCAACGGAACTCGGATCCTTTCAAAAACATCAGGGCTGGCAACGCCCCTTAATCCGGTGCATACCTGGTCGGCTTCCTAGCTCAACCCGGCCAGGTGCCGCAGCCCGGCCAAGCCGGCTGGCACATGCCGTCCGGTTCCCACAAGACAAACCTCCATCGACAAACGAGCATGACTACAATGCGCCCCCTTTATGCCGGCCCCGGCGGGCTCGGCTATCGTGCCAACCAAGCGACCGCCTGGGGCGAGCGGTGTCTCAGAGGCGCAACCCTGTAGCAGGACGGCACGGCCGTCCCATGACATCCCGAACGGCGTGACTATAGTACCCAACAACCGGCCGTACCCATGCCCGATGGGCCCGGTACGGCCTACACCCAACGGAACCGGCGAGACCCGCTCCTGACGGACCCGGCAGACCCGACGCCCCTGCGGCCCCCACTGCCGGCTCCTAGACGCTGACAACCTGGCCCCGCGCCTATGTAACTTTACCATTGTAACCCTGGTGGGTCGGCCTATAAGAACCCCCAGGAGGCCTCCATGCAGGGGGACACGCGATCACTAGCCAGCTCTTTAGCCACACACATACTCACATCCACCCACATGAAGAAGGAGCAGCCTATGCACTGGCCTGCCTTCCTTCCTCCACAAAACAGCTCTAGGAGCAAGCTTGTACCATCTTCATATAAACCACACTCGGCATGACTAAGGGTGTTATCCCTCCGGAGAGCCCCGAACATGGGTACGTCTTGGGTCTCATGCTCGCTCGTACCAACCTTGCCTCTGGAGCCCACCGGTGGCCTCTTGCATGTTCCTCTCTTTAGCCATCCCATGGCATCTACCGTGAGCTCACCACGACAATAGGTGTACTACGGCAGCTGTTACAGACATTAGCACAAACAATTTGTATGCAAACTTACACCTGGAAGAACGCAACCTAAGAGAAGGCAAAATTTCACCCCAAAAACATAGGAAGAATGCATCATGTAAGTGGAAATCGCCATGGTTGTTGGTCTATCAACCAACAACAGTTCAGAGAGACAAATGCTAGCAGGGATTGTGAGAGTTTTTCCATATGCTTTTTTCTTTGTACAAATAAATTGTGCTAAAGTTAGTAATTCATCTTAGAAGAGGGAATCCATCATGAGATGGAAAGGAGAGAACAAAATCAGTAACTATCATTTAAGATCAAGATGAATCCATCTAACAATTTAGAAATTGAGAGGGGAGAAAGAGAGTCGAGCCTACCTCGGTGTTGTGTATCATGGCATCGAGCAAGAGCGGCTGGTCGTGCCACCATTGGAGGAGGCACTCCATCGAGGAGCCACCACTGGTGCCATGGCGTCAAAAGAGCTGCAGCTAGGGATGAGGCGAGGATACGCCGCCAGAAGCCCTCTTCCCTTTCCCGTGCGAGCCATTTCTTTCACTCCCTCAATTCACCTCTTCTCCTGCTCCCTCTCACTTGCTGCCCTCCATCCCCGGTGGGATCCACAATGCTGGAAGCTGGTGGGGCGAGGTGGCACTTGTAGGAGGCATTGCACGAGATGGTGGCAGTGGAGCAACCTCAGTAGGGGCCGATCCATGGCTGCATCAAATCAACCTCAGCAGGGGCTACATCAAATCAAGCGCCGCCGCCGTCGCCCTTTGCCTGCAGGTCACCACCGCCGGAGAATCTCGCCTCCGCACCCGCACGTCTCGGATCCGGTCTGAGGTGAAGAGGGGTGGATGAGATACGGGAGGGGGTGCGAGAGGATGGAGGATTGAAGAAGGGCAGCTGCGGGCTCGCGGTGGCTGCGGGGTTTGGTGGAAAGGGGATAGGGTTCGGTGTGGTGGCAATGAATGGGTACAGTGTGTGAGTCGCACAGGGATTGGATGCTGGAAAGACCTCACGCGCGGGGCGCTGTCTCTCGCACGTTGCGCGGTTCCCGCGCTAGCATCAGCCACAAAGGACAGGCGACTACTCATACATGACCACGCGCACCCAGCGCACTGGTTGACTTTCACCACCATTCGAAAAAACCCACAAGCAATGAGACAAATCACACGAGCAAAAGGGCCACAAGTTAGCCAAACATGAAAGCAAAGGAGAAGTAACACCTTTTACCACGTGGTCAACCGATCCAACGTCCAGCAGCAGAAGTCAAAGCTCATCCGACGGCCACGAATGCGCCAATCCGGGGGAGCTCCGTGGAGGAGGGTCGGCTAGCATCATAATAGGTTTAAATTAATTAAACCTCGACACACACCTGCATGGCCTATGGCCGATCCGAACATAACATACATGTATGTCATGGCTGATCTGAAACAGAAAAAATCTAGTTGTCATTCCAATAATCAATCAGGCATATGAGCACGCATCAAATTAGCCTCATCACGTCTCACACGTTGGAAGCTCACCTGAAACGGCGTAAAAAAAAAGGTTTACCAGAGACAGACCCTTAATTGCATTGGAATTCTTTCTCAAATATTTGTTTGTTCTTAATTTTTTTCTTTCAAATTAACTTCCGAACAGTGATTTCACTTTTTTGACTAATCATTTTGTGTTGTTCGACTGTCTTGGATCAGCTTGCTTCTAATCAATCCATTAATAAACATCACCAGCTACAATGCTTTCTCATATATGAGACCAATTAATTTTAATTTTTTCATTTGTTGGAGACGTACATTAAGACTAGAGGGCCATCAAGCTTGGAGACAACGACTCTGATGCTTGAAGTGTATGGAGGCTGCCTTTATAGGACCAAAAATGACTACCGTGGATGCTTTTATCAAATTAGGCCATGTTAACATTGTAGCCCTTTTAGTCTCAATTGCCTTTTAAAAGTCCTTATCTCATTTTAGTATATAATTTTAATGCTCTTTTTTATCTCTACCACATCTCTATAGCTATTCTCGAGTCTTGACAACGTGTTCATTTAGTAGGAGGATGCGGCCATGCGGGGATAATAGTTTTTCACCCGTTGCAACACACGGGCATATTTGCTAGTGTAATATCAAATCATACAACTTATAGATGTGTATCATCAGAGAGGAAAATCACTACAAGCTAGGTAAAAGAAAATAAGTAACAACCAAAGCATGACCAACAACATTCCGGAAGAACCCGCCACCAGGTGGGAGGATAGTGCCGAGCGGGACGCAACCGATGAAGTGCACCGCCGCCGGGAGAAAGAATATTAAAGAGGAGGTTGATGAGCATAAACACAAAACACCACAGATCCTGCACACGAAAGCAACAAAAAATATTAGAAATTGCTATCATTTACTCCCTCTGTTCCTAAATATATTTTTTTGAACCGGGCTTTACCCCTTTCCATTGCAAAAGAACGGAAATACAACCAACTCTAGAAACAAAGTCAGGAGAAGGGAAAGAGGTAGAGAGAGTCAAGGCATTACCAGGAAACCCACTGCCATTTTCGGTCGCCGTCGACACGAACGCTGTGGGGCGAAAACCTGGTAACACACATAGTTCTAAAGTTCCAATCTCATACAATGCCCATCACAGGAAACATGCTACCACGCCAGAAGGATCTAACCAAAAGCAATCTACTCCGCAGATGATGGCTACCCAGTAACGCGCACTTCTTTCCACTTCTGTAGCATGAGAACGCGCCTCTCTCACGCTCCTCCGATCGGCTGAGTAGCAGCTCCGCAAATCCTCATCAGCTGCATCGTGCTGGTCCTGATCATCTCGGCACCTGAGCGTAGCTTGTCGGCGTCATCTCCTTTTTGCAGTCCTGTCCAATAAAGAAGAAAAGAGCACATGGAAAACACAATTTCAAAAGGGGACTTAATCTGCTTCTTCTCGAAGGTAGCCTTATTGCGTGCGAGCCAAATTGCCCAGCAGGCAGCCGCAAGGCCAACCGTATAAAATTTCTCCCCGCCAGGAAGAAAAGTATAGCACCAAGCAAAGAACTGCCAGTAATTATCAGGACATCTATCAGTGCCAAGGACCACCCCAATAGATCGCCACACAACCCTGGCGACTGGACAGGTAAATAACAGATGTTGTGAGGTTTCTATCTCACTACAAAACGAGCAAGCAGGGTTCTCGGGCCATTTCCTATGGCGCATCACTTGTTTAGTCAGGGCCGCGTCTTGCGAAAGTTGCCACAGGAATATTTTGATCTTAAGTGGTATTTTAGCTTTCCAGATCCATTTGTAATGGCATCC
The DNA here is from genome assembly GCA_011799875.1 of Thinopyrum elongatum. Classification (NCBI taxonomy): domain Eukaryota; kingdom Viridiplantae; phylum Streptophyta; class Magnoliopsida; order Poales; family Poaceae; genus Thinopyrum; species Thinopyrum elongatum. The sequence goes on from CM022300.1 coordinate 239,288,926, forward strand.
ACTAAGAGGTTTTTCAAGCCACTTATAAACAGACCTGGTACTGAATTTACCATTCTGGTTCAAGCCCCATACCACCCGGTCATCTCTATCTGTGAGAGGCAGTTTATTAATTGTATCACAAATTTCCCCCCACTGTTCAGATAGGGCAGGAGTGAGTCTACGCCTGAAAAATGAATTAGTTTCAGTATTCACCACCTGATTCACTGTACATTCAGGGGTATTGCAAATATCAAAGAGCTGTGGGTATTGTTCCCTAAACGGAGGCAGTCCGTTAATGGAATCTTCCCACACCCTGGCAATATTTCCAGATTCAATATTAATATTTCTACCAACCATATAGATTTCCTTAACTTTCAACAAAGCTTTCCAGCAGGGGGAATCAGAAAATCTAGGGCCAACCTCAGCCACCGTTCTATTCCGCAAGTAACGAGCGCGAACAATATCTTGCCACACCCCATTTTGCGTTTCTAGTTTCCACCACCACTTAACCATCAGGCTGTTGTTCTGTTTATGTAGGTCCTTAATCCCAAGGCCCCCTTTCTCTTTGGATCTACAAATTCTACTCCATTTGACAAGATAATATCTTTTTTTCTTATTACATCCTTGCCAGAAAAATCTCCCTCTATGTTTGTCCAGTTTCTCAATAAAAGATTTATTCATCAGCCACATGGACATGTGGTATAGAGAAATCTGGGTAACAACAAAATCTAATAAGGTGTGTCTCCCTCCCATGGAGGCAGCATTGCCCACCCAGGCTTCAAATCTCTTAAGGTATTTGCAAACAATGAACTCCCAATCAGAGTTTCTAAGATTGGTATAGCTAACAGACATACCTAGATATTTAATGGGGAAGCTACCAATATCACAATTGAAAAGGTCAGCATATTCTTTTATCACAGCTTCATCCCCACCCACAGTAAGAATCTCGCTCTTTTGAAAATTAAGTTTTAACCCATACATCATCTCAAACATGTACAACAGCAACTTCAGGTTAACTGCGTTGTCAATATCATGTTCAAGGCAGATAATTGTGTCGTCTGCATATTGTAGGACGGCAACCCCATCAGGAATAAGATCCGCAGCGAAGCCAACCAGAAGCTTGTTGTGCTGGGCATTCTTAATCATTTTTGTAAGGCATTCAGCAGCCAAGTTAAACATGAACGGGGAATGCGGGTCACCCTGCCGCACCCCCTTCACACTTTGGAAGTATGGCCCCACACAGTTATTCAATTTAATGCTCACTGTGCCATTGTGGAGGATCTGGTTAATCCACCCGCACCAGGTTTCATTGAATCCCCGAAGCTTATGACATTCTAACAGGAAATCCCAGTTGACCTTATCATAGGCTTTTTCGAAGTCCAGTTTCTGCACCACACCAACTTTCTTTTTCACATAAGTGTAATTAAGAATCTCATGAAGTGAGAGGATGCCATCCATAATGTTCCTCCCTTTAACAAAAGCATTTTGGACGGGGCTGGTCAACTTATCAGCATATACCGAGACACGGCGGTCCAAAACTTTGGTAATAAGCTTATAAGGGCATCTAAGCAGGCAAATGGGTCTAAACTGTTGAATTTTATCAGCTCCCGATAGTTTAGGCAATAGCGTGATGACCCCGTAGTTCAGGTGCTGGACATCAAGTGTCCCTTGATGAAAGTTCCTAAATAAGGACATGATATCATCTTGGTAAAATTCTACCGGAATATTGTCAGGACCCGGAGCCCTATTGGAAGCCATATCAAAGAGGGCCTCTTTAACTTCCTCCTCCGAGAACTCTCGGCACAATTCTACATTATCAGATTCACTAAGCTTCTCCTCCGGCGTCCATGTGTCAGGATCCAGATGGAACTGGTTCCCAGATGCTGGGCCAAACAGTTCTTTATAGAATTCTGTGGCATGAGCAATTAGCTTGTCAGTGCCCTCTATCTCCATCTCACCCACCTTAAGTGAATGAATCATATTCTTACGTTTACGCCTGTCGGCGTTCTAGGAACCAGGGAACCCATACTTGCCTGCCTGTGGCCCACGATGTTGCTCTATCGACGGCCTGGTATGGCCCAGTTTTGACACCAACAAGACAAGACCCTCGCGGGGGGCCAAGCCTCGCGAGGCAGACGGCGCCATGACCTCCTGAGCGGGCGGCCACCCCTGGGCCGCTCCTGAGGAGCGGAGTTTCCTATGCAGGTGCCCAACCTCATGAGGTTGCGATGACGTGAGCCATGACGACCAAGGACAGGCAGGCGCCAACGGGCGCAGAGGAGCAAGTTTCCTCTTTGGTGCTAAGGAGGCAAGCGCAGGCGTGGGGTCCCGAGGAATCAGCCAAAGGTTTCCATTCCTGTGCAACGAGACCAAGACCGCCAGGACGGCAGGACGGATGTCATCGCCGAGCCCACCGCAGCATCATGACCCGAAGCTTTGCAGGCGAAGACCACCTTTCGTCAGGATAAGATGTACTACTTGTCCCCTTTCAAATTGGCCGTTGTGGAATCCCTTCCCGCCTACATTTTCGGGGAAGAGGACCGAGGCCACTATAAGTATAAGCTAGCCACCACAGTAGAGGGGATCGGATCCGGGCTGATCCGACCATAGAGATCCTTTCCACCCACACCAGAGCAAGCCCCGTGAGCTTGTTCATCCTCTGTACTAGTTCATCCTCAGCCCCTTGTGAGGCCAATCCACCACAAAGCAGGAGTAGGGTCTTACACCGCAAGGTGGCCCGAACCTGGGTAAACTGCCGTGTTCATCCTTGTTCATCGAGCTAGGCTGTAGGGTGACGGGTTCGTTGGCTGGAGAGGTTGAGTTCTTCGCACACGCCCCAGAGTTCGAACCTTTCTTGGGTCTGCGGAGCCCTGAATCCGACATTTGGCACGCCAGGTAGGGGCGTGTTGAAGCTCTACCCCTCTCATCAGCCGAGCGCTGCCTGCTCTGCGTGCTTCCCATGGCGTGCGTCCCTGGGCGCGCTCGGAGCCGCAGTGGGCCACTGGGCCTTCTCCCCCGCCCTACAGTAGGTGCGGTGGCCGCCGAAGTTCAGGCCGATGCTGCCCCCGAGGTACGATGGCGTGCGGGACCCCGTGGAGTTCCTTTGCCTATACGAGCTGAGCATCAAGGCGGCAGGTGGCGACGAGAAGGTCATGGCGAACTAGCTCCCCATGGCTCTCATGGGCATGCCGCGTTCCTGGATGCTTAGCCTGCCGGAGTTGTCGGTGGCCTCCTGGGAGGAGCTGCGCAGTTAGTTCATCGCGTGCTTCGCGGCACCGGCGCCCCATGCCGTTGCGGCCATCCTCTGTGGGTCGCAGGCACCGGCCTCGGGTCGCCACGTCAAGCAGTTCTTCCGGCAGATGGGGGCCGCCCAGCCACGACAGGGGGCTCTTCCAGGCCGGCTGGCGCCTGAGACCGACATCATCTTCGACTCCAGGGATCACCCCAAGACTACGGTCGGCGTAGGCGTGCTTCCCTTGCTGTGCACGCCCACCATCAGTGGCGTCGCGGTCACCAGGACCCTCATCGATGGCGGCGCTGGCCTCAACATCCTCTCCGTGGAAGCCTTCGACCTGCTCCAGGTGCCTTACGACCGGCTCGCCCCCACCAGGCCCTTCTCAGGAGTGCTCGATGGCTCCATCGTCCCCCTTGGGCAGATTCGCCTCCCCGTCACCTTCGGCACGCGCTGCAACTACCGCATCGAGCTCGTCAACTTCGACGTCGCCCGCATCGGCCTCCCGTACAACGCCATCCTTGGGTACCCAGCCCTTGCCAAGTTCATGGCGGCGATGCACCCCGGCTACAACGTCATCAAGATGCCGGGGAGCAGCGGCATCCTTACTGTGGTGGGAGACACCAAGGATGCCCTCCTGGCCCTCAAGCTCGCTTTCAAAGCCACGGCGGCCACGCGACCGGAGGCGGAGGGCGCTCCGGAGACCCCGGACGCCGCGCCCGCGAAGAAGAAGCATCTGTTCTCTCAGGACCGGGCTGAGACGAAGCAGGTGCGGGTCGACGATGAGGGCTCAAGCCTCACCTTCACCATAGGCGCCGGCCTCCCACCGGACCAGGAAGAAGCGCAGGTCGGCTTCCTCCGTGCGAACAAGGATGTGTTTGCATGGGAGGCGACGGACCTGGTTGGCGTCCCGCGGGACGTGATTGAGCACCACTTGATGGTGTGCCCCGGCGCGCACCCGGTGAAACAAAAGGCGCGGCGACAAGCCCCGGAGAAGCAATCATTCATCGTCCAGGAGGTCCACGAGCTGCAAGAAGCCGGCGTCATCCGAGAGGTGCGGCACCCGGATTGGCTGGCCAACCCGGTCATCGTCCCCAAGAAGGGAGGGAAGGAGCGCATGTGCGTCAACTTCACGAGCCTCAACAAAGCTTGCCCCAAGACCCTTTCCCTCTTCCGCGCATCGACCAGATCGTTGACTCCACCGCCGAGTGCGACCTACTGTGTTTCCTAGACGCCTTCTCGGGCTACCACCAGATCAAGATGGCGGTGCAAGACGTCGAGAAGACGGCCTTCCTTACCCCGTGTGGAGTGTACTGCTATACCTGCATGACGTTCGGGTTGCGCAACGCCGGTGCGACTTTCTAGCGATTGATGCACATCGCCCTGGGCAAGCAGCTCGGGAGGAACGCCGAGGCGTACGTTGATGACATAGTGGTCAAGTCGCGGGAAGCAAGAACCCTCGTCAAGGATCTGGAAGAAACATTCGCCAACTTACGCAGAGTGAACCTGTGGCTCAACCCGGAGAAGTGCGTGTTCGGCGTCCCGTCCGGCAAGTTGCTGGGTTTCTTGGCGTCACACAGAGGGATCAAGGCTAACTCAGAGAAGATCAAGGCGATAGAGAGGATGAGCCTGCCACAGACTCTCAAGGAAATGCAGAAGCTCGCGGGCTGCGTGACCTCGCTGGGGCGTTTCATCTCCAAGCTCGGTGAGCGCGCCCTCCCGTTTTTCAAGTTGATGAAGAAGAAGGGCCCGTTCGAGTGGACTCCGGAGGCCGAGGAAGCCTTCCAAGACCTCAAGAGGTATCTCACCAGCCCTCCGGTGATGGTGGTGCCTCGACCCCTTGAGCCCCTGGTGCTTTACCTAGCCGCCACACCCCACTCGGCGAGCGCGGCACTCGTGGCGATCCGAGAAGAGCGCGCGGGCGCGGGTGCGCGGCACAGTACCCCGTCTTCAGCCGCGCCATCGCCACCTCAGGACGGCGCTCCTGAGGCATCGGTCACCCCGGCAGAGGGCAAGGCTCCTGAGGCCCCCACGCCTCAGTTAGGGCCGGATGCCATCAGCATCCCTTCTCTTGTCGAGCACCTTGTGTATTTCATTAGCACGGTGTTACACGACGCGAGCGCTACCCCATGCCGTAGAAGCTTCTGCCCGCGCTCCTCGTCGCCTCCAGGAAGCTGCGCCACTACTTCCAAGGCCACCCCATCAAGGTCGTCTCCGCGTTCCCCTTGGAGAGGGTGCTCCAGAGCCCAAACGCTGCAGGCAGGGTTGCTGAATGGAACATCGAGCTGCAGGCGTTCCAGTTGGAGTTCAGCACCACCAGGGTCATCAAGGGTGCGGCCCTCGCTGACTTTGTGGTGGAATGGACTGACGCCCCCGACCGAGGGGTTAGTAAAAACCGCTCCCTCGTGCCCGGAGATGAGACGCCCGATGGCTGGGTCATGTACTTTGACGGCGCGATCGCACGCTGGGGCGCGGGGGCTGGAGCCGTGCTCGTCTCGCCTACTCAGGACAAGCTCTACTACGCCGTGCAGCTCTACTTCTAGCATGGCGAGAAGGTCTCCAACAACATCGCAGAATACGAAGGCCTGATCGCAGGCCTCCGGGCTGCGGCGGGCCTGGGGATCAAGCGCCTCACCATCAAGGGCTACTCTCAGCTCCTCGTCAACTTCTCCAACAAGGAGTACATGCCCAAGGACGAGCACATGGAGGCATATTTGGAAGAGGTACGCAAAATTGAAAAACAGTTCTTGGGTTTGGATTTGCAGCACGTCCCGCGTGGCACGAACAAGGAAGCGGACGACATCGCTAAGAGGGTGTCGCGACGCGACCCCCAGAAGCCTGGTGTCTTCAAGGAGAGGCTCTTCAAGCCATCGGCGGCCCCCTCCGCTGCGAGCCCGGCGTTGCTCCGGGAGGAATTGCCCCTGGCCCCCTCCTCGGGCGCCCCAACCTGCGGTCCAACCTCCGGAGCCCGCTTGCTTCTGGCCCTCGAACCTCAGGAGGGGTGCTGGACCGAGGAGTTCAAGGCGTACCTGCTCCAGGGCACCTTGCCAGAGAAGGAGGAAGAAGCAGAACGCGTGGCCAGCCAGGCCACCGCCTACTGCTTGCAGGATGACGAGCTCTACCGAAGGCGCCCAAATGACATCTCTCTGCGGTGCATCTCCAAGGAGCAGGGGTGCAAACTGTTGGCTGACATCCACAGTGGGGACTGTGGGCATCACTCTTCGTCGCGCACCCTCATGGGCAAGGTGTTTCGCAGCGGGTTCTACTGGCCCACGGCGCTCAACGACGCCACTGAGCTGGTGAGATCCTGCGAGGCATGCCAATTCCACGCCAAACAGATCCACCAGCCCACTCAGGGCCTCCAGACCATCCCGCTCTCATGGCCGTTCGTGGTATGGGGGCTGGATATCCTGGGACCATTCCCTCGAGCAGCTGGGTGCTACCGCTACCTCTACGTCGCCATCGACAAGTTCACCAAGTGGGCGGAGGTGGAGCCCGTGCGCACCATCCCAGCTGGCTCGGCCATCAAGTTCATCAAGGGTCTCGTGAGCCGCTTCGGGGTCCCCAACCATATCATCACCGACAATGGCTCTCAGTTCATGAGCAACCTTTTCAAAACATATTGTGCTAACCTTGGAACGCAGATATGCTATGCTTCGGTGGCGCACCCACGGAGTAAGGCCAAGCCGAGCACGCTAACGCGGAGGTCTTGAGAGGCCTCAAGGCGAGGAGCTTCAAGAAGAAACTTGAGGCCTGCGGCAGGGGTTGGCTCGATGAGCTCCAATCCGTGCTGTGGTCCATCCGCACCACCACGACCAAGCCTACCGGCGAGACCCCATTCTTCCTCGTCTACAGGGCTGAGGCGGTCCTCCCGCATGAGGTCAGACATCGCTCCCCGCGGGTCTTGGTGTTTGACGAGGCACGCCAGGACACCTCGCGGAGGATGGACCTCGTGCTCGAGGAGGAGGGCCGCCGCCAAGCCTCGCTTCGTGCCGCGAGGTACCAGTAGGCGCTCCGGCGGTATCACTGCCGCAGCGTCCGCTCCAGGACCCTCGAGGTGGGTGACCTCGTCCTAAGGCGGGTGCTCTCTAGGGAGGGGCTTCACAAGCTCTCGCCCATGTGGGAGGGCCCGTTCAGGATCGCCCGTGTCTCCAGGCCTGGTGCCGCGCGCCTGGAGATGCAGGACGGGGTCCCCATCCAGAATGCCTAGAACATCCAGCACCTACGGAAGTTCTATCCGTGAACAAGGCCATGCACCTTTCAAGTCTCCGCCCGTGACACTCGCACGTAATAATGAGTGGGGTTGTACACGCCCTGCAGTCTCCTGAGTGTCGTCCTTGGGCCTCACGGGGGCTCCCACCCACGTCCTAGTGGAAGCCCCATGCTCCGCGCTGGCGGGAAGACAAGAAGACTAGTATAGGTGCCGGACGCGGTTGTTCATTTGCTTGCTTTCTGTAGCTGATTTGCAACTTCTTGAAATGAAATTTGGAGTTCTCGCGTCTTTATTTGAAAGGGTTGGGAATTTTTCTCCTCGCAGCACTCGCTTTTTGCAGGCCTCGTTTTAGGGAGGGTGACAATTGCCCATCGCTCTTCCTCACGCGTCCCGCGCATGGGGGCTGGGCACGGTGTGTACACTTGGGCCCGCCTGCGAACGCACCTCGCCAAAGCCTTGGCCTTTGGCGTCTTAATCCTCGCGTGACGCCCTCAAACGAGCTAGCGGGCACGCACACCCTCCTGAGTCCGTGCCTCCGAGCATCACGACGCGGAGTACCAGCGACCCACGCTCGGGGGCTCGCGCGGGGAATGGCACCTCCAGAGGTCCCCTGACCCCATAGTCGCAGGGTGTCTCCCGAGGCCTGAGGACCTTCGAGTCCACAAGAAGGAAATCTCCGGAGGACCTCTCTGGAACCAGGGACGTGCGGGAAGTCCAAAGCTCCAGGGAAGTTCGTCCTCACGGCACAGGAGTCTACCGTAGGCACACTAAGCTAAGTCATTTCAATCACAATCAGTGGCAACACGGATACCGGGATGCAATATAAAAACGACAACATAATGGTGCAAGCGCCGCGGTCCATTACACGCCCCGACAGGGCTCTCCACCTTTTTGATGCAGAAAAGAAGAAGAAGAAGCAAAAGCAGCCGCGCGACTACAACAGCTCCCAGGACCCGCCTCCAACAACGCCCGCACTCAGTCAGAGTCCTCCTCATGCTTCACCGGGGTGCGGTGGTGAAGCGGCTTGTCTCCCTCCCTGGTCCGAGCTCGGCGGCATGGTGGCTCGTCGTAGTCACCGTCGCTCGTGCTCTCCCTGAAGGAGGAGCCGCCGCTGCTGGAGGCGTCACAGCCGTCGCCAAGGGCAAGCTCACCACCGACGTCGTCGTCGCTGTCACTCTCCAGGCAGCACCCCAGGTGCTGACCTCCTTCCTCGAAGACCCTGACGTAGAGGGTCGCGGCGCCGTCATACCTGAAGTGGAGGGTACACCTCTCCTGCAGGCCGCGTGCGCGGGCGAACGCCTACCACCTGCGGTTCAGGAATACATTGCCAGTAGGGGTGACCTCGACCACCACCCAGGAGGCCTTGCTGCAGCTACCATCGGCCTGCAGCCAGAGGCCGCCAGGTCCCCCGGCCGGCAGCGCACCCGCAAAGAAGTGCGGGGGATGGAGCCAGGCACCGGCGGGCCTCTCCGCCCACCCCACGAACTCCGAGGACACGTCGGCCGAGTGGAGTCGTGGGCGCGGTGGCAAGACGGCTGCCGCGTGCCTTCCCCCATTGTCGCGGCTGCCCCGGCCACGGCAGCTTCCGCCGCGGGAAGGAGCACCCCCGCGACTGCTGAAGGCAGCACCAGCCCTTGAGGGAGTGCGCCCACGCCCTCGGCGAGCCACCGCTAGCGTCACGGCGTACTTGCGGGGGCGGCCGCGGCCTCTCTTGGGCGGCGGCGAGTCTGGTCCCTCCTTGTGAGCCTTTCCCTTCTCCGCGGCCGAGAACCTCCTCACTGGCGCCATGGAAGCTTTGGCGAGATGGCGGGGGAACTAAGAATAAGAAGGGCAGGCGGCGAGAAGATGAAGACGAGCTGGGGGCTCCACCCCCTCTCCCATTTATAGGCGGAGGGAGGCCAACCGCCGGCCTCCCACACTCCAAGCAATGATGGCTGATCTGCATGCGCCAGGCAGTTGTCAAGTCGTGCAGTTGCCGAGACAGCGTGGGGAAGTGGAGACGCCCACGTCCCATCAAGCGCCACGCGTCAGCCTGGTCCGCAGGCGATTGGGGCCCGCGGCGCTTCGCCCTTGCCCTTTGGCTTCACCTCGAAGCCAAGTCCGAGCATGCCTTGGGCCCGGGGGGCTACTGTTGGCGTTCTGGGAACCAGGGTACCCAGACTTGCCTGCCTGCAGCCCACGACGTGGCTCCATCGACGGCCTGGTACGGCCCAGTTTTGACACCAACAAGACAAGACCCTCGCGGGGGGCCAAGCCTCGCGAGGCAGACGACGCCAAGACCTCCTGAGGGGGCGGCCATCCCTGGGCTGCTCCTGAGGAGCGGAGTTTCCTATGCAGGTGCCCAACCTCATGAGGCTACGGTGACGTGAGCCATGACGACCAAGGCTAGGCGGGCGCCAGCGGGCGCAGAGGAGCAGGTTTCCTCTTTGGTGCTATGGAGGCAAGCGCAGGCGCGGGGTCCCGAGGAATCAGCCAAAGGTTTCCATTCCCGTGTAACGAGACCAAGACCGCCAGGACGGCAGGACGGATGTCATCGCCGAGCCCACTGCAGCGTCACGACCAGAAGCTTTGCAGGCGAAGACCACCTTTTTTAAGGATATGGTTTACTACTTGTCACCTTTCAAATTGGCCGTTGTGGAATCCCTTCCCGCCTACATTTTCGGGGAAGAGGGCCGAGTCCACTATAAGTATAAGCTAGCCACCACAGTAGAGGGGATCGGATCCGGGCTGATCCGACCATAGAGATCCTTTCCACCCACACCAAAGAAAGCCCCGCGAGCTTGTTCATCCTCTGTATTAGTTCATCGTCAGCCCCTCATGAGGACAATCCACCATAAAGCAGGAGTAGGGTCTTACACCGCAAGGTGGCCCGAACCTGGGTAAACTGCCATGTTCATCTTCTTCCTTGTTCATCGAGCTAGGCTGTAGGGCGACGGGTTGGTTGGCTGGAGAGGTTGAGTTCTTCGCACACGCCCCAGAGTTTGAACCTTTCTTGGGTCTGCGGAGCCCTAAATCCGACAACGCCCATTAGCAATACGATGAAAGTAATCTGTGTTCAGATCACCTTTGAGCAGCCACCACTCATGCGATTGCTGGAGCCAATAAATTTCTTTGTTCACTAGCAATTCGTGAAGCTCAAAACAGACGTCAATTTTCCTGCTATATAGTTCAGGGGAAAGAGGGGCTTCTTCTTCTAATTCTTCCAGCATTTCTAATTCTATACAGAGGTCTTCGTTCCGTTTCTTCTCATGGCCAAATCTATCCGAACCCCATCCTTTGAAATAGGACTTAAACCTCTTGAGTTTAATATTCAAGATATCAATGGGGTCGGAAGAGAAGACCCTACGAGACCAGATTTTATTGACCAAAGGCAGGAACTTATCATCTTTTACCCAAGCAAGGTTGAAGCGAAACTCTCTAGGTTTTGAGGCCTCTCGCCCCTCATCACCCGTGGACAGCAACAGGGGGTTGTGGTCCGAGATTTCCCGGACCAATTTCCTAATAGAAACCAACGAAAACAAATCCTCCCAGGACTCAGACATCAGAATATGATCAAGTTTCTCCAACGTGGGGTGAGCTTGATTATTGGTCCAGGTGTACTTGCCACCACTAGTATGAATTTCCCTAAGAGCAAGAGTATTGATGATGGAGTTGAAGATATCAGTTGATTTGTGACTTGACATCTTTTTATTCTTCTCCCCAGGATGTCTTAAGATGTTAAGGTCCCCACCCATAATATATGGGACTTGCATACATCCACACATTGTAGCAAGCTCAATAAGGAACTCTTCCTTAAATTCCTCATGAGCAGAGCCATAGACTACTAACAAACCCCATTTAATTTTCTTTTTCTTCTCATACAACATAAGTTGGAGGATATATTTGCCCTTATCACAGGAAACAATTTCCAAGTTATCATGCCTAACCCCACAAAGGATACCCCCAGACTTCCCCACAGAGGGAATCCAGTTCCAACTGAATATTTCAAAGGGATCAATTTTCCCCAAACAACCAGGAGTAAAGTTTTTTTTTTCATGGTTTCTTGCAAACCCAGAAAATCCACAAAATGGTCACTAATCATATCAGAGAGGCAGGTGGCCATCCCCTTCTTGCCTGCCCCCTGCAATTCCATATAATTCCTTTCATTTAGATCTTTTTTATGGAACTGTGCCCTAGTAACCCTACCAGGAGGCATTGTAGGGTTACTCAACACTTCTCCCTTGGGAGTCCCTTTTTTCTGGCTCCTAGTCACAGGCCTAGAGAGCTTTACAATGGATCTTTGTTGCTTTTTCTTATTGGATCTAACAGCAGAGCATTGTTCATTAATGGTTTCATCATGATCTAGCCACTCCAGGTTGACAGGGGCTTTTTTGCCCAACCCATTGGTGATAATGATGTCATCATCACAGTCCTATCTATTGTCCTCTATTTTATTCTTATCATCTAAATTCCCTCTAACCCTCTCCAGCTCACGAAGCACATCAATACAAGTAAACTCATTATCAGGAATACACACACCCATTTTAGAAGCCCTAATCATCAATTCTTTATTAGATAGAGCAGCAAAAGAATGCCTGCAAAAGTTTCGGTTATTACCTGCCATATCTCTCTCATTGGCCAATCTCATAGCTTTAGCTTCCACATTCTCCTGCATGCCTTGAGTGTTACGCTTGCTGAATCTAAGCATGCCTTCTGGGGCGAGCGGAGGGGTGAGTATTATCTCATTATGGTCGGGGGAAGGAAGTTGTACCACATAGTCAGTAGATATCTTTAGCTTCGGGTCTATTTCACCATCAACCTCCACAACCTGAGTAGAATTAGTTACAACCGCAGCATAGGACAGAGTACGGTTAACCACAGAATTCATTTTTACCTGCACCTTCTGGGAATCAGTCCCAGATGCAGCAAATGTGTGCGATATAACTGGCTTGACGGGCAACAGCCAACTTGAGATATCTTGCATATCCCAATGATCACACATCCCTTGCTCTCTGGCCAAAGTTTCAATAAGTAGAGATCCGTCCACCTCACTCTCTGAGGAGGCAGATATCTCATTCTCAGCTGGCAGCAAATGACAGGTTTTGCCACCATGAGAGGTACCACTTTTGCCACAATCAGGGGATTCAGATCGACTATCCTCTCTCTTTTGATCATCACGCTTCCTCTTAGGAGTTTGATCATGCTTAACAGGCTCATTTTTAGAGATAGGAACATTAATTTCTTCATCCACAGGATTTCTGACTAGGACCTCCTCAACCTCATAAGTGAATCTATAGAACCGCCCCCCAGCACCCCCTCTGCTGAGCTAGAAAGTTTATCAATAAGCCTACATCCAATTTTAGCTCGAACCGAAGAGGGACGGTTCAAAGTGGACATATCCACCTCCAGAGTGATCCCAACTAGGCCCCCAACATAAGCAACAGTCTTATCACACCTTTTGTTAGGGGGAATTCTCCCAATCCTAACCCAAGCAACTTCCAGCAGCCCCTCAGAGTCAATGTCATCAGACCAGGGGGAAAACCTAACACTCACATCACATTTTTTCAGCTTCACATTTTCAACAAACAAAGCCCGATCTACCTCCCTAGGATTAGGCATCATCATCACAAATTTTTGAGGTGCAAAGAACCTAGCAGAGCATCGCCACCCCTGGCCTACATACGCACTGAGCTCATGCTCAATATCCTTGGTAGGAGCAGAACCTTCCATGATAGTAACAACAATGTTGTGAATATTCTCCCTGGCCTGCCTGTCTACACTGAAATCAGGGATGTAGTGAAATCCTTGCCCCTTGGCTTGGAAGGCACACATCGCAGGCACATACTCCCACGGAAGGAATTCAGAGCAGATAATGGCTAGATGCCCTTTCTTCTTACATCTAACACAGAGATCCTGGGGGAATCTAGCAGTAACATGACCTAACAGGTTGCAGATCTGACAGGGCTCTTGGGAGGGATTGATGTTACCAGTTTGTGCAGAAGGGTCCCGAGCATGCGGTGGAGTAGGGTTCCTGCCAGCAGCGCGAAGGATCATGTCGCCACCATCCCCTCCACCACGGCGTTCCTGTCGGACAGGAGCAGCATGCTTCCTGCTCGCATCGACTGCACCTTGCGGGAGGGCCAGGCCATCGTCACCCCCACCCCACCGCTCCTGGTGAGTGGAGGCAACCTGCACCCCATCGGCCGCCTCTTCCCATCTGTCGAATCCGGAATCACCCGATCCAGAAGCCCTTGTCGTCGACGAGTTCCCCGTCTCCACTTTCCGCTTCCAGACATGGGAGTCGAAGCCACGCCCGTGATCACGGTCGAATCGATCGGCTCCACGGCCATGGTGACCCGCACCAAACCCGTCCCCTCTCATCTCAGTAGATCTGTTTGTACGCGGCAGAGTGGGTGGAGGAGGAGTGGGAGGGGAAGCAACTACTTGAGCAAACGAACACGCATCGCCATGGATTTTGCCCTCCCACCACCCGAAGGATTGATGAACCCTAGACCTGACTGGAGGGGCATCGTCCCAGAAGTGGGAGAGGCACTCGTCAAGATCTAAAATTGGGGGGGGGGGGGGGGGGGGGGGTTGGGAGCGGCTGCGCGTTTAATACCTGCCTCGGCCCCGAAAACCCTAGCGTCGCCCGATCCATGGCGGTCGGATCGCATGTCCACCACGTGTCGTGCATCGACCCCCATGGCGGACCGGTCCACGCCCCAGGATCCCCGGTCCATCTGTCAGGGCAGGAGGGAAGCGGTGTATGCACGGCCTCATGCGCCCGCCCTTCTCATGTACTACGGCCGACGTGGCCTCTCCCCCGTATGTCGGCTCCGCTGCGCTGCACGGCGGCGCGCTTGTTCCAACCACCGCAGCAGTCGCCAGAACCCTACCATGAACCCTAGCAAAATGGCACGGGAAAGAGATGATATCCCCGATCTTGATCGACTCGCCCTTGCGTAGAAAACGCGCATCCACCGTGCCCCCGCGCTCGTCGAGCAGCACGATACGGAGCGCCTCGCGCCGTAGCCAGATCACGTCGTCTGCCAACGCGAGCCGCCGCGCAGTCACCAGGTCCGCCGCGTACGTCGCACGCCAGCGTACGTCACACGCCGGTCCTAAATATTTGTCTTTCTAGAGATTTCAACAAGTGACTACATAAAGAGCAAAATGAGTGAATCTACACTTTAAAATATGTCTATATACATCCGTATGTCGTAGTCCATTTGAAATCTCTAAAAGACAAATACTTAGAAACGGAGGGAGTATAAGCCAAAAAGTCTATACACAAACAAAATACTAGTTCTCCTGCAAGAGAAGCCAACAACAACACTTCAAATCTTGCACATGGCATTGCTACCGTAAGAGTACAGGCACAAGAGGCAAGCTGGATACCACCATACATACATAAAAACAAATCAAAGGGGCAAAACCACTATACAACGAAAAAGAAAATACATACCCAAGCTTCATGGATAACAAATTTAGTCAATAAAAATAAAATCTAACATGTCCCTCATGGATAACAAAATGTCCAAGTGGCATAATCTATTTTATCAAGATACAAATGCTACTTTGCTTTTTTTTTCTACTACTAGTAAAGCACCACCATCTAAAGAAGAACAAAACTAAACCCCCAACGAATTAAAGCAATGTAAGGCACATGTTGTCTGATGCTAAAGTTCATTGATACAGAACAACAAGTGGAACAATATCGCCCTATTTGCATTCACCATAGAAGAAATCCAAGATAGATAATCCTCATGTTTGTCACTTGTCCAGGGGTGTCGCACCCAGGGGGTGTTGGTTCAGATATTTGATGGACAAGTGTGGAAATCTGTGTGAATACCACTAAATAGAGCAAGAACAGATCGAGAACACATTTTTTTACTTTAATTCAATTATACTTACCAAAGCAAGAAAAGATAAAAGGACAAAGATGGACCGGATTAGTAACCCTAACCTCAAGTTTTTTTTTGAAATGGAACACTATGATTCCATACATCACACCGGCTCAGCACAGACGATGTCATGCATAACATTCACATCGTTCGGAAGTGTTTCCGTCCATAGCTGCCTTTCAGCAGAACCTCTAGCTTCGCAGCCAGCGAGTGGGCTAAGTAACAACTCCTAAGAACAAAAGAAAAATTACAAATGTTGAAATTATGCTCAGCAAAGATTTTGATTTCCCTGAAAAGCACTCCCTCTGGTGCAAGGTCAAATTCATTGCTCTGTATTGCTCGGGTCAGATTTTGACAATCAGATTCACTTGCACATTCATCATTCCCCAACTTGCAGCAGCATGTAAGGCTTCCATACAAGCATTCGCTTCAGATTGTAGAGCACTGCCGACAAATTGAAGTTTTCCCGCTCTCGAGCCCCTCACTTCCGCCTGTGAATCACGGATCACAAAACCGCAACCGCCACTATAGTTCCGCGCACAGAAAGCTCCATCTATGTTAATTTTTAGGCTGTCCCCCATTGGTCGCTTCCAAATTTCAGTTCTTCTGTCAGTAGGCGACCTCTTGGGATCTATACACAACAGCAAGGATTCTGACGCCCAGTACCTAATGTTGCCCTCTAACTCCTCCGCACAACAAACCCTTTCTCCGGCGTTTAATTTATTGCGTCTGCCCCACCACTGCCACAACAAGCATGTCACTAGGATTCGTTTCTTCTCTGGAAGATCAATGATTTGCTGCACCACTTCTTTGGCGTCCATACATTCAGATAGCTGTATTCGCAGCTCTTCCAGTTGCATGCATCGCCAAACCTTTTTCACTTCCTTACACTCCAGGAACAGGTGAGCACCGTCCTCGTCCAGTCTTCCACAACAGACACATAGTGTCTCACAATCAACACCACGCCTTTTCAAAATCCGCAGCAGTGGCAAACTATTATGCACAAAGCGCCATAGGAAATTCTGGACCTTTGGTTGGCATGGCAATTCCCAAATCCTTCTCCATGAGAAGGCGTCCGTTGAATCTGATGTTGATGGGAGATGTGCGTCCCTATCTTGTACGAACACCTTGTAGGCAGATTTGACCGAAAATTGCCCTTTATTGTCATAGAACCAGGCATGAAAATCGCCATATTCCTCATTAATGGGTGTAGCCAGAATTACCTTGGCATCCTCTTGCACAAAGATACTTCTTACCAGGGCTTCGTCCCATGTGCCATCTTCAGGTTTGATCAGCTCACACACTCTGGTAAGGAGGCATCTCCCCCTCCGTGTTATTGGGAACCTCAACCCTTCCCTGTTTAGCCAAGGATCTTTCCATATGTTCACTTCAGTTCCGTCTCCAATCCTGTATATAAGGCCCCTCTTCAGTAGTTCCACTCCTTTCAATATACTCCACCAAGTATATGAGATACCATTGGTCGGTTGTGCATCCAGGATACTTGTAGAGGGAAAGTAGCGGGCTTTCAGTACTCTTGCGCACAAGGAATCAGGCATGGTCAGGATCCTCCACCCCTGCCTAGCCAACATGGCAAGGTTGAAGCCGTAGAGATCCCTGAATCCCAGTCCCCCATCTTTCTTTGGTTTGGTCAGCGTCTCCCAGCTCTGCATATGCATAGTGTTCTGTTTATCTTGCTTCGCCCACCAGAAACGGCAGATCATCGTCCCCATCTTTTCACACAACGTTTTGGTAAGGTCAAAACATGACATAGCGAACGTTGGTATTGCTTGGGCACAAGCTTTAATAAGCACATCTTTACCCATCTTTGACAGAAGTCTTTCAACCCAGCCTTGGATCCTTTGCCAGATTCTCTCCTTCAAGTACTCAAACCTTTTTTTCCTCGCTTGTCCAATGTAAACAGGTAATCCCAAATACCTCTCTGACCGAGCCTCCACATTTATCTGTAGCTCGTTTAGCACTTCTTGCTTCTGACCTGCACTTGTATTTTTGCTGAACATGATAGAAGATTTGTCATAGTTAACAATTTGTCCCGAGCACACCTCATAAAGTTGTAGAATGTTTTGCAGACACCTGGCACCCTCGCTATCCGCAAACAATAGATGGTTAAAACTCAAAGCATTATTACCTATACAAATCCCCTTCAGATTACCTTCCATCTCGGCTCTATTTAGGAGTGATGAGAAACCCTCCGCCCCAATTAAAAAGAGATAAGGTGATAAGGGATCGCCTTGGCGGAGTCCTCTTTGGGGTAGTAGCATTTCCGTACACTCCCCATTGACCTTGAACTGCATAAGGAAATTGATGCAGGAGGAAGAGATCGATTGAAAATCAGGAGATGGGCCTTGCTGCTCCTCCTAGACATCTTGACGGTCCATCCTCGTCAACGTACCTAGCCGAGATGCATGTCGTGGATGGTGGCCCGATGGCCGGTGTGGCCGAGAGGTGGTTGCATTGGAAGGGAATGAGAGGATCGCGGGGAGGCGAAGGAGAGGACCGCATTGCGGTGAATGTGGTCACGGGAAGGCGGCGGCTCTGTACAAGGAGTAGGAGATCGTGGGGGAGGAGGAGAGATAAGAGCAACTCCAACCGGCCGACCCAAACGGACGTCATATTTTATCCGTTTGGGTCGGCCGGACTCCCGTGTTCGTTTTTCATTTGAGTCAGCGCATGTATCCAACGCTGGTTTGACTCATATTTTGTAAAACGCGGACTAAAAAAAAGAGCAATCACGTTCAAAGTTAAGCATAATTAAACATTAAAAATCGATCAACAGCCGGTCAAAGTCCACATGAACATTAAACATAAAAAAGTCATCGCACACGCTGCCCTAGGCGTCCTCATCGTCTGACCCGAGGCCGGTGAGGTCGACCAGCTCCGGGGCCGGGTCCACCCAGGGGAACGCCGCCTCCTAGGCCCGGTCAGTGGCTCCCAGGCCCGGGCCATGTCGGCTGCTGCCCGGTTCCCTGGCCCGGGCCATGTCGGCTGCTACCCGGGCCTGATGCCATGTGGGACCCTCGTGGCTCCGCCTGACCTAATTACACCAAGTCTCTAAAATGGGGAAACCAACAGAGAGCCACCCAAAATACTTTTTCCGCCGCTGCAAGTTTCTGTTCTTCCGCGGTCCCATTTGGAGGCCTTTTCTGGTACTCTGCCGGAGGGGGAATCGATCACGGAGGGCTTCTACATCAACCTTGCTGCCCTTCCAATGATGTGTGAGTAGTTTACCACAGACCTAAGGGTCCATAGCTAGTAGCTAGATGTCTTCTTCTCTCCCTTTGATCTTCAATACAATGTTCTCCTCGATGTTCTTCGAGATCTATTCGATGTAATCTTCTTTTGCGGTGTGATTGTTGGGATCCGATGAGTTGTGGGTTTATGATCAGATTATTCATGAATATTAATTGAGTATTCTCTCAACTCTTTTATGCATGATTATTATAGCTTTGTATTTCTCTCTGATCTATTTGTTTGGTTTGGCCAACTAGATTGATTTATGTTGCAATAGGAGTGGTGCTTTGTAAAATCTTGCGGTGATCTATATCCCAATGACAGAAAGGGATAAGAGACGTATTTGTATTATTGCCGTTAAGGATAAAACGATGGGGTTTATTCATATTGCTTGAGTTTACTTTGTCTACATCATGTCATCTTGCTTAAGGCGTTACTTCGTTCTTTATGAACTTAATACTCTGGATGCATGCTGGATAGCGGTCGATGTGTGGAGTAATAGTAGTAAATGCAGGCAGGAGTCGGTCTACTTGTCTCGGATGTGATGCCTATATACATGATCATTGCCTTGAATATCGTCATAACTATGTGCTTTTCTATCAATTGCCCAACAGTAATTTGTTTACCCACTGTATGTTTTTTGTTCGAGAGAGAACCCATAATAAAAACTATGCCCCCTGGTCCATCTTTATTACCCAGAAATACCTTGCTGCAATTTATTTACCATTTTTTTATTTTGTGTTTTTATCTATCTACCATTATCAGACTTGATCCTTGCAATTAACCGCCGAGGGGATTGACAACCCCCTTGATCGTGTTGAGTGCAAGTATTTATTATTTTGTGTGTAGGTGCTATTCACGAGGTCTTGCATGGTTCTCCTACTGGATTATAACCTTGGTTCTTAACTGAGGGAAATATTTATCTCTACTGTACTGCATCATCCTCTCCTCTTCGAGGAAATCCCAACGCAGCTCACAAGTACCATCACATAAACTCTCATCTACTTGCATTTGCCTTTTTAGTTTCCATTTGCCTCTCATTTTCATCTCCCCCACTTCTAAAACAATTTTACAAAAACACAAAAATATTTGCCTTGTTACTTTGCTCATTTGCTTGCTTCTAATTGCCTTCATGTGGACACTGAACAACGGAAAAGAAAAAGTAAAGACATATGAATCCTCATCCACTTGCTAATCTTTTCAAAAGATCTAATTATGTTGAAACAATTTCTAGTGAGTTGAGTGCACTTGATTCTCTCTATGAAGTTTTGCTTGAAAATCATGAATATGAAAATTGTGATGAAGTGTTGAAAGAAGAAATCTATAAAGTGATTCATGATAGATCCTTGAATGAAAAGCATGATTGCAATGATGTTATTATAAATTTTATTAATGTCAATTATGCTAATGATATGCAAAACTACAAGCTTGGGGATGATGAATTTGTTATATCCACTACTTATCGTAATGATCATGATTGGGGTGATGCTTCTTATGATCTTGAAATTTTATTTAAGCCTCATGATGAATATGATATTGATAATAATGTGCGCAATAATATTGAAAGTGGGTTTGGATGAGTGTCAACTTTAGGAAAAGAGAATCCCACATATTTGGAGAGTGTTCAATCTTATGAAATTATTAAAAGTGGGTTTGAATAGGTCATGACTTTAGTTGATGTTAATCCCACTATCCTGGAAGACTATAAGATTTGGATGCATGTGGATCATAAAGAGAATATTGTTTTTTAGGGGAAGAGAATATTGTTTATGATAGCTATATTGTTGAATTTGAATATGATCCTACATGTAATTATTATGATAGAAGAAAATATGATTGTAGAAATTTTCATGTTACTAAATTACCTCTCGTTATGTTGAGATTGTCAATGTTTTATTTTTCTCCCTTGCATATGCTAGATATTTCTTGTCTTGATAATTTGTTTGCTTATAAAATGCCTATGCATAGGAAGTATGTTAGACTTAAATGTGTTTGTCACATGTAGCATGATGCTCTCTTTCTGCTTCAGTTCTTGTCTTTCATGTGAGCATCAATATAATCTCAAGCCTATCTTAATGGCTATAAAGAAAGAGCTTGTTGGGAGACAACCCAATAGTTATCATTTATATGCTTTTGTGTGTGCACAGAATTATGCTACTGTTATGGTTCTGTTTTTGTGTTTAAATTATTGTTTTTGCCAAGTAAAGCCTTTGGGATGGTCTGGTTGATAGTTGATTTGATTCTGTGAGAAAACAAAACTTTTGCGTGCAGTAGCAGAATTGTTTAAATTCACTGGAACATGCTAACATTCTGAATATTTTACACATGATTTATATACAAATTACCCACGTTTTCCTAATATTTCAGAATTTTTGGAGTTACAGAAGTATGGTCATTGCCCAAATCATTACAGTGTGTTCTGTTTTTGACAGATTCTGTTTTCGTTGCATTGTTTGCTTGTTTTAATGAATCTATGGATTGTATCGGGGGTTATAAGTCATGGTGAAGTTAGAATAAAGTATGTATTATGCAATAATAAAATATGAATTGGTTTACAACAGTACCTAAAGTTTATGATTGGCTTGTTACACTAACGAATCTCACGAGTTTTCTGTTGAGTTTTGTGTGCTGAAGTTTTCAAGTTTTTAGTGAGATCGTGATGGATGAAGGAATAAGGAGTGGCAAGACCCTAAGCTTGGCAGCTCCCAAGGCACCCCAAGGTAATATTCAAGGACACTCAATACTCTAAGCTTGGGGATGCCCCGGATGCCATCCCCTCGTTCTTCTACCAACCATCGGTAAATTACTTCGAGCTATATTTTTATTCATCACATGATATGAGTTTTGCTTGGAGCGTCATGTATTATATGAGTCTTTGCTTTGTTTTATTTTTAATTCACCACAATCATCTTTGCTGGACACACCTTTTTGAGAGGGACACACATTATTCGTGATTTGTTAGAATACTCTATATGCTTCACTTATATCTTTTGAGCTAGGCAGTTGCTCTAGTACTTCACTTATATCTTTTAGAGCACAGTGGTGGTTATATTTTAAAGAAATAGATATACTATCATGCTTCACTTATATTATTTTTAGAGTTTGATAAATAGTAATGGCAATATGCATAAGTTATGAAATTGGTGCTAATATGATAGGTAGGTATTCAAGAGGGATATAATAAAAACTTTCATGTAGATCACTGAATATGACAAGTTTGATTCCTTGCAATAGTTTTGCGATATAAATATGGTAATATGTGGGAGGTACTAGTGATTGATTGTGGTTTAGTAAGAATATTGGTGTTAAGGTTTGTGATTCCCGAAGCATGCACGTATAGTCTCTGTTAGGACCGAGAGTATATCGACCAGAGGGGGGGTGAATGGGACATTCAAAAATTCTTGCGAATGTTATGAACTGATCCCAAACACAGCAGTGGAAATAAGGTTCGGTAGAAATCAAGTACGTTATTGAGAAACGTATCTATCGACGTAGGAAGCAATAATGGTTCGAGCATAGGATATCATGGGTTTGACAACAATGATGGTAGTACAATATGCGAACAGATGCAGTAGCATGAGAGAAAACAAGGTATGAACTACGAAGGAAAAACACAAGACAAAGGTGACGAGGTGAAATTAAGTGACACAGGGAAATCACACCAGTCTTAATAAGATAAGTACGAAGAGAAATGTATACGACTGGAATGACTAAAGTGAATGATGAGAATGCAACAAGGTGAGCAACAAACTTTAACAGATGTGAATGATAGAGATGACAGAAATGAATGAAATGCAACAGATAATGTGTGACACCCTCGATTCAATCGTACACTAATCATACACGCAAACGTGTACGATCAAGATCAGGGAATCACGGGAAGATATCACAACACAACTCTAAACATAAATAAGTCATACAAGCATCATATTACAAGCCAGGGGCCTCGAGGGCTCGAATACAAGTGCTCGAACATAAACGAGTCAGCGGAAGATATAGTATATACCCGTGATCACCTCCCTAAGTGATCATGGCCCGATAGTATAGCATGGCAGACGGACAAGTATGTCGGGCCACTGATGACATTCTAGCAACCTATACTAAGCATTTAGGATTGCATGTAAAGTATCAACAGTAGTAACAAGGACAGGCTATGCAACAGTATAGGATCAAACTGATGAAACAGTA
Organism: Thinopyrum elongatum; assembly: GCA_011799875.1. Lineage (NCBI taxonomy): Eukaryota > Viridiplantae > Streptophyta > Magnoliopsida > Poales > Poaceae > Thinopyrum > Thinopyrum elongatum. The sequence goes on from CM022300.1 coordinate 239,311,670, forward strand.
ACACTACTCTAATGCAAGCAGTAGAGGGAAAGAGTAGGCGATATCGGGATGATCAAGGGGGGTTTGCTTGCTTGGAAGCTCTGCTGAGAAGGAGGGTCGTCAACACCATAGTCGATCAGGGCAGCAGCGGCGTCAGTCTCGTAGTCTACCGGAGAGAAGAGGGGGAAGAAACAATGAATACAATGCAAACAGATGCATGGCGATGCATAACATGACATTATGCGGTGCTAGGGTGAACTAACACAGTACTAGGTGCTACTAGCGAAGGGGGAAAACATCCAGGAAAGTATTCCCGTTGTTCGGCATTTTCGGACAGACAAACCGGAGGGGGATGGTTGCATGTTCGCTATGCTAGGGACGTGTGGCAGACGAACGGACTGCGTATTCGGATACGTCTTGTCTTTCTGAGCAACTTTCATGTATAACGTATTTTCATCCGTGATACGGTTTATTTTATATTAATTTTCAAAGTTTTAGTTCATTTTTGGAATTAATCAGAATTAATTTAAACCAAAAATATGTTTACTGCATCAGCATGACGTCGGCAGTCAACAACATGTCGACTGGGTCAAACTGATGCGTGGGTCCCGGTTGTCATTGTCATAGATTAGCTAAACAGAGTTAATTAGTTTAACTAAATGATTTGGTTAATTAAACAGAATTAAATAAGTTAATTAATTAGTTAATTAATTACTTAATTATGTAATTATTTATTTCCCTATATTTTTTAATCTCTTCTTTTTTTCGTTCTGGGGCATGGGGCCCCCTAGTCAGTGGCCCAGAGGAGCGGGGCCCAGCTGTCTTTGGCCCAAAGGCCATAGCGGGTCGGGCGCAACGGGCATCGGGCGTCGCTCGAACAGCAAAGCCGTGCGGGGCTGGCCCCAAGCGTGGCCAGCGGGCGCGGGCGCGCGGCCAGGGGCCAGGCGGCGGAGCGAGGCCAGTCGGGGCGGGGCCGGCGGCAGGGAGGCGACGGCAAGCAGCGGTGGAGGCAGGCTCGCGCGGCAGCAACAGCTAGAGGGAGAAGCGGGCACCGGCAGTAGGGCGATGACGACGAGCAGCGGTGGAGGCGGGGCGGGGGAGCGCGGCGAGATGCTGGCGCGGTGCGTCGGTGCCAGGGGCAGCAGACCGCAGCGACAGAGCGGTGGTGGTGTGTGAGCGTGGGGTGTGCGCGCCGGGGGGCATGGGCGGTGGCGGGGCGATGCAGAGCGGCGGCAAGGGCGCGCATGTGCGTGGGCGCAGCCAGCTCGCGGGGCTCAGGTGGGGGGGGGGGGGGGGTAGTGCGTGGGCACGTCAGGGGAAGGCGTGGCCATGCGAGCGCGGGAGGAGGAGACACAGAGTGGGAGGGGGAAGGCGGGGCCAGTCGAGTGGGCGGGACGAGGAGACAAGGAGCAGGAGCCGAGGGGCGACAGTAAGTGGAGAGGGGAGAGGGTTTCCTCACCCCCACGTTGCAGGAACAAGCATCCGAGGCTCTATGAGGACGGCTCGGGGCGGCGGTTGGGCGGCGAGGTCGAGGCGGAGGACCTCCGCGGGTGCGAGCGGCGACGGGGTCCGGGGCGGCAGCGTCTGGGCGAGGGGTCGTGCCTGATCTAGATCTGGATCGGGGGGGGGGGAGAGGCGAACGTGGGAGTGGGGGGGGGGGGAGTGGGTGTCGTACTGGGCTAGTGTGCTGGCCGGCTGGGCCGCTTGGCCCAGTTGGCTAGGGGTCTTTTTTTTTACTTTTTCTTTTCTGTTTTCTTTTATTTTAGTTTTGATAAAATACAAAAGTTGTATCTAAAACAGCATTAACAAATATGCCACTACCACAATTAACTTGGCACGTAAAACAAAATAGTTTGTAATTGTTTATTATTTTAAAAGCTTTTAAATAATTGTTTTTGCTACTGTTTTGTTCATTTTAGAGTATTTAAACATTTTATAAAAGTGTGATTTCTCCACCATAATTACTTATGCATTATTTGGCACAACCCGAACATTTTAGTTTTAATGTTTGAAAACCTTTGCCGTTTGACTTGATTTTGAATTTTGAATTCGAACGGGGATTGAATCATCGGGAGATTGACAACAGTAACCGAGGTGACGTGACATCATTAGCAGAGGTTCACTGTAGCTTAATTATCCGGGCGTTACATAATGATAGATCAGATAAACTATCATCACAGAGCACGAAAATAAACAGCTGAAGGTAATTGCAGTAAAGTAGGGTGAACCAGTGGTGCTTGATGGTGACAGATGGATTTGGTAGACCAGTTCGCCCATCTGCCAAAGGACTACGTCTGGTTGGAGGGGTTGTGATTTAACACAGAAGATAAACTCTCTTCGCCCTATTCTCCTTCAACTCAGAGCTGATCAGACTCCAGTTGATTTCACTCTTGGTAGATACTTGTCGGTGATCTCCAAACCTTCGACAGACCTCTTCGCTAACCACATGACTCTTGGTTGCCGAAGATCTTGCTCGGTGAAGACAACAACTCTTCAACACTCGAGCCGACACCTATTCGTCTAGAGAGTGCGCAGCTCTCAAGAGTAATAGGTACAAGAACTCTAAACTCATAACCACTGCGATGCTCAACCACTATCTAAGTTTGGGCTCTTGATTTTTCTCTCGATGGATCTTAAACTCAAATCACTCGGAGAGAGGATGCTCAATCAATCTTCTCAGAAATCTTAAGCGGAGCAGCCAACGGGCAATGTTGGAGCGGGGTGGCTATTTATAGCCGCAACCTTCCCTGAAGGGAAATGACTAAATTGGACATGTGGAGCAGCCAATGGCCAAACAACACGAGTCCAACGGTAAAAAATTGAGCACAACGGTAACATTCCTTGCGGAGCAAGTAATGCTAACTCCTTAGTTCGAAAGATATCTCCTGCAGCACGAAGAACAACGTATACTACTGGCAGGTAATCATTCGAAACATAAAGTGATTTCTCTCAGTCTCGCATAGGTTTTGGGCTAAGCATCACAGCGGATCTAAGCTTCGAGAACCTATACCCCTCTTAATAGTACGGAGGTCCTATGACTCAAATGAATGAAAGAAGAACAACGAAATGAATACTACGTCTTCACTTTGTCTTCGACTTCCACTCGCTGCAATCAATTTTCTTCGGACAGAATCTTCGAACCAATTGCTTCACATCAGCAATAAATTTTTGAGGGGTTAGCTCCTTCACATCAATCTTCTCTGCAACACAGATACTCTTCGGTGAAGTTCCTCGAACTTGACACCCGAGACAACATTCTTTTCGGTTCTGCATGGACTATTTCTCTCTGTGTGCACTAGCAAACAAATCAGTCCATGCCTGTTTCTGTCAACAATCTCCAAAACATAGGAGGGAAAATATTGCACCAACAATCTCCCCCTTTTTGCACAATTGTTGACAAAATAGAACACATCAAAAGATAGATAATGGAATGAAATGGAATGCGAAGGATAACTAAAGACGAGAGACAATTACGAAGATAAAACACGCTCCCCCTGAAGATATGCATCAGATGCATAGGAGATAAAACGGAAGGTAGCGAGATGAATCTTCGTATGAGTGATATTGACATATAATCTCATTCGTGGTCTCTTTCAATGCACTCGACAGTGTCTTAGGTATTTCCTGTCACACACAATCTTTGAAAAAGATTTGTTAGATAGAGTGAATACTTTGAAATGATTTGTGACGAATGATAAGCCATGAGGATTTGCTCAGAACACGGTTTGAATCCACACGAGATATAAGCTCCCTGCAAGTAAGATACTCGACGAGAATCAGAGCAGGGGAATCACAAGTATATTTCTCGGAGTAGATATGCTTCAGACGAGGTTTTCCTGCAACAAGGATGATATGATGGAGATATGCGAGGAAAAACAGTTTATGAGACAGATAGAGAGAGTTCACTTTCGAATCTCAAGAAATTTAATCTGAAGCTAACTTTCTTCTCCTGCAAAGTTAGATAGTGAAAGATAATCATTATAGAATATCTAAACATAAGACACATATAGTTTCAAGGAGTGAAATATCTCTTCTAGAGAAGCATGATTTCCAATCCTCCTTGAAATGCTTTTACTTTTCCCTGCACGATAGATAATTATCGTGGATAATTATTGCAAGGAAGTAAGCTTTCAATTGCACCTGGAAACAGATAATTTGAAGCAAATAGCATTGTAGAGGGGGTTATTTATGGTACATGATGACAAAGTATTTCAACACCACAAGCGGTGCTCCAAGTTCCAAAAGCAAATAGTTCGATGAAAACCAAATAGTTTGACTGAAAAGCAAATGGTGAAAGGAAGCACCCTGCAAATAACCCGCTTATCTATCACTCGATGCTCTTCTCCCCCTTTTTGTCAACAAGTGTAAAAAAGGAAAGAGAATGCATGCGAGGAACTAATCATCCGAAGAATCCTCAGAATCAGAACTCGAACTATTCAGAGAAGCAGAGCGAGCGATGGTCGAGGCCGAAGCAGGAGTTGGAGGCGCAACATGGGCTTCGGGATCAACTTCGGAAGTAGCAGCGTGAGGTGCATATGGCTTGTAGATAAATGTGTCTGTTGTATCTTCAAGATCATCATCTAGTTCAACAAACAGCAGGTCGGTGGAGGCGGAACACTAAGGAAGCACTGTGGTTTGCCTTCAGATGCGAGGAACTTCAAACAACTCCAGGTGATCGTATTCTTTCTTGATACCCTTGGCAGATAGTTGTTTGCGAGAATAATGCTTGCGTAGAAGGGTCCAGGAGCGCTTCTTTTGTTCCTTTTCATGCAGGAGAGCTTGGCGAGTATAATTGTGAAGCAGATTTCCAGCTTCACTTTCCGGTCGAGCTTGATATGACTTTCCAAGGCTTGCTGAGTGCAAAGACAAATCTCGTACAGTGAAGTATTTTCTTCACGAGGGATTTCAACTTTTGCCTTCTTGACCTTTGGAGCTTCAGCAGAAGTAGGCATAGAAGCAGAAACATTAGCATCCATCGGTATCTTTCCTTTGTCGATGTCCTTCACAATTCGGAGTGTGTCGCGGACTCGTGGCATAAAAACTTTCAGAATATGTGGGCAGATTTTTTTCCTCAATGAGCTGCTCGATGGCAAACAAGACCCAGGGTGCATATGGCTTCAGAACTTGAGGGCTATCAGCTACGCAGGCCAGGTTGCGAATGAAAAGATCCGGAATGTCAAAACGAATACCCTGAGCTGTGGCTAGAAGAGCATTTCCCACGATGCCATTAATGGTTTCTGCCCTGTTTGTTGGCGTGAGGGAATTGCAGAGGATGTAGAATAGCACTTTGTTCTCATAAGCCAGATTCTTTGGATTTGTCTCTATACATTCATCACCAACAAGTTTGGGGCCATCAGCAGATGAAGTTGAGCTTCGGATACATCCCAATTGTGTGGTCTATGTTCACTAGTAGCATCAAATTCGCATCGAGGAAGATTCAACAGTGCTAAGAACTGGTCACCCGAACATTTGATCCTTTCTTCTCCTGTCATCCATTCGAGAATCCAAGTACTGCTATTTGTAAGGTCCCCTGAGATATAGAGAGTGGCATAGAACCGAAGTATCACTTCACGATTCTAGCCATGATTGAAATGAAGGAAGCTCTTCAGGAAGACTAGTTCAATCTGCTCGATGGTATGATGGAAGCAGGGTAAACTTTTGAGCTCTGCGAAATCCAGAACCTTGTGCTTGAAAATTCGATTCTTGCTATACAGAATACGAGCATAGTACATGGCCTGTTCCTTTGTCCAAAATCTTGGTGACAAGGATGTTCTTTCTCCATCATATGGGCTGGTGATACGTCTCTAACGTATCTATCATTTTTTATTGTTCCATGCTGTTATATTATCATTCTTGGATGTCTTACCTTCATTTTATAGCAACTTTATATCATTTTTTTGGACTAACCTATTGACATAGTGCCCAGTGCCAGTCGCCATTTTTTGCTTGTTTTTTACTTCGCAGAATATCAATACCAAACGAAGTCCAAATGCCACAAAACTTTTTGGAGATTTTTTTGGACCAGAAGATAACTTGGGAGCCAAGGATGCACCAGAGGGGAGGCCCATGGGGCCCACAACCCACTAGGGCACGCCAGAGGCCCCTGGCGCGCCTAGCTGGGTTGTGGGGCCCACGGGAGTCCTTTCCACCACCTCTCAACTCTATAAATTCCCAAATATTCCAGAAACCCTAGGAGAGTCGACGAAACACAATTCCAGCCGCCGCAAGTTCCAGAACCACGAGATCCAATCTAGAGCCCTATTCCAGCACTCTGCCGGAGGGGAACACGATCACAGAGGGGTTCATCATCCTCATTGATGCTCCTCCGATGGTGCGTGAGTAGTTCACCATAGACCTACGGGTCCGTAGGCAGTAGCTAGATGGCTTCTTCTCTCTTTTTGATTCTCAATACAATATTCTCCTCGATGTTCTTGGAGATCTATTTGATGTCATGACTTTTTGCGGTGTGTTTGTTGGGATCCTATGAAGTGCGAGTTCTATTTATGAATATTATTTGAGTTTTCTTTCATCTCTTATATGCATGAATGTTATAGTCTCGTATTTCTTCTCCGAATCTTTGGTTTAGTTAGGCCAACTAGATTGATTTTTCTTGCAATGGGAAGAGGTGCTTTGTGATGGGTTCGATCTTGCGGTGTCCTCACCCAGTGATAGACGGGGTAGCAAGGCACGCATGTATCGTTGCTATTAAGGATAAAAATATGGGGTCTATTCCTACATGAATAGATCTTGTCTACATCATGTCATCGTTCTTATTACATTACTCCGTTTCTCCATGAACTTAATACACTAGATGCATGCTGGATAGCGGTCGATGTGTGGAGTAATAGTAGTAGATGCAGGCAGGAGTCGGTCTACTAATCTTGGACGTGATGCCTATATACATGATCATTGCCTTGGATATCATCATAATTATTTGCTCTTCTATCAATTGCCCAACAGTAATTTGTTTACCCACCGTATGCTATTTTCTCGAGAGAAGCCACTAGTGAAATCTACGGCCCCCGGGTCTATCTTTTATCATATTGTTTTTAGATCTATTATTCCAAAAACCCAAAAATACCTTGCTGCACTTTTTCTTTACTTATTTTATTTTGTGTTTTAGTCAGATCTATTTATCCAATCTCATACAATTTAATCTATCTTTTTACCGTGGAGGGATTGACAACCCCTCTTACGCGTTGGGTTGCAAGTATTTGTTCTTTGTGTGCAGGTACCGTTTGCATAGTGTTGCTTGGTTCTCCTACTGGATTGATAACCTTGGTTTCATAACTAAGATAAATACTTGCCGTAGTTGTGATGCATCATCCCTTCCTCTTTGGGGAAATACCAATGCAGATTCAAGCCACGTCAGCTGGTTCCAAAGAATGCAAGTTTCGAAAGATGAAACTGCTCGTTAAAGGCAGGACCATTCAGGCCATCTTTGAGAAGAAACAAAGGAAAGGTTTCCAATGGATTTCTCAGGTGTTCCTCTTCACCCATATTCCGGGTCAGAATGTCAGCAGTGTTGGGAAACATAGTAGAAAACAAAAATTGCGCCCTACGATCACCCAGGAAAAATATGAAGATGCATAACGGGTTGTGATCAATGATCGTTATCGACTCCGGGAGTGCAGCGGAAGTAGACGAGTCGGTGTAGATCGTACTTGGAGTCCCTCAAACATTGATGACAATCCCGCAAACCACCCTCGAATGATCGCTCGAATGGAAGACCGAAAGCACGGCCTCTCTACTTGGTTGCAAGCGTACGAGCTTCACGATCCGACAGCGCTTCACCGTCCAGAGCTAATCGTTGCCGGAGAATTAGAGGGAGGAGATTAGAACCACACAGGACTTCTAATTATGAGGATTAGAGGTGTCTAGGGCTAGCTCTAATTAGTCAACTAGGACCAACAAGAACTAGAACTAGATCAACTAGAAGAGGCTCCAAAACTTATATCTTCAAAGGGTGGAAAACCTCTAGTATATATAGGTTAGAGGGGAGGGAGAGGGCAGCCACCAAAGGGGAAGGAGCCCCCTTCATGCACCAGCCTTGGGGAGGAGTCCCACTCCCTCCCCAAGTAGGATTCCCCCTCCCCCAAGGAAAGGGGGGCGCCACTTCCATATGGGCCTAAGTGGCCCATATTTCCTTTCACCTCTTGGCCTTTTAAGGCCCTTTGATATTTTAATTAAATATAAAATGTTCTAAATAATTTTAGACCATTATATATATATATAATTTAACATCCCTGGAAACATTTTCCACCTATATATAATTAATCGGTAATACCCGGTAATACCCGATTTTCACCGAAACCCTTCCGGTGACCCCGAAACGCTTCCGGAACCTCTCAGAACTATTCCGGATATAATGAAACAATTCCACAAATATATTCTCATCACTCCCTGATACGTCAATTTTCCATCATAATTTCCTACTGTTATTTATAATGTTTTTATGCATAATAATGCTTTATGGAGTAATTCTAATGCCTTTTCTCTCATAATATGCAAGGTTTACACAAAGAGGGAGAATGCCGACAGCTGGAATTCTGGACCTGGAAAAGCTACATCAAAGTTACCTATTCTGCACATCTCCAAATGATCTGAAAATTTACAGAAAATTATTTTGGAATATATAAAAAATACTGGAGCAAATAACTACCAGAGGGGGGCCACCAGGTGAGCACAAGACACCAGGGCGCACCAGGCCCCCCAGGCGCGCCCTGGTGGGTTGTGCTCAGCCCAGCCCACCTCCGGTGCCCATCTTCTGGTATATAGGTCATTTTGACCTAGAAAAAATAAGGAGAGGACTTTCGGGACGGAGCGTCACTGTCTCGTGGCAGAACTTGGGCAGGAGCACTTTTGCCCTCCGGCGGAGCAATTTCGCCGGGGGAACTTCCCTCCCGGAGGGGGAAATTGAAGCCATCGTCACCACCAACAACCCTCTCATCTTTGGGAGGGAAATCTCCATCAACATCTTCAACATCACCATCTCCTCTCAAACCCTAGTTCATCTCTTGTGTTCAATCTTTGTACTGGAACCTCAGATTTGTACCTGTGGGTGACTAGTAGTGTTGATTACATCTTGCAGTTGATTACTATATGGTTTATTTGGTGGAAGATTATATGTTCAGATCTATTATGCTATTTAATACCCCTCTGATCTTGAGCATGATTATCATTTGTGAGTAGTTACTTTTGTTCTCGAGGTCACGGGAGAAGTCATGTTGCAAGTAATCATGTGAACTTGATATGTGTTCGATATTTTCATGATATGTATGTTGTGATTCCCTTAGTGGTGTCATGTGAACGTCGAATACATGGCACTTCACCATATTTGGGCCTAAGGGAATGCATTGTGGAGTAGTTATTAGATGATGGGTTGCTAGAGTGGCAGAAGCTTAAACCCTAGTTTATGCACTACTTCGTGATGGAAATATGCCCTAGAGGCAATAATAAAAAGGTTATTATTATATTTCCTTAATCATGATAAAGGTTTATTATTCATGCTAGAATTGTATTGACCAGAAACTTAAATACATGTGTGAATACATAAACAAATACCGTGTCCCTAGTAAGCCTCTACTAGACTAGCTCGTTGATCAAAGATGGTTAAGTTTTCCTAACCATAGACATGTGTTGTCATTTGATAATGGGATCACATCATTAGGAGAATGATGTGATGGACAAGGCCCATCCGTTAGCTTAGCATATTGATCGTTCAGTTTATTGCTATTGCTTTTTAATGTCAAATACATATTCCTTCAACTATGAGATTATGCAACTCCCGGATACCGGATGAATACCTTGTGTGCTATCAAACATCACAATGTAACTGGGTGATCATAAATATGCTCTACAGGTATCTCCGAAGGTGTTTGTTGAGTTGGCATAGATCGAGATTAGGATTTGTCACTCCGAGTATCGGAGAGGTATCTCTGGGCCCTCTCGGTAATACACATCATAAGAAGCCTTGCAAGCAAAGTGACTAAGGAGTTAGTTGCAAGATGATGTATTACGGAACGAGTAAAGAGACTTGCCGGTAATGAGATTGAACTAGGTATGAATATACCAACGATCGAATCTCGGATAAGTAACATACCGATGGACAAAGGGAATTACATATGTTGTCATAAGGTTCGACCGATAAAGATCTTCGTAGAATATGTAGGAGCCAATATGGGCATCCAGGTTCCGCTATTGGTTATTGACCAGAGAGGTGTCTCGGTCATGTCTACTTAGTTCTTGAACCCATAGGGTCCGCACACTTAACGTTTGTTGATGATATAGTGTTATATGATTTGGTGACCGAATGTTGTTCGGAGTCCCGGATGAGATCATGGACATGACGAGGAGCTCCGGAGGTAAAGATTGATATATAGGACGATGATATTTGGACACCGGAAGAGTTTCGGGATGTACCGGGTAGAAATCGGGTCACCGGAAGGGGTTCCGGACACCCCGGGAGGTTAATGGGCCATATGGTCCAAGGGGGGGAACACACCAGCCCACAAGGCATTGGCACGCCCCTCCTAGGCCGCATCCCTAGGGGAGAGAAGGAAAGGGGGGTGTGTCGGCCTCCCCCTTCCTTCCCTCTCCCCCCTTTCCTTCCCCCCTCGGCAAATATGGTAAGGGGGGCGCGGCTAGGGAAAGACCCCAAGTAGGATTCGACCCTACATGGGGCGCCCCTTGGCCTCTCCCCTCTCCCCCACCTATATATATGTGGGAGGGGGCGCCACACATAACAACGACAATCTCTTAGCCGTGTGCGGCGCCCCCTCCACCGTTTACACCCTCGTTCATATTTTCGTAGTGCTTAGGTGAAGCCCTACGGAGATAGCATCACCATCACCGTCACCACGCCGTCGTGCTGCCGGAACTCATCCACTACTTCGTCGTCTTGCTGGATCAAGAAGGCGAGGATGTCATCGAGCTGAACATGTGCTGAATGCGGAGGTGTCGTACATTCGGTACTCGATCGGTTGGATCACGAAGAAGTTCGACTACATCAACCGCGTTACTAAACGCTTCCTCTTACGGTCTACGAGGGTACATAGACACACTCTCCCCTCTCATTGCTATGCATCTCCTTGATAGATCTTGTGTGTGCGTAGAATTTTTTTTGTTTTCCATGCAACGTTTCCCAATAGTGGCATCCGAGCCAGGTCTATGCGTAGATGATATGCACGAGTAGAACACAAATATGGGCGGTGATAATCATACTGCTTACCACCAATGTCTTATTTTGATTCGGCGATATTGTGGGATGAAGCGGCCCGGACCAACCTTACATGTCCACGCACATGATACCGGTTCCACCGACTGACATGCAACTAGTTTTGCATAAAGGTGTCTGGAGGGTGTCTGTTTCTCCTACTTTAGTTGAATTGAATTTGACTACAGCCGGTCCTTGAAGAAGGTTAAAACAACAAACTTGATGAATCACCGTTGTGGTTTTTGTGTAGTTAAGAACGATTCTTGCTAGAAGCCCGTAGCAGCCACGTAAAACTTGCAACAACCAAGTAGAGGACGTCTAACTTGTTTTTGTAGGGCATGTTGTGATGTGATATGGTCAAGACATGATATGATATACGTTGATGTATGAGATGATCATGTTTTGTAATATTGACAACTAGCAGGAGCCTTAGAGTTGTCTCTTTATTGTATGAAATGCAAGCGCCATGTAATTGCTTTACTTTATCGCTATGCGTTAGCAATAGTTGTAGAAGCAATAGTTGGCGAGATGACCCCGACGCAATGATGGAGATCAAGGTGTCGAGCTGGTGACGATGGAGATCATGACGATGCTTTGGAGATGGAGATCAAAAGCACAAGATGATGATGGCCATATCATGTCACATATTTTGATTGCATGCATGTGATGTTTATCCTTTATGCATCTTATTTTGCTTAGAATGGCGGTAACATTATAAGATAATCCCTTCACTAAATTTCAAGATAAAAGTGTTCTCCCCGAGTATGCACCATTGCCAAAGTTCATCATTTCGAAGCACCTTGTGATGATCGGGTGTGAAAGACTCTACGTTCACATACAACGGGTGTAAGACAGTTTTGCACATGCAGAATACTTGGGTTAAACTTGACAAGCCTAGCATGTACAGACATGGTCTCGGGACACTAGAGACCGAAAGGTCAAACGTGAGTCATATAGTAGATATGATCAACATAGAGATGTTCACCATTGATGACTACCCCATCTCACGTGATGATCGGACATGGGTTAGTTGATTTGGATCATGTATCACTTAGATAACTTGAGGGTTGTTTATTTAAGTGGGAGTTCACTAGTAATTTGATTAATTGAAATTAAATTTATCATGAACTTAGTCTTAATAGTTTTTGCATATCTATGTTGTAGATCAATAGCTCGCAATATAGCTCCCTATTTTTGATATGTTCCTAGAGAAAACTAAGTTGAAAGATGATAGTAGCAATGATGCGGACTGGGTCCGTGATCTGAGGATTATCCTCATTGTTGCACAGAAGAATTATGTCCTTGATGCACCGCTGGGTGACAGACCTATTGCAGGAGCAGATGTAGATGTTATGAACGTTTGGCAAGCTCAATATGATGACTACTTAATAGTTTAGCGCACCATGCTTTACGGATTAGAACTGGGACTTCAAAAACGTTTTGAACGCCACGGAGCATATGAGATGTTCCAAGAGCTGAAATTGGTATTTCAGACTCATGCCCATGTCGAGAGGTATGAGACCTCTACTTTGCCTGCAAGATGGAGGAGAATAGCTCAGCCAGTGAGCATGTGCTCAGAATGTCTGGGTACTATAATCGCTTGAATCAAGTGGGAGTTAATCTTCCAGATAAGATAGTGATTGACAGAGTTCTCTAGTCACTATCACCAAGCTACTAGAACTTCGTGATGAACTATGATATGCAAGGGATGACGAAAAAGATTCTCGAGCTCTTCGCGATGCTGAAATCGGCGAAGGTAGAAATCAAGAAAGAGCATCAAGTGTTGATGGTTAAACAAGACCACTAGTTTCAAGAAAAGGGCAAGGAAAAGAAAGGGAACTTCAAGAAGAATGGCAAGGAAGTTGCTACTCCCGTGAAGAAGCCCAAAGCTAGACCCAAGCCTGAAACTGAGTGCTTCTACTGCAAAGGGAATGGTCACTGGAAGCGGAACTGCCCCAAATACTTGGCGGATAAGAAGGATGGCAAAGTGAACAAAGGTATTTGATATACATGTTATTGATGTGTACCTTACTAATGCTCGTAGCAGCGCCTGGGTATTTGATACTGGTTCGGTTGCTCATATTTGTAACTCGAAACATGAACTGCGGAATAAACGAAGATTGGCTAAGGACGAGGTGACGATGCGCGTCGGGAATGGTTCCAAGGGCGATGTGATCGCCGTCGGCACGCTACCTCTACATCTACCTTCGAGATTAGTTTTAGACCTCAATAATTGTTATTTGGTGCCAGCGTTGAGCATGAACATTATATCTAGATCTTGTTTATTGCGAGATGGTTATTCATTTAAATTGGAGAATAATGGTTGTTCTATTTATATGAGTAATATCTTTTATGGTCATGCACCCTTGATGAATGGTCTATTCTTGTTGAATCTCGATCATAGTGATACACATATTCATAATATTGATGCCAAAAGATGCAAAGTTGATAATGATAGTGTAACATATTTGCGGCACTGCCGTTTAGGTCATATTGGTGTAAAGCGCATGAAGAAACTCCATGCAAATGGACTTTTGGAATCACTTGATTATGAATCATTTGATACTTGCGAACCATGCCTCATGGGCAAGATGACTAAAACTCCGTTCTCCGGAATAATGGAGCGAGCTAATGACTTATTGGAAATAATACATATCGATTTATGCGGTCCGATGAGTGTTGAAGCACACGATAGGTACCGTTATTTTCTGACCTTCACAGATGATTTGAGTAGGTATGGGTATATCTACTTAATGAAACACAAGTCTGAAACATTTGAAAAGTTCAAAGAATTTCAGAGTGAAGTAGAGAATCATCGTAACAAGAAAATAAAGTTTCTACGATCTGATCGCGGAGGCGAATATTTGAGTTACGAGTTTGGCCTTCATTTAAAACAATGTGGAATAGTTTCACAACTCATGCCACCTGGAACACCACAGCGTAATGGTGTGTCCGAATGTTGTAACCGTACTTTATTAGATATGGTGCGTTCTATGATGTCTCTTACCGATTTACCACTATCATTTTGGGGTTATGCATTAGAGACAGCCGCATTCATGTTAAATAGGGCACCGTCTAAATCCGTTGAGACGACACCGTATGAACTATGGTTTGGCAAGAAACCTAAGTTGTCGTTTCTTAAAGTTTGGGGTTGCGACACTTATGTCAAAAGGCTTCAGCCTGATAAGCTCGAACCCAAATCGGAGAAGTGCGTCTTCATAGGATACCCTAAGGAAACAATTGGGTACACCTACTACCACAGATCCGAAGGCAAGATCTTTGTTGCCAAGAATGGATCCTTTCTAGAGAAGGAGTTTCTCTCGAAAGAAGTGAGTGGGAGGAAATTAGAACTTGATGAGGTAATTGTACCTTCTCTCGAATTGGAAAGTAGCACATCAGAGAAATCCGTTCCCGTGATGCCTACACCAACTAGAGAGGAAGCTAATGATGATGATCATGAAACTTCGGATCAAGTTACTACTGGACCTCGTAGGTCGAACAGAGCACGTTCTGCACCAGAGTGGTACGGTAATCCTGTCCTGGAAGTCATGTTATTAGACCATGGCGAACCTATGAACTATGAAGAGGCTATGATGAGCCCAGATTCCGATAAATGGCTTGAGGCCATGAAATCTGAGATAGGATCCATGTATGAGAACAAAGTATGGACTTTGGTGGACTTGCCCGATGATCGGCAAGCCATTGAGAATAAACGTCGGTTGGAGCTCTACTTCGGGCGCAAGGAAGCTTATATCCGAAAAAAATCGTGTTAAAATTTCAGCGCAATCGGAGTTACAGATCTCCCAGAAATTAAAGAAACGGTTTTCGGCCAGATTTGGGGAATGCAAAATAGAAGAGAACAGAGAGGAAGATCCAGAGGGGGAACTCTCCTCCCATCTAGGGGGAGGCCAAGGAAGAAGAAGAAGGAGGGGGGCTCTCTCCCCCTCTTTCCCGGTGGCGCCGAAGTGCCGCCGGGGCTAGGATCGTGACGGCGATCTACATCAACAATCTTGCTACCGTCTACACCAACTTTCTCCCCCTCTATGCAGTGGTGTAACACCTCTTCTCCCTGCTGTAATCTCTACTTAAACATGGTGCTCAACTCCATATATTATTTCCCAATGATATTTGGCTATCCTATGATGTTTGAGTAGATCCAGGAGTAGATCACTGGATAGTGGTCAAAATTATCATTAGTTACCTAAGAAGGACTAAGGAGATTTTTATCGATTATGGAGGTGATAAAGAGTTTGTCATAAAGGGTTACGTCAATGCAAGCTTTGACACCGATTCGGATGACTCTGAGTCTTGATCTGGATACATATTGAAAGTGGGAGCAATAAGCTAGAGTAGCTCCATGCAGAGCATTGTAGACATAGAAATTTGCAAAATACATATGGATCTGAATGTGGCAGACCCGTTGACTAAACTTCTCTCACAAGCAAAACATGATCACACCTTAGTACTCTTTGGGTGTTAATCACATGGGGATGTGAACTAGATTATTGACTCTAGTAAACTCTTTGGGTGTTGGTCACATGGCGATGTGAACTATGGGTGTTAATCACATGGCGATGTGAACTAGATTATTGACTCTAGTGCAAGTGGGAGACTGATGGAAATATGCCCTAGAGGCAATAATAAAATGGTTATTATTATATTTCCTTAATCATGATAAAGGTTTATTATTCATGCTAGAATTGTATTGACCGGAAACTTAAATACATGTGTGAATACATAAACAAATACCGTGTCCCTAGTAAGCCTCTACTAGACTAGCTCGTTGATCAAAGATGGTTAAGGTTTCCTAACCATAGACATGTGTTGTCATTTGATAATGGGATCACATCATTAGGAGAATGATGTGATGGACAAGACCCATATGTTATCTTAGCATATTGATCGTTTAGTTTATTGCTATTGCTTTCTTAATGTCAAATACATATTCCTTCGACTATGAGATTATGCAACTCCCGGATACCAGGTGAATACCTTGTGTTCTATCAAACGTCACAACGTAAATGGGTGATCATAAATATGCTCTACAGGTATCTCCGAAGGTGTTTGTTGAGTTGGCATAGATCAAGATTACGATTTGTCACTCCGAGTAGCGGAGAGGTATCTCTGAGCCCTCTCGGTAATACACATCATAAGAAGCCTTGCAAGCAAAGTGACTAAGGAGTTAGTTGCAAGATGATGTATTACGAAACAAGTAAAGAGACTTGTCGGTAACGAGATTGAACTACGTATGAAGATACCGACGATCAAATCTCGGGCAAGTAACATACCGATGGACAAAGGGAATTATGTATGTTGTCATAAGGTTCGATCGATAAAGATCTTCGTAGAATATGTAGGAGCCAACATGGGCATCTAGGTTCCACTATTGGTTATTGACTGGAGAGGTGTCGCGATCATGTCTACATAGTTATCGAACCCGTAGGGTCCGCACGCTTAACGTTCGTTGACGATATAGTGTTATATGAGTTATATGATTTGGTGACCGAATGTTGTTCGGAGTCCCAGATGAGTTCACGGACATGAAGAGGAGCTCTGGAGGTAAAGATTGATATATAGGACGATGATATTTGGACACCTGAAGAGTTTCGGGATGTACCGGGTAGAAATCGGGTCACCGGAAGGGGTTTCGGACACCCCGGGAGGTTAATTGGCCACATGGGCCAAAGGGGGGAACACACCAGCCCACAAGGGGCTGGCGCGCCCCTCCTAGGCCGCAGCCCTTTGGGAGAGAAGGAAAGGGGGGAGGAGTCAGCCTCCCCCTTCCTTTCCTCTCCCCCCTTTCCTCCCCCCTCGGGCAAATATGGTAAGGGGGGCGCGGCTAGGGAAAGACCCCAAGTAGGATTCGGCCCTACTTGGGCGCCCCTTGGCTTCTCCCCTCTCTCCCCCACCTATATATATGTGGGAGGGGGGTGCCACACATAACGACGACAATCTCTTAACCGTGTGCGGCGCCCCCCTCCATCGTTTACACCCTCGGTCATATTTTCGTAGTGCTTAGGCGAAGCCCTGCGGAGATAGCATCACCATCACCGTCACTGATACGTTTGATTGTTTCATGCCAATATTATACAACTTTCACAAACTTTTGGCAACTTTTTATATGATTTATTGGAATAACCTATTGATCAAGTGCCCAGTGCCAGTTCCTTTTTTTTGCATGTTTTTTGTTTCGCAGAAAATCCATATCAAACGAAGTCCAAATGCAATAAAATTTTACGAAGAATTATTTTCGAATATTTGTGATTTTTGGGAGTTGGAATCATCAGAAGAGGGGGCCCAGGCGCGCCCATCTGTCTTATGCCCACCTCGTACGTCGGTTGGAGCTCTACTTCGGGTGCAAGGAAGCTTATATCTGGAAAAAAATCATGTTAAAATTTCAGCGCAATTGGAGTTACGGATCTCCCGGAATATAAGAAACGGTTTTCGGCCAGATCTGGGGAATGCGAAACAGAAGAGAACAGAGAGGAAGATCCAATCTCGGAGGGGCTCCCGCCCCTCCGCCGCCATGGAGGCCATGGACCAGAGGGGGAACTCTCCTCCCATCTAAGGGGGAGGCCAAGGAAGAAGAAGAAGAAGGAGGAGGAGGGGGGCTCTCTCCCCCTCTCTCCCGGTGGCGCCGGAGTGCCGCCGGGGCTAGGACCGTGACGGCGATCTACATCAACAATCTTGCTACCGTCTACACCAACTTTCTCCCCCTCTATGCAGCGGTGTAACACCTCTTCTCCCTGCTGTAATCTCTACTTAAACATGGTGCTCAACTCCAATATTATTTCCCAATGATATTTGGCTATCCTATGATGTTTGAGTAGACCCGTTTTGTCCTGTGGGTTAATCATGATCTTGGTTGGTATGATTGTATATTTTATTTATGGTGCTGTCCTACGGTGCCCTCCGTCTCGCGCAAATGTGAGGGATCCCCACTATAGGGTGTTGCAATATGTTCATGATTCACTTATGGTGGGTTGCGAGAGTGACAGAAGCTTGAACCCGATTAAGTGGGTTGTTGCGTATGGGATAAAGAGGACTTGATACTTAATGCTATGGTTGGGTTTCATGACCTTAATGATCTTTAGTAGTTGCGGATGCTTTCTAGGGGTCCAATCATAAGTGCATATGATCCAAGTAGAGAAAGTATGTTAGCTCATGCCTCTCCCTCATGTAAAATTGCAAGGATGATTACCGGTACTTGTTATCGATTGCCTAGGGACAAATGACTTTCTTGTTGACAAAAGCTATCCACTTTTATTATCTTGCAATTTATTCATAGTTTTATTCTCGCAAAGTACTCATAGTTTTATTCTTGCAAAATAGTTTTATTCTTGTTTTAGGTAAAGCAAATGTCAAGTGTGCGTAGAGTTGTATCGGTGGTCGATAGAACTTGAGGGAATATTTGTTCTGCCTTTAGCTCCTTGTTGGGTTCGACACTCTTATTTATCGAAAAATGCTACAAACGATCCCCTATACTTGTGGGTTATCAAGACCTTTTTCTGGCACCGTTGCCGGGGAGCAATAGCGTGGGGTGAATATTCTCGTGTGTGCTTGTTTGCTTTATCACTAAGTAGTTTTTATTTCCTGTTCTAAGTTGTTCTCTATCTTTAGTTATGGATATGGAACACGAAACACCAAAAAAATTAGTTGTACTTGCTACTCATGGAGATGGGGAACCTCCTAAAACCCTCGATGCTCGTTATGTGAAAAATATTATCCAGTACTTTGATAATCCTGAGAAAACCCCGTTCAACTTGATAATGGGAGACACGTTGGATCAACGTGAATACTTTAGGGATTATCGCTTGACACAAAAAGGGAAACTGTTATGGGATCAAATTCATATGTTGAAATGGTATGCTTGGAATCTATGCTCTAGATATGATTATACTTGTTGCTCTAGGATGAATGCTCCACACCTTCCCTTTTCATGCAAATTTAATGACAATGAAACCTTAGCTTCTTATCCTAATGGTAGATATGATTACTATGACGTGGAACGAATAGAAGAATTTGTTGCTTTTAAAGGTGCTTATGAAATTGAATCTTTGTTTGAAAAGTTTAAAGATTTTGATGATTCAGTTTATAGACCTGAAAATTTTGCTATCCTTAAATATTGCTATGAAAATTATAAATTCAATTACGATATTGATGTATTTATTGAGAAAGTCTCCGCTGTCCAAGAAGAGACTAATATTTTGCAGGAGTCTATGGAAGAAGAAATTGATGAAACTGTGAGCTCATTGGATGAAAAAGATGATGAGGAGAGCGAAGAACAAGTGGAGGAAGAGTGGATTGATCACCCGTGCCCACCTTCTAATGAGAGTAACTCTTCAACTCATACATTGTTTAATGCCCCTTCGTTCTTACTGAAGGATGAATGCTATGATAATTGCTATCATCCCGTTGATTCGTTTGAAATATCCCTTTTTGATGAACTTGATGATTGCTATGCTTGTGGCCTTGATTCCAATATGAATTATGCTTATGGAGATGAACTTGCTATTGTCCCTTATGTTAAGAATGAAATTGTTGCTATTGCACCCACACATGATAGTCCTATTATCTTTTTGAATTCTCCAAACTACACTATATCGGAGAAGTTTGCTCTTATTAACGATTGCATTGATGGGTTGCCTTTTACCGTTGCACATGATGATTTTGATGATTATAATATGCATGTGCTTGCTGCTCCCACTTGCAATTATCATGAGAGAGGAATTACATCTCCGCCTCTCTATGTTTCCAACACGATAAAATTGCAAGAAACTGATTATGCTATGTATTGGCCTTTACTTGATGTGCATGAATTGTTCTTATATGACATGCCGATGCATAGGAAGAGAGTTAGACTTCGTCATTGCATGATATATGTTGCTTTGTGCTCACTACTAAATGCCAAATCATTGCTAATTAAAATTGGCTTTGATATACCTTGGGATCCGGGTGGATTCATTACTTGAGCACTTTATGCCTAGCTTAATGGCTTTAAAGAAAGCGCTGCTAGGGAGACAACCCGGAATTTTTATAGATTCTTTTATTTCTGTTGAGTTCTTTTGTAAAGTTTAAAAACAAAAAAAAATATAGAGGGGAACCTTAAAACTTCACTAAAAGAGAAGCGATTGAAAGGTGATGCATTGGAGAAGTGAGGGTCGACCTTGAACACTTGTGTTCATGCTCATGGAAACAATGTAAACTTTTCATGAAGATTCTCACAAAAATAGTTATCCCCTTCTACAAATCCATTGTATTATAAAAATAATGTGCCAAGATTTGCCTTTAGGATGATTAGATTGCTTGTTGGTATGTGCGGTGCAAAAACAGAAACTTTGGCTGTAGTGCGCGATTTTACAGTTTTTACTGGAACATCAAAAGTTTCTCAAACTTTTTGCACAGTATTGCTATACAAATGGTTTATTTTTTCCTAATTTTTCAGAATTTTTTATGTATCAGAAGTATGGTAGGTGTTCAGATTACTACAGGCTGTCCTGTTTAAGACAGATTCTGTTTTTGATGCATTGTTTTGCTTGTTTTGATGAAACTATCGATTTTTATCGGTGGTATAAGCCATGGAAAAGTTATATTACAGTAGCTACAATTCAAAAACAAAATATGAATTGGTTTGCAACAGTACTTAGAGTAGTGATTTGCTTTATTATACTAACGGATCTTACCGAGCTTTCTGTTGAGTTTTGTGTGGATGAAGTGATCAAAGATCGAGGAGGTCTCGATATGAGGAGAAGGAGGAGAGGAAAGAGCTCAAGATTGGGGATGCCCAAGGCACCCCAATTAAATATTCAAGGATACTCAAGCTTCTAAGCTTGGGGATGCCCCAGAAGGCATCCCATCTTTCTTCAACAAGTATCGGTATGTTTTCGTTTTCGTTTCGTTCACGTGATATGTGTAAATCTTGGAGCGTCTTTTGTGTTTAGTTTTCACTTTTCTTTCATGCACCATGCTGGTATGATATAGTCCATGGTTGATTTATAGAATGCTCATTGCACTTCACTTATATCTTTTGAGTATGGCTTTGTAGAATGCTTCATGTGCTTCACTTATATCATTTGAAGTTTGGATTGCCTGTTTCTCTTCACATAGAAAACCGTTATTTGTAGAATGCTCTTTTGCTTCACTTATACTTATTAGAGTGTGGTATTTTGTAGAAATAATTAAACTCTCTTGCTTCACTTATATCTATTTAGAGAGTCAACAGGAATTGGTCAATTGCATGGTTTTTCATAAAATCCTACATAAAACTTATGGATCACTGAATATGTTATGTTTGATTCCTTGCAATAGTTTTGTGATATAGAGATGGTAATATGTGGGAGGTACTAGTAAATGGTTGTGGTTAGTAAGAATATTGGTGTTAAGGTTTGTGATTACCGAAGCATGCACGTATAGTCTCTCGTTATGCTATGAAGTTGGAGCATGATTTATTATTGATTGTCTTCCTTATGAGTGGTGGTCGGGGACGAGCGATGGTCTTTTCCTACCAATCTATCCCCCTAGGGGCATGCGTAGTAGTACTTTGCTTCGAGGGCTAATAAACTTTTGCAATAAGTATATGAGTTCTTTATGACTAATGTGAGTCCATGGATTATACACACTCTTACCTTTCCGCAATTTGCTAGCCTCTACGATACCGTGCATTGCCCTTTCTCACCTCAAGAGTCGGTGCAAATTTCGTCGGTGTATCCAAACCCCGTGATATGATACGCTCTACCACACATAAGCCTTATTATATCTTCCTCAAAACAGCCACCATACCTACCTATTATGGCCCTTCTATAGCCATTCCGATATATATTGCCATGCAACTTCCACCGCTTCCATTTTGATGACTTGAGCATTCATTGTCATATTGCTTTGCATGATCGTAAGATAGCTAGCATGATATTTACATGGCTTTTCCATTTTTTGATATCGTTGTTATGCTAGATCATTGCACATCCTGGTACACTGCCAGAGGCATTCATATAGATTCATACTTTGTTATAGGTATCGAGTTGTAATTTTTATTTCTTTTGAGTTATAAGTAAATAGAAGTGTGATGATCATCATTATTCATTTTTAGAGCATTGCCCCAGTGAGGAAAGGATGATGGAGACTATGATTCCCCCACAAGTCGGGATGAGACTCCGGACAATGAGAGAAAAGAAAAAAAAGAAAAAGAAAAAAAGAGAAGAAAAAGAAAAAAAAGAAAAAAAAGAAAAGAAAAAGAAAAAAACAAAGAGAGAAGGGGCATGCTAGTTCCACACTTGTGCTTCAAAGTAGCACCATGTTTTTCATATAGAGAGCCTTATATGTTGTCACTTTCATATACTAGTGGGAAATTTTCATTATAGGATTAGATGCACACCCACTTAGTTTTCATGTTGAGCTTTCATACACTTATAGCTCTTAGTGCATTCGTTGCATGGCAATCCCTACTCCTCACGTTGATATCAATTGATGGGCATCTCCATAGCCCGTTGGTTAGCCGCGTCGATGTGAGACTTTCTTACTTTTTTGTCTTCTCTATATTTACCCCTATCATCATACTCTATTCCACCCATAGTGCTATATCTATGGCTCGCGCTCATGTATTGCGTGAGGGTTGAAAAAGTTGAAGCGCGTTAAAAAGTATGAACCAATTGCTCGGCTTGTCATTGGGGTTGTGCATGATAAATACTTTGTGTTAAGAAGACAGAGCATGACAAGACTATATGATTTTGTAGGGATAGCTTTCTTTAGTGTTGATATTTTGAAAGACATGATTGTTTGTTGGGATGCCTGAGTATTGATGTCTTTATGTCAAATTATAGACTATTGCTTTGAATCACTTATGTCTTAATATTCATGCCATGATTAGATATATGATCAAGTTTATGCTAGGTAGCATTCCACATCAAAAATTATCTTTTTATCATTTACCTACTCAAGGACGAGCAGGAATTAAGCTTGGGGATGCTGATACGTCTCCGTCGTATCTATAATTTTTGATTGTTTCATGCCAATATTATACAACTTTCACATACTTTTGGCAACTTTTTATATGATTTATTGGACTAACCTATTGATCCAGTGCCCAGTGCCAGTTCCTGTTTTTTGCATGTTTTTTGTTTCGCAGAAAATCCATATCAAACGAAGTCCAAATGCAATAAAATTTTACGGAGAATTATTTTCGAATATTTGTGATTTTTTGGAGTTGGAATCATCAGAAGAGGGGGCCCACAGTGACCACAACCGACCAGGGCGCGCCTGGGGGCCTAGGCGCGCCCAGGTGTCTTATGCCCACCTCGTACGTCGGTTGGAGCTCTACTTCGGGCGCAAGGAAGCTTATATCCGAAAAAAATCGTGTTAAAATTTCAGCGCAATCGGAGTTACAGATCTCCCAGAAATTAAGAAACGGTTTTCGGCCAGATTTGGGGAATGCAAAATAGAAGAGAACAGAGAGGAAGATCCAATCTCAGAGGGGCTCCCGCCCCTCTGACGCCATGGAGGCCATGGACCAGAGGGGGAACTCTCCTCCCATCTAGGGGGAGGCCAAGGAAGAAGAAGAAGGAGGGGGGCTCTCTCCCCCTCTCTCCCGGTGGCGCCGAAGTGCCGCCGGGGCTAGGATCGTGACGGCGATCTACATCAACAATCTTGCTACCGTCTACACCAACTTTCTCCCCCTCTATGCAGTAGTGTAACACCTCTTCTCCCTGCTGTAATCTCTACTTAAACATGGTGCTCAACTCCATATATTATTTCCCAATGATATTTGGCTATCCTATGATGTTTGAGTAGATCCGTTTTGTCCTATGGGTTAATCGTGATCTTGGTTGGTATGATTGTATATTTTATTTATGGTGCTATCCTACGGTGCCCTCCATCTCGAGCAAATGTGAGGGATCCCCGCTTTAGGGTGTTGCAATATGTTCATGATTCGCTTATGGTGGGTTGCGAGAGTGACAGAAGCTTAAACCCGAGTAAGTGGGTTGTTGCGTATGGGATAAAGAGGACTTGATACTTAATGCTATGGTTGGGTTTCACGACCTTAATGATCTTTAGTAGTTGCGGATGCTTGCTAGGGGTCCAATCATAAGTGCATATGATCCAAGTAGAGAAAGTATGTTAGCTCATGCCTCTCCCTCATGTAAAATTGCAAGGATGATTACCGGTACTTGTTATCGATTGCCTAGGGACAAATGACTTTTTTGTTGACAAAAGCTATCCACTTTTATTACCTTGCAATTTATTCGTAGTTTTATTCTCGCAAAGTACTCGTAGTTTTATTCTTGCAAAATAGTTTTATTCTTGTTTTAGGTAAAGCAAATGTCAAGTGTGCGTAGAGTTGTATCGGTGGTCGATAGAACTTGAGGGAATATTTGTTCTGCCTTTAGCTCCGTGTTGGGTTCGACACTCTTATTTATCAAAAAAGGCTACAAACGATCCCCTATACTTGTGGGTTATCAGTCACCACGCCGTTGTGCTACCGGAACTCATCCACTACTTCACTATCTTGCTGGATCAAGAAGGCGAGGACGTCACCGAGCTGAACGTGTGCTGAACGCGGAGGTGCCGTACGTTCGGTACTCGATCAGTTGGATCACGAAGAAGTTCGACTACATCAACCGCGTTACTAAATGCTTCTGCTTACGGTCTACACGGGTACGTAGACACACTCTCCACTCTCGTTGCTATGCATATCCATGATAGATCTTGCGTGTACGTAGAATTTTTTTTGTTTTCCATGCAACGTTTCCCAACACTTCGTAAGGGACTGATTTGGATCCAAATGTGTAATGCTATGGTTAGATTTTATCTTAATACTTTTCTTGTAGTTGCAGATGCTTACGAGGGGGTTAATCATAAATGTGAGGTTTGTTCAAGTAAGAACAACACCCAAGCACCGGTCCACCCACATATCAAATTATCAAAGTAGCGAACGCAAATCAAACCAACATGATGAAAGTGACTAGATGAAATTCTTGTGTACCCTCAAGAATGCTTTGCTTAATATAAGAGACCATTTTGGCCTGTCCTTTTCCACAAAAGGATTGGGCTACCTTGTTGCACTTTATTTACCGTTACCGTTACTTGTCCGCTACAAATTATCTTGATATGAAACTACCTGTTACCGACTATTTCAGTGCTTGCAGAAAACACCTTGCTGAAAACCACTTGTCATTTCTTCTGCTCCTCATTGGGTTCGACACTCTTACTTAGAAAGGACTACAATTGATACCCTATAATTGTGGGTCATCAAGACTCTTTTCTGGCCCATTGCCGGGGAGTGAAGCGCTCTTGGTAAGTGGAAAGTGGTAAGGAAAAATGTATACCACGTGCTGAAATTTATTGTCACTTGTTACTATGGAAAACCATCCTTTGAGGGGTTTGTTCGGGGTATCTTCACCTCGACCCAAAGCACAATTAGTTGCACCTCAACCTACTGCACCTACTGAAAATATTGGTTATGAAATTCCTTAGGGTATGATAGAACAACTGCTAGCTAATCCTTATGCAGGAGATGGAACTGAACATCCTGATATGCACTTGATATATGTGGATGAAATTTGTGGATTATTTAAGCTTGTAGGTTTACCCGAAGATGAAGCTAAGAAGAAGGTTTTCCCTTTATCTTTGAAGGGAAAAGCATTGACATGGTATAGGCTATGCGATGATATTGGATCTTGGAACTGGAATCTATTGAAATTGGAATTTCACCAAAAAATTTATCCTATGCATCTAGTTCATCGTGATCGGAATTATATATATAATTTTTGGCCTCGTGAAGGAGAAAGTATCGCTCTAGCTTGGGGGAGGCTTAATTCAATGTTATATTCATGCCCCAATCATGAGCTCTCGAGAGAAATTATTATTCAGAACTTTTATGCTGGGCTTTCTCGTGATGATCAATCCATGCTCGATACTTGGGATCTTTTAGAAAGAATTAAACACAACTCTAAAGATTGGTAACTCGACAAAGGTAAAGAGTCAAGTATCAAGCTTGAATTTGATTGTGTTAAATCTTTTATGAATACTGATGCTTTTCACAAGTTTAGCACTAAATATGGACTTGACTCTGAGATAGTAGCCTCTTTTTGTGAATCTTTTGCTACTCATGTTGATCTCGCTAAGGAGAAGTGGTTTAAATATCATCCCCCTATTAAAGAAGAAATTAAAGTACCGGTCATAGTTAAAGATGAAACTATTATTTACAATGTTGATCCAGTTGTGCCTACTGCTTATATTGAAAAACCACCTTTCCCTGTTAGGATAAAGGAACATGCTAAGGTTTCAACTGTGGTTCGCAAGAGTAATATTAAAGCACCTAAACCTTCTGAGCAAATTAAAGTAGAACCTAGTGTTGCTATCGTTAAAGATCTCCTAGTGAAAAATATTGATGGGCATGTTATTTACTTCTGTGATGAAGCTGCTAGAATTGCTAAGCCCGATGAAAAAGATAAACATAGGCCTATTGTTGGCATGCCTATTATCTCAGTTAAAATAGGAGATCATTGTTATCATGGTTTATGTGACTTAGGTGCTAGCTTGAGTGCTATTCCTTTTACCTTATACCAAGAAATTATGGATGACATACACCCGCTGAAATAGAAGACATAGATGTTACTATTAAACTTGCTAATAGAGAGACCATCACACCACTTGGAATTGTTAGAGATGTTGAAGTCTTCTGTGGGAAAATAAAATACCCTACTGATTTTCTAGTTCTTGGTTCCCCACAAGATGACTTTTGTCCCATTATCTTTGGTAGACCTTTCTTGAACACCGTTAATGCTAAAATAGATTGTGAGAAACAAACTGTCGGTGTTAGCTTTGGTGATGAGTCTCATGAGTTTAATTTCTCCAAGTTTAATAGACAACCTCATAACAAAGAATTACCTAGTAAGGATGGAATAATTGGCCTTGCTTCTATTGTCGCGCCTCCTACTGATCCACTAGAACAATATTTGCTAGACCATGAAAATGATATGCATATGCATGAAAGAAATGAAATAGATAAAATTTTCTTTGAACAACGACCTCTGCTCAAACACAATTTCCCTATTGAAATTCTAGGAGGTCCTCCTCCATCTAAAGGTGATCCTGTGTTTGAATTAAAAAAATTGCCTGACACTTTGAAATATGCTTATCTCGATGAGAAAAAGATATATCCTGTTATTATTAGTGCTAACCTTTCAGAACATGAACAAGAAAGATTATTGGAAATTCTGAAGAATCACCATGCTGCTATTGGATATACTCTTGATGATCTTAAGGGCATTAGTCCCACTCTTTGTCAGCACAAGATTAATATGGAACCTGATGCTAAACCCGTTGTTGATCATCAACGACGTTTGAATCCTAAGATGAAATACGTGGTAAGAACTGAAATATTAAAACTTCTGGAAGCAGGTATAATCTATTCCATAGCTGATAGTAGATGGGTAAGTCCTGTTCTTGTGTCCCTAAGAAGGGAGGTATTACTGTTGTTCCTAATGATAAAAATGAACTTATTCCACAAAGAATTGTTACTGGTTATAGAATGGTAATTGATTTTAGAAAATTAAATAAAGCAACTAGAAAAGATTATTACCCTCTGCCTTTTATTGATCAAATGCTAGAAATATTATCTAAGCACACACACTTTTGTTTTCTTGATGGATATTCTGGTTTTTCTCAAATACCTGTTTCACAATCTGATCAAGAGAAAACCACCTTTACTTGCCCTTTTGGAACTTATGCTTATAGACGTATGCCTTTTGGTTTATGCAATGCACCTGCTACCTTATAAATATGTATGACTGCTATATTCTCTGATTTTTGTGAAAAGATTGTTGCGGTTTTCATGGATGATTTTTCTGTTTATGGAACTTCTTTTGATGATTGCTTAAGCAACCTTGATCAAGTTTTGCAGAGATGTGAGCAAAATAATCTTGTCTTGAATTGGGAGAAGTGCCACTTTATGGTTAATGAGGGTATTGTCTTGGGGCATAAGATTTCTGAACGAGGTATTGAAGTGGATAAAGCTAAAGTTGATGCAATTGAGAAAATGCCATGTCCTAAAGATATTAAAGGTATTCGTAGTTTCCTTGGTCATGCTGGTTTCTGTAGGAGATTTATTAAAGACTTCTCTAAAATTTCTAGGCCTCTTACAAATCTTTTACAAAAGAATGTTCCATTCGTTTTTGATGATGATTGTGTAGAAGCCTTTGAAACACTTAAGAAAACCTAAACTTCTGCACCTATTGTTCAACCACCTGATTGGAACTTGCCTTTTGAAATTATGTGTGATGCTAGTGATTATGTTGTTGATGCTGTTCTAGGACAAAGAGTTGATAAGAAATTAAATGTTATTCATTATACTAGCAAAACTCTAGACAGTGCCCAAAGAAATTATGCTACTACTAAAAAAGAATTTTTAGCAGTTGTGTTTGCTTGTGATAAATTCAGATCTTATATCATTGATTCCAAAGTAATTGTTCACACTGATCATGCTGCTATAAAATATCTTATGGAAAAGAAAGATGCTAAACCTAGACTCATTAGGTGGGTTCTTTTGCTACAAGAATTTGATTTACATATCACCGATAGGAAAGGAGTTGAGAACCCCGTAGCTGATAACTTGTCTAGGTAAGAGAATATTCTTGATGACCCACTACCTATTGATGATAGCTTTCCTGATGAGCAATTAGCTGCAATAAGTGTTTCTCACAATACTCCTTGTTATGCTGACTATGCTAATTATAGTGTTGCTAAATATATACCACCTTGTTTTACATATCAACAAAAGAAAAAATTCTTCTATGATTTAAGACATTACTTTTGGGATGACCCACATCTTTATAAAGAAGGAGTAGATGGTATTATTAGATGTTGTGTACCTGAGAATGAACAGGAACAAATCCTACGGAAATGTCACTCCAAAGCTTATGGAGTGTATCATGCGGGAGATAGAACTGCTCACAAGGTATTGCAATCTGGTTTTATTGGCCTACTCTCTTCAAGGATGCCCGTAAGTGTGTTTTATCTTGTGATGAATGCCAAAGAATTGGTCATATCGGTAAGCGTCAGGAAATGCCTATGAATTATTCACTTGCCGTTGAACCATTTGATGTTTGGGGTTTTGATTATATGGGACCTTTTCCTTCCTCTAATGGGTATACACATATTTTGGTTGCTGTTGATTATGTTACTAAGTGGGTAGAAGCTATTCCAACTAGTAGTGATGATCATAACACTTCCATTAAAATGCTTAAAGAAGTTATTTTCCCAAGGTTTGGAGTCCTTAGATATTTA
The DNA here is from genome assembly GCA_011799875.1 of Thinopyrum elongatum. Classification (NCBI taxonomy): domain Eukaryota; kingdom Viridiplantae; phylum Streptophyta; class Magnoliopsida; order Poales; family Poaceae; genus Thinopyrum; species Thinopyrum elongatum. Next base: position 239,341,143 of record CM022300.1, read on the forward strand.
ATGACTGATGGTGGTTCACACTTTATTCATGGCGCTTTCCATAAAATGCTTGCTAAATATGATGTTGACCATAGACTTGCTTCACCCTGTCATCCTCAATCTAGTGGTCAAGTTGAACTTAGCAATAGAGAAATAAAAGTAATATTACAAAAAACTGTCAATAGGTCCCGAAAGAATTGGTCTAAGAAATTAGATGATGCACTTTGGGCCTACAGAACAGCATATAAAAATCCTATGGGTATGTCTCCGTATATAATGGTTTATGGAAAAGCTTGTCATTTGCCTCTTGAGTTAGAACATAAAGCATATTGGGCAATTAAAGAACTTAATTATGATTTCAAACTTGTCGGTGAAAAGAGGTTATTTGATATTAGCTCATTAGATGAATGGAGAACCCAAGCTTATGAAAATGCCAGATTATTTAAAGAAAAAGTTAAAAGATGGCATGACAAAAGAATCCAAAAGCGGGAATTCAAAGTTGGGGAATATGTTCTTCTTTCTTGCTATTTTCTGTCGGATTTGTCAAGCCAGGCATCATGTCTTCTCCCTCCTCCAACAAAGTAGAAGAGGATGCTTGGTTGATGAAGATAGAACTAAAGAGAGAGGAACCAAAGGAAACCATCAAGGGTGATAAGGTCAAAGAGGTTGCGGCAGATCAAGCTCCAGTAGTAGGGCAGGCCGTTCCAGCAGGAGAAGAAGAAGATATCCTTCAACCATACTATGATCATCTTACCCCTATTGAAATTGAAGCTTTTAAGACCATTGAAACGGTTCGTGTGCAAAATAAATATCTCACTCGTGAAAATATTCTGTTGCAAGAGCAAATCATCGCCCTCCGGAGCATCATTCGTAGATTGGAGTACCTCCTGAGCCTAAAGTGTGACACTACCTCATCACCACTGCAATCATCATCTTCCCCACCAAAGGATACTTGATTACATGGTATGGGCACTCCCCTTGGCTTGTGCCAAGCTTGGAGGAGGTGCCCCGATATCGTATCACCACCACTTTCTTTGCCTTTATCTATTTTAGTTTGATCTTTAGTTATCCTACGATTTAGTTGAATAAAAGTTTAGTTCGATCTATTTTTTAGTGCTTGCTTAGTGATCTATCTATGTAATCGTGTGCGAGATATATAATAAAGAGTAGTTTGAGTTTTGTTTCTTTACTTTTATGTTTCAATAAAAAGAAAGGAAAATAAATGGAAAAGATCATATGCTAATCCTATGGTAAGTAATGACATCACATAATGAAAAGTATAAGTGGTAAAATTTATTGGAGATTGACAAACATAGTGTTGGTCAATGATGCAATTCATGAAAGAATTAATAAGGGAAGAGAAGATCCACATGCAAATACACTATCTTGGACATCTTTTATGATTGTGAGCCCCCATTAAATATTATATGTCAAAATTGTTGATGTTGGACAAGGAAGACACCATAATGATTTATGTTTGTTCATATTCACATAGAAGTTATATTGTCATGGATCCTTCAACATGTGGTGCTTGCGCAATATCTTTGCTAGCCAAAAACTCCGCACTAAGTAGAGATACTACTTGTGCATCCAAAAACCCTTAAACCCAAAATCTTATTTTGAGAGTCCACCATACCTACCTATGGATTAAGATCCTTCAAGTAAGTTGTCATCGGTGCAATAAGGCAATAAAAATTGCTTCTAAATGTCTTGGATCATTTAGTGTAAGAGAAAATTGAGTGTTGTACAAACTTGTGATGGCAAACTAATAAAAGCGACAGACTACATAATAAAGGTTGCTATCATAAGGGGAAATATAACATGACATTCTTTTGCATTAAGGGATTTGGCATACAAACAAAAATCGCATGGCAACCTCTGCTTCCCTCTGCGAAGGGCCTATCTTTTACTTTTATTATATTTACTTTTATGCAAGAGTCAAAGTATTCTTCCCTATTCCTTTTTATTTTCTCTTTTTGCAAGCATCATGTGGCGAGGAAAGATCTAGGCACAAATATCCAGTTGGATATGAGTGAGCATGAGTTACTATTGTTGACATCACCCCTGAGGTGAATACGTTGGAAGGCGAAACTATAAGCCCCTATCTTTCTATGTGTCCGGTTGAAACTTTTTGTTCATGGGTATGCTGTGAGTGTTAGCAATCATAGAAGGTTAAATGATGGTTGAGTATGTGGACTTGCCAAAAGGCTCCAATATGTGACCCTTCCTGAAAATATGATGAATTGTAGTTGCAAAGTTGACTCAGAACATAGTTTGTTAGTTTTCAATAGAGTTTATGCTTTATACTTCAATGTTGTGATGAATTGTTACTTGTTCATGAGAAGTTATATGATAAAAGTTGTGTGATAAAGTTTTATGTTAAAGTTCTTTGCTGTTATAATAATAAGCATGATGCTTCTATGTCCGTATTTTGTCTTTATTGACACCTCTCTCTCTAAGCATGTGGACATGTTTTTCTATTTCAGTTTTTCGCTTGAGGACAAGCAAGGTCTAAGCTTGGGGGAGTTGATACGTCCATTTTGCATCATGATTTCCTACTATTATTTATAATGTTTTGATGCATAATAATGCTTTATGGAGTAATTCTAATGCCTTTTCTCTCATAATATGCAAGGTTTACACAAAGAGGGAGAATGCCGACAGCTGGAATTCTGGACCTAGAAAAGCTATGTCAGAGTTACCTATTCTTCACATCTCCAAATGAGCTGAAAATTTACGAGAATTACTTTGGAATATATAAAAAAATACTGGAGCAAATAACTTCCGGAGGGGGGCCACCTGGTGAGCACAAGACACCAGGGCGCGCCAGGCCCCCAATGCACGCCCTGGTGGGTTGTGCTCAGCCCAGCCCTCCTCCGGTGCCCATCTTCTGGTATATAGGTCATTTTAACCTAGAAAAAATAAGGAGAGGACTTTCGGGACGGAGCGCCGCCGTCTCGAGGCGGAACTTATGCAGGAGCACTTTTGCCCTCCGGCGGAGCTATTCCGTCGGGGGAACTTCCCTCCCGGAGGGGGAAATCAAAGCCATCGTCATCACCAACAACCCTCTCATCTTTGGGAGGGAAATCTCCATCAACATTTTCAACAGCACCATCTCCTCTCAAACGCTAGTTCATCTCTTGTGTTCAATCTTTGTACCGGAACCTCAGATTGGTACCTGTGGGTGACTAGTAGTGTTGATTACATCTTGTAGTTGATTACTATATGGTTTATTTGTTGGAAGATTATATGTTCAGATCCATTATGCTATTTAATACCCCTATGATCTTGAGCATGATTATCATTTGTGAGTAATTACTTTTGTTCTTGAGGTCACGGGAGAAGTCATGTTGCAAGTAATCATGTCAACTTGATATGTGTTCGATATTTTGATGATATGTATGTTGTGATTCCCTTAGTGGTGTCATGTGAACATTGACTACATGGCACTTAACCATATTTGGGCCTAAGGGAATGCATTGTGGAGTAGTTATTAGATGATGGGTTGCTAGAGTGATAGAAGTTTAAACCCTAGTTTATGCGCTACTTCGTAAGGGACCGGTTTGGATCCAAATGTTTAATGCTATGGTTAGATTTTATCTTAATACTTTTCTCATAGTTGCGGATGCTTGCGAGGGGGTTAATCATAAGTGGGAGGTTTGTTCAAGTAAGAACAACACCCAAGCACCGGTCCACCCACATATCAAATTATCAAAGTAGCGAACGCGAATCAAACCAACATGTTGAAAGTGACTAGATGAAATTCCCGTGTACCCTCAAGAATGCTTTGCTTAATATAAGAGATCATTTTGGCCTATCCTTTGCCACAAAAGGATTGGGCTACCTGGCTGCACTTTATTTACCGTTACTGTTACTTGTCCGCTACAAATTATCTTTATATCAAACTACCTGTTACCGACTATTTTAGTGCTTGCAGAAAACACCTTGCTGAAAACCACTTGTCATTTCCGTCTGCTCCTCGTTGGGTTCGACACTCTTACTTATCGAAAGGACTACGATTGATCCCCCATACTTGTGGGTCATCACTCCTGTCCTACTAACACTCAGCAGATCGTGATTACCTTAAGCTTGTGGCCCAGTAGGTTCGGTAAATCATAGACATGAACGAAACCCCCTCGTTCAATGACCGATAGCGGAACCGTGGACATCCATATCGGGCCCTATGATTGCACGAATGATATTCGAGTGAACCTTTGGTTATCATGTGATGTTCCCTTTGCTTCGCGATACTTTACAAAACTGGGTGTGCATCGGTATCCTCCAGAGTCATCACCATGCTCACTATATCGTTGCTCCCATTACCGGTTTTGTTCTTCTTTCTCATTGACGTGTTCCGGCATCCCCGTGACGTAGTCACCTATGTCTGGCCAGACGATGATGGATGCCGTCACCGAGAGGGCCCTAAGAATATCTCTCCATCGTCGGAGGAGCAAATCCCACTCTCGAGTTGTCCAGTCACTTATCAAACTTTCCGGTGTGCCTGAAAGTTGTTGTTATGATCACCTTGTTACAGATGACGTTTGAGCAACCCCAAAGCCCACCGTCTAGTAGGAAGTGACCGAGACACTCTCATGGTCCGAGGAACTAAAACACATGCTAACACTCTGTGTTATAACAGATGATTTCAGACGATATGATCACATAGTATAACAGACAAGTATTGGGTCGATTCAATATGATTGTTCTTCTAACATCATACCCTCAATGTTGTTTTAGGACTATCGTTACACTTAACGATATCCTAAGATCAGGAAAAGGTGATCACCAACAACACTTGAGCCGATCTTAGAGGCGAGACCGGGAACCTATTGTTTACCGTTTATCATTCCACACGTGCATATGAGTTTTCCACTGAATCGCATATTCCAGGATCATATCAGTTATAGCATGCAATATAAACTCTTAACTATGAATAATGGAAATATAATAATACAATATTATTGCCTCTAGGGCATATTTCCAACAGTCTCCCACTTGCACTAGAGTCAATAATCTAGTTAGCACTTTTAACTTTTACACCAATGGCAATCCGGTGTTAGTCCATGCTTTGCTTGTGGTATAGACTTCATCCTATCGAATCTGACAACTTCAGATACGCTTGTATCATTTGCATTTCTATGAATCTATAATGCTTTCACAAGAATTCATAATTTGTGTGAAACCAGCTTTGTATATTGAATCACTGGTAGAACCTTTGATTCCTTAGACTGAGTTATGGAACATCTATTAAGAATAATGTTCCAATGATACAATCATCTAGAAACCATACCAAGCTCATGAATGAACTTCTGATTCATCACCCTTCATTTTTGCTTCTAAACAATAATATACTTAGCCTTCTATGATAGAATTCACCACAGTAACTTTTTGGACCAATTCCAACTTACTGTGCCACCATAAATCACTTTTAATTTGAAATCGAATAATCACTTGGAGCATCGATGAAGATTTTATCGATGTACTACTTACAAAGAGCCTTCATTGATGTAACTCCTTACAACAATCTCTTCATTTTCTTCGTATGTGAGAAACATGTCGTTAATCCTTAACAACATTTTTCATTATTGTCCTATGATCAACAATTTGACCATACTAGTAACTTTTACTTACAACTAACTTGGAGTATTGGAAATATCTGGTTGTTTACATACCATGAAATAGAAGTGTGGTTGAAATCATATTTTGCTCATCAGTATTTCAGGATACTGAATCCTTCCATGTGACATTGACAAGAAACTCTTCTTGACATTTTACATACTAAACTGCTTTAGTATCTTGTCAATATGTATTTTTGGCTAAGTCCGATTAGACACTATTATCTCCATAGATCATTATGTCTAATACCAAGACTATTCATTGCCTAAGTATTTATTGAAAAACTAGTTTCAATAAAGTCTTAATCTGTGTCAAGAAATTTACATAACTTCCAATCAACAATATGTCATGTACATATAGTGTTTAGAAATATTATCATGCTCCCACTTACTTTCTTGTAAATACAAGCATCTTCTCTTTACTCGATGAAATCAATTTATTTGACCATTTCATCAGTACGAAGATTCCAACTCCACTATGCTTGCTTCAGATCATTATAGGATCTCTTGAAGTTTGCATACTTACTAGCATCCTCTGGATTGACAAAATTACCTTGGATCATATCAAACATACAACCTTGGTTCTATTTCCATCTCATGGAATTATTTTTACATCCATCTGTTTTATCTCATAATTGAAATATTTAATAATTGCTAGTTTAACCCGAGCTGACTTTAAGTATGGCTATGATGAGACAATCTCGTCATAGTCAATTCTTTGATCTTGTCATAAACTATTTGTAACAAGTCAAGCATTATAAAACATTTTTTTATCTTTGTCAGTTTATAGACCCATCACTATTCTTTAGACTCTAAGTCTTTCGAAGGGTTCATCAAGTTCTAAGCTTGAATTATGTGAATGGATACTATCTCGGATTATGTTGGCATATAGCCAATTCCGGAGTCAAGGCCCATCAACGCTTCTCTCTAATTTATAGGTTCATTGTTTGCCCAACAATATTTCGTCCGCATACTACAAAGGTCTGCACAAATTTTCCCAACCTATATAGTTCAGCCGCAAGTTCGACCGTAGTCTCTACATCTCATGTAGAGGCATTTGTATCAGTCGCAGTAATAAATTCTAGAATTACTTCCATTGTGTCTTTTCTTTGAGCTGATTACAAAGATTCTGCAATCTTGTCGAGTTGCACTGTCCTCCCACTCACTCTTTTGTAGAAAACATTTTCTTCAAAACTTCCACACTCTATGGAAACACTTTGCCTCAGCGTAGTGATAGAGGAATACTCAACCATTTGGGATAACCTACAAAGTAGCACTTATTTCAATAAATTTGATGGCGTTCCCTTTTTCAATGTGAAAGCCACAGGCTCTAATGCATTACTTTGAAAGTATATTGGCGAAATAATTAATGTAATCTTTGACCTCACCATGTCATACATAGTTTGATTGCATCTACTTAAAACAATCTACTCTGAGTAGTGTTTCCAGGAGGTGCAAGCTATAAAATTCTTTTATTACTCATCAAACATTTGCTAAATTTGTAACTCAAATATTCTTTTCTGCAATCCAATTGTAGAAAGATAATTTTCTTGTTACAATAATTTCTACTTTATTCTAAAAACCTTTTGAAACACTTCAAAAGATCCAAATTTATGCCTCAATTAGTAAATATAAATATCTACTTGAGTCATCCTGGAATATAGATAAATCCACTACTTGCAACAATACTTATTGGCCTACACACATTGATATGCATATTGCCAATTATTTTGTTGCTTGTTCTCTATGGCCCATGAACGGTATTTTAGTTTACTTCACTAATTCGATGAAACTTGCAAGTGTCAGATGATTCTCAACTAGATGACTTCAAAATTCATCACTATGAAATTTCTCCATGCTAGTTTCTCCAGTGTGACTAAATGCAGTGCCACACAGATGTGTTTTTCTTTTAGTCTTGCGACATTTAGCGTCAGTGTTATGGATGTTCAATTTATTATCAATATTCATAACATACATCTTATCCACAATAAGAGTATGCCCTCTTATTCACAATAAGAGTATGCCCTTTTGTTCATAACATTGAACAACTATTGTTCTGTCATGGACAACCTCCTTCATAACATCGAACAACTTTTGTTCTGTCATGAAGAATCTCCTTGCAACTTCTATGCAATGGGATAGAGTGTACAAAAACTCTAAAATGAATTATGATAATAAATACAGAGGAAATACACTGATATAAATATTGTAACCTTTTACAATTGATCAAAATATTTTAACCTCATTATTTGTTGGTCATTTAGGCCGTTCGAAGTTTCTTGCAACGATTTGCAATAATATGCAATCGAGTCGATATTCTTGTGATTAACCATTTAATCACAATACCGAAGAATCAGTAATAAACAAATTGGTCATTTTTTCCAAGAACTACACTTTATCTGACCAACCACCTCTGCATCTCATAACTTGTATGACATTCATACCCGAGCTGGACATTCCAGTCTTCTTTTCTTTTTGCCTTTTACTTCTTATAGTTTTACTTCAATATTTCTCTTACGCTTAGAAGAAACAACAACTTTAAGAGTGGCGTGAGCCCTAAACTTCCCTATGCGTGTAAGTCTCATTACATCCTTTGGTTTTCTTTTTTCTCTACAAGTTTTCACCGTCAACACATAACTGGCTTTCTTTCGGATCTTACGCATTTCAGTCTTAAACATAGTTGAACACTTCACTAGAATTTGCAAACAAAACACTTCTTTAGATATCGCATATCTTTTAGCCTTTGTTTGTTTCTGAAAACAATTTTCTGTTCCAAGAATATCACATAACTATCCCAAACATTTTGAAGTTCGGGTTTCTTGGAAGCAAGCAGACCGTAATGCAATTCTAGCTTTTGGATCGAAGGACGTGAGTCTCATCATCCATAGCATCAGCAAGAGAGTATTGTAAACATGCAGTAGGACAAAATCCTTCTTAGCACTTTTAGAGGACGATCCTCTAAACATAAAGTTTCAACCAGATAAATAACAGTCAATAAATTTCAACAACAAAGGTGGAACTGTGAGCCATAATTCTACAACTATAATGAAAACTACACATAGACATTTTCATAATTAATTTGCACTAGTGATTAAACTTAATTAATACAAAATTGTGCTCCCACTCAAATCAATATCTCTCATAATTGATAGTGAGTGATTCAAGATCCAAGTCTAGTTCTCAGCCATTGATGTGTGCATCACTGATGACGAGAATTTTGACTGGTAGGTAATCTTTTGCTGATCATATCTCCATATGACTCTTGTTCATCTTTGATTCTTTGTGCTTCAAGCTCAGAACGATTCTGCCAGAACTTCAAGACAACCGAGTGTTATCTGCATATATGGCCTGACCATCCCCACCTTACACCTCACGATCCGTTTGTGCTCATGTGTACATGACGCACTCTGGAACGCTACGTGTTACTGATGGTTGCAACACTGGGAAGAGCACCTTTTAATTTGATATTTACTGTGAGATATCACCCTGTCGGTGTAGTAAACAGGGGGGTGTTCACTACCCCTGGACACGCACTGGCAAGTCGCAGCCTCCAGGCGGGAAGGACATGGCAGAGGAGGAATCCACCCAAGAGTACATTCGAAGCCCGGTTCCCGGCAAGGTCTACTTGCCGGGAATGGGTCCACGCAACGCCGGCAAGGCAGAGCTGGCAAGGCAAGACTCCAGGCGGATCGACCAGAAGATCAAGTCTACTACTGCCGGCGAGATTAGGGCCGGCAAGCTCAGGACTCGACAAGACTAAAGATAAGGCCCCGGCAAGGTTCTTGCCGGGATGACCAGCTGAACCCGGCAAGGCTTGCCGGGGGACAGCTAGACTGGAGACAAGGCCCCGGCAAGGTTCTTGCCGGGATGACCAGCTGAGCCCGGCAAGGTTCCTACCTGGCAAGGTTATGCCACTATGCTGCTGCTCCAGTGCGGCCGCCAGCATGGCACTCTGGACCCTTCTCCAGGCATGCATGGCAGAGCACTGTGCCAAGTGGCGCTGATAGGATGGCCCCTTTTCCCATCCCCAAGAAGCTAAGGGACACCTAGACAGAGCATTTAATGTGCTTGTCCTGACCCGTCAGTGATAAGCATGTAAATGTTGTAGCAGAGTACTTGCCGCGGCAAGGTACTTGCCCCGGCAAGTCATTGGCTGCGGCAAGGTATTGGCTACGGCAAGATAGCAGCTGCGGCAAGGTACTTGCCCCGGCAAGTTACCTTGCGCGGCAGGCTATTGGTTGCGGCAAGCTATCAAGTGCGGCAAGGTCTTGCCGCGGCAAGCGTTACTGTACCACTGTGCTGCTGCTCCAGTGCCTCTGCCAGCGTGGCGCTCTGGGTCCTTCCAAGCGTGTGTGGCAGGGCACTGTGTAGACGGCGGTACACTGTAGCTAGCGGTGCAGGAGCAGGTGGGATAGGCTTTTCCCACGTCCAAGACGTCCGGGTACATGTATCTGGACAGCTAAGGCATGGGCATTTAATGCCCTTGTCCCCTGCCGTCAGTGGTAGGTAGGACATGTCATCCTGGTAATAATGGCCTTACTGTAGCAACTTTCCACCTCTACCTTTACTGTTTGCCACCTGTTGGTGACCCCTTTGTGCATATAAAAGGAGGCCCATAGGCAACGTGGAGGGGGGAGAGGAACTGGGAGATGGAGAACTCCAGTATTGTACGCAGCTACTCTGTACTGTAGCGCTCCTGGAGCTAGAACAATCATACAGATAATAAACCAAAAAGCAGGAGTAGGGTTTTACGCATCCGTGCGGCCCGAACCTGGGTAAATCTTTCTTGTGCACTGTCGTGTTCTTCGCTAGATTTTCTCTTCGTGCGACCGCCTCTCCCTGCCGAACGAAAAGGGGTCCTTCCCTGGGTCCCATAGGTGATAGCGGATTCGTCCCCGACATCTTTGGCGCGCCAGGTAGGGGCTGAGGGGCTGCACGAACCAGATCTGGCGATCAGCGCGGCAGTTTCTTCATCATCTTCACCGCCATAGCGTCCAAGAAGAAGGGCCTGAACCTTCGCAAAAAGCTAAGTTTTAAAGCTTTAATTACTTTCTGCTGTTAAGTCTTATCCTAGACGATATTTTTGTGCATAACCTGTGCGCGAAGGAGCGCTCCTGAAACATTCTGCGCTCCTGGTTGTTTTGGGTCCGCCCAACAATGCAGACGCAGCTGCGATTGTTTCTAAGGCGTTAAGCTCCCGAAGAGGCGGCGTTCTCGATAGGCTGCTGAACAGGACCCGATCCTAAGCGCCATCGACCGAAACATGCGCATTCGGGGAGTATTCCGGCAAGCGTGGGGGGCTCACTGTGCAAAAATGCAGTCGTTTAAGGAGAAGGACTTAGCGAGTTTTATTCTAAGGTTCCTGCGTAAACCCGTATGCTGAGGAGCCTTCCCGGGGCTAGTCGCGCTCCTAGTTGCCTCGAGTCCGCTCGGCAACCTGAGCAGCTGCGCTAGAGCTGGGAAGGTAAACCTTTTCGGGAGGCGGCGTTCCCGGCAAGCTGCTAAGGATCCGTTCCTCAAAGCGCTGCTGACTGGATCGTGCGCACCGGAAAGTGTTCCGGCAAGCAAGGGAATATTCAGCAGGAGTCAAGATTGCAGCGAATCCGACATTAACCAGAAGCTAATCAACTTGTTGTGCTCAAACGCTGTTGTGGCATTTCATGCCCAGTCAGTGTTGCAGGAACACGCATGGAAGGCGAGCTCGGGGGCTGGCAGCGCCCCAGAGAGTAACCCCCTGAAGAGCCTTCCCGGCAACAAGCTTGCCGGAAGCTGGCGTTGAGAACGTCAAGGTTCTCCGCCAGAGTCAAGAGCCTCCCCGGCAACAAGCTTGCCGGAAGCTGGCGTTGAGAACGTCAAGGTTCTCCGCCAGAGTCAAGAGCCTTCCCGGCAACCCCTTGCCGGAAGCTGGCGTCGAGAACGTCAAAGTTCTCTGCCAGAGTTAAGAGCCTCCCTTGCCGGGGGCTACGACAACCACTCTTTGAGCAAGAAACAAGCTCGGGGGCTAGCGGCGCCCTAGCAGAAAAAGCTAAGTTGCACAGATTTTTTGGCAATTGCATTCATTTTACTGTCCTCACTCGCTTCTTACACCTACACGCGAAGGAGCCTTCTCGGGGCTAGTTGCGCTCCTAGTCGCCTCGAGTCCGCTCGGCGATGTGAGCAGCTGCACCAGAACCGGGAAGGTAAACCTTTCCGGGAGGCGGCGTTCCCGGTGAGCTGCTAAGGACCCGATCCCCAAGCGCCGCTGCCTGGAGCGTGCGCACCGGAAAGCTTTCCAGCAAGCGTGGGTCGTCTTGATTGATTCCTCGTTCTTGTATATCGACCTGCACGCGAAAGGACCTTGCCGTGGTTAGTCCGCGCTCTGGTTTCGCCTCGAGTCCGCTCGGCAAACTTAGCAGCTGCGTTCTGGCCCGGCAAGTCGCCTTGCCGGCGGCGGCGTTTCCAGCAGGCTGCTAAAGACCCGCACCTAGCGCTCGCGGCAAGCGTGCGCACCGGCAGGGTTTCCAGACAGCGTAGGGTACACGATACGTGCAAGGACGGAATCAATCAAGGGGGAAGCATGCATTCATTTAGCATGAAGGAATATCTCTTGTGCCATAAAGCTTGGCCTAATCAAGGTAAATTGTTTCTTTATGCGTGCCATTGCAGCAACAGGGTTGCGACCTCCAGGCGGGAGGAACGGCGGGGAACAGATCTACATGTTGCCGGTGTGCGTCGTTGGGCCTAGCCCGGACAACCACTGTGCACGCCTGTCCGGCCCAGGCCCGGGGGCTCCTGTCGGTGTAGTAAACAGGGGGGTGTTCACTACCCCTGGACACGCACCGGCAAGTCGCAGCCTCCAGGCGGGAAGGACATGGCAGAGGAGGAATCCACCCAAGAGTACATTCGAAGCCCGGTTCCCGGCAAGGTCTACTTGCCAGGAATGGGTCCACGCAACGCCGGCAAGGCAGAGCTGGCAAGACAAGACTCCAGGCGGATCGACCAGAAGATCAAGTCTACTACTGCCGGCGAGATCAGGGCCGGCAAGCTCAGGACTCGACAAGACTAAAGATAAGGCCCCGGCAATGTTCTTGCCGGGATGACCAGCTGAACCCGGCAAGGCTTGCCGGGGGACAGCTAGACTGGAGACAAGGCCCCGGCAAGGTTCTTGCCGGGATGACCAGCTGAGCCCGGCAAGGTTCCTGCCCGGCAAGGTTATGCCACTATGCTGCTGCTCCAGTGCGGCCGCCAGCATGGCACTCTGGACCCTTCTCCAGGCATGTGTGGCAGAGCACTGTGCCAAGCGGCACTGATAGGATGGCCCCTTTTCCCATCCCCAAGAAGCTAAGGGACACCTAGACAGAGCATTTAATTCGCTTGTCCTGACCCGTCAGTGATAAGCATGTAAATGCTGTAGCAGAGTACTTGCCGCGGCAAGGTACTTGCCCCGGCAAGTCATTGGCTGTGGCAAGGTATTGGCTACGGCAAGATAGCAGCTGCGGCAAGGTACTTGCCCCGGCAAGTTACCTTGCGCGGCAGGCTATTGGTTGCGGCAAGCTATCAAGTGCGGCAAGGTCTTGCCGCGGCAAGCGTTACTGTACCACTGTGCTACTGTGCTGCTGCTCCAGTGCCTCTGCCAGCGTGGCGCTCTGGGTCCTTCCAAGCATGTGTGGCAGGGCACTGTGTAGACGGCGGTACACTGTAGCTAGCGGTGCAGGAGCAGGTGGGATAGGCTTTTCCCACGTCCAAGACGTCCGGGTACATGTATCTGGACAGCTAAGGCATGGGCATTTAATTCCCTTGTCCCCTACCGTCAGTGGTAGGTAGGACATGTCATCCTGGTAATAATGGCCTTACTGTAGCAACTTTCCACCTCTACCTTTACTGTTTGCCACCTGTTGGTGACCCCTTTGTGCATATAAAAGGAGGCCCATAGGCAACGTGGAGGGGGGAGAGGAACTGGGAGATGGAGAACTCCAGTATTGTACGCAGCTACTCTGTACTGTAGCGCTCCTGGAGCTAGAACAATCATACAGATAATAAACCAAAAAGCAGGAGTAGGGTTTTACGCATCCGTGCGGCCCGAACCTGGGTAAATCTTTCTCGTGCACTGTCGTGTTCTTCGCTAGATTTGCTCTTCATGCGACCGTCTCTCCCTGCCGAACGAAAAGGGGTCCTTCCCTGGGTCCCATAGGTGATCGCGGATTCGTCCCCGACACACCCTAATAATTGACTACTGAAGAATCAAAGGGTGCAAACAACAAAGGGATAAACATCTCAGGCAATTCATAATAGCATGATATGGTATAGCCCTAGGCGCCGGGAGTTCTCCGTGATCCTCTTCAATCTCCAGTTGAAGCAATGTGACGGCCAATATTTTATTGCCGTGGCAACCGTTTCAAAAAATGTTGCCATGGCAGCAATCTCAAAAAACGTTGCCATGGCGACCATTTCAGAAAACGTTGCCGTGGCACCAAAATCTGAAATTCCGCCGTGGCATGAAATTATAGCTCCTCATCTCGCGCCTTGGTACACCTTCTCCTCGTCGGGGTCCTCTGTGTACGTCTTGCCACCGTCATCTGTAATCTATCTCTATGATATTTACATTAAGGTGGCAATCTCATGGCTCCAGCCATCATGCCGTGATGCGCAGGCCACTTAACATTACAACATATAACCATCTCATATATAAACTCATTATCATGACGAAGGCTATACCACATCATATGCAAACCCTGCAAAACCAAGTTAGACGTCCCCTAATCGGTTTGGCAAATTTTAATTACGTGGCTTCTAGGGTTTCCGGATAAACCTAGCTGCCTACGCAAACACAACAAGGCGATGTTCTTGATGCTAGATTAAGTTTCGATGTGTGTGAAAGAGAGACTTAATTAAAAGTCTCATCCCCCACACTAAACTTCGTCGATACACGTGACCCCCTAAAAGATCATATATCTTTGGCACCCTCTTATGTACGCGATGGTTCACTATTCCTGACTATGATGTAGCCCAAGGAACTGTTAGCAGATCATCGACAGCCAGAGCCGATCGATTATCAGAACCTTGTAGCAAAACTACATCATTCTGCCGATGAACTGAACCGAAGAAACACTCATGGTAAGCATAGCAAGAACACCAACCCTCACATATTAGATGTGATCTAGATCGCAATCTGCATCTACTCATAGAACCGCTCATGATGCCACTGTTGGGAAACGTAGTAGAAAAAAATATTCGCCCTACGATCACCCAGGAACAATATGAAGATGCATAATGGGTTGTGATCAATGATCTTTACCGACTTCGGGAGTGCAGTAGAAGTAGACGAGTCAGTGTAGATCATACTTGGAGTCCCTCGAACGTCGATGACGATCCCGTGAACCGCCCTTGAACGATCCCTCGAACAAAAGCACGACCTCTCTACTTGGTTGCAAGTGTACGGTCTTCACGATCCGGCAGCGCTTCGCCGTCCAGAGATAATCGTCACCGGAGAATTAGAGGGAGGAGATTAGAACCACACAGGGCTTCTAATTATGAGGATTAGAGGTGGCTAGGGCTAGATCTAATTAGTCAACTAGGACCAACAAGAACAAGAACTAGATCAACTAGAAGAGGCTCCAAAACTTATATCTTCAAAGGTTGGAAAACCTTTAGTATATATAGGTTAGATGGGAGGGAGAGAGCAGTCACCAAAGGGGAAGGAGCCCTGTTGGTGCGCCAGCCTTGGGGAGGAGTCGCACTCCCTCCCCAAGTAGGATTCGGCCCCCACAAGGAAAGGGGGGACGCCACTTCCATATGGGCCTAAGTGGCCCATATTTCCTTCCACCTCTTGGCCTTTTAAGGCCCTTTGATATTTTAATTAAATATAAAATGTTCTAAATAATTTTAGACCATTATATATATAATTTAACATCCTCGGAAACATTTTCCAACTATATATAATTAATCGGTAATACCTGGTATTACCCGATATTCATCGAAACCCTTTCGGTGACCCCGAAACACTTTTGGAACCTCTCAGAACTATTCCAGATATTAATGAAACAATTCCACAAATATATTCTCATCACTCCCATCCTACTAACACTCAGCAGATCATGATTACCTTAAGCTTGTGACCCCATAAGTTCGGTAAATCATAGACATGAACGAAACCCCTTCGTTCGATGACCGATAGCGGAACCGTGGACATCCATATCGGTCCCTATGATTACACGAATGATATTCGAGTGAACCTTTGGTTATCATGTGATGTTCCCTTTGCTTCGCGATACTTTACAAAAGCCAGTGTGCATCGGTATCCTCCTGAGTCATCACCATGCTCACTATATCGTTGCTCCCATTACCAGTTTTGTTCTTCTTTGTCGTTGACGTGTTCTGGCATCCCCGTGACGTAGTCACCTATGCCTGGCCCGACGATGATGGATGTCATCACACCGAGAGGGCCCTAAGAATATCT
Source organism: Thinopyrum elongatum (assembly GCA_011799875.1). Lineage (NCBI taxonomy): Eukaryota > Viridiplantae > Streptophyta > Magnoliopsida > Poales > Poaceae > Thinopyrum > Thinopyrum elongatum. Next base: position 239,357,172 of record CM022300.1, read on the forward strand.
CTCCATCGTCGGAGGAGCAAATCCCACTCTTGAGCTATCCGGTCACTTGTCAAACTTTCCGGTGTGCCTGAAAGTTGTTGTTATGATAACCTTGTTACAGATGATGTTTGAGCAACCCAAAGCCCACCGTCCGGTAGGAAGTGACCGAGACACTCTCATGGTCTGAGGAACTAAAACACATGCTAACACTCCGTGTTATAACAGATGATTTCAGATGATATGATCACATAGTATGACATACAAGTATTGGGTCGATTCAATATGGTTGTTCTTCTGACATCATACCCTCAATGTTGTTTTAGGATTATCGTTACACTTAACGATATCCTAAGATCCGGCAAACGTGATCACCAACAACACTTGAGCCGGTCTTAGAGGCGAGACCGGGAACCTATTGTTTACCGTTTATCATTCCACACGTGCATATGAGTTTTCCACTAAATCGCATATTCCAGGATCATAGCAGTTATAGCAAGGAATATAAACTCTTAACTATGAATAATGAAAATATAATAATACAATATTATTGCCTCTAGGGAATATTTCCAACAATCAAGTGCAGGCACACCTTCCTCAATAGGCTTGAGAGGAGCACGAGGCTTACTTGACTTCTCTTGTACAGATTGCTTTGAAGAATTTCACTGCCTATCACTTTTGCTCGCTAGAACTCCTTCAACGGCTTTCTGTCTATTGGGCACTAGGGCTTTTTCTTTCACTGTATTTCCATCGGCTGAAGGCACAACTTCTTCTTTCTCAGACGCCTGGGGCACAACTGGTGGAGCAATTCCTTCTTGAGCCATCGGCTCTTCAGATTTCTTTTCTTCCTCTTCCAACTGTGGTGCAGTGGAATGAGGAGACGGATCAACATCCATCTAGGTAGGGGCACCAGATGATGTGACCAGGGTGGATTTGTCTCGGGAAGCATTTAGCTCCCCCTCATTCTTGTCAATCTCCTCCATGTTTGATTCGGAGGGCTCAGATTGCAATTTTCTCGGAGGCGATGGATCTGCCTTCTCAACTTCAATTTCCTCATCAACATCATCAACTGGGGCTTGCTGCTTAGGCAAAGCATTTCCTTCATCAGTCTTTTACAGGAAGATATCAACAACATCAGGTTGTTCTTGGGCTGCTGGAGTAGGAATGATGACCTCCACATGGCTAGCTTGCTGCATTGGTTCATCCTCGTGAGATGGCGATGTAGACGAACCCACATAGTCGAACGCATCCTCACAATTGCAACGAAACTGAGAACTATCGAGAAGAAGCACACAACCGGAAAGAAGCAAACAACTCAGTAAACAAACAACACAACAACATGGCATGATGCACAACCAAGTATGATGCATGACAAGGTTAAATGTTGTTACTCATGGCAAGAGATGATGCATGAAAGAACTCACATCAAAGCAAGTTTAAATGAGGCCGGAAACAACACATAACAATTCCGGAAAGTCCCCATATGCAAATTTCGAATTTTGGTACTGTTCTGCCCTATACACAATTTTAATGTTGTTAAACTACAAACTAAAGTGCACCATGGTAATCTATACATTTTTCCACCCCATTTACTTATAAAGTTTATTTAATTCGGAGCTACGGTTAATTAGTTACGAAATAAACCATTTAGCATGTCATATATGCGAATTAATGCAAACAGCAAGTTTAAACATTTTTAACATAGATGAAAGTTGCAAATTATTAATCTACGTGAAATTCTAAGCATTTTACATATATGACATGTTTTATTTGGATTAGCCATTTAAAAGATATGAACATCTCAATATACATGCAGATCTGGCCAAAACAGAAAAACAAAATAACATAAAGAAAAAAACTACAGGACGGGCCGAATCCACCGCTTCAGTGGCGGCCAGCAGAATTGGTCCAAGTGCCAGTGTGTGCAGCAGAAAAAAAGTGAAAACAGGCAAGAATTGTGGGTGCCTGGGATTAGAACCCAGGACCTCCTGGTCTGGGCGCGAAGAGCAAACCAGCTACACTGCTGCAAGTTTTGTGATAGCATAAGGCCTCGGCCTCTTTTGAAGTAATTCAAAGGCCAGGCCTTCTTCTCCGTCGGGCACAGAGGACTGGGTCACAACGCCGGCGAGCAAGACAGCGACCGTCGGAGCAGAGGAGCACCGGCGGGGGTGCGGAAATAGGGGATGGGTGCTACTGCATGTGCGCAGGCGCGGAGCAACAGCGGGTGCAGCACGAGCTCAAGGCTTTTGGTCATGGTGGCCAAGCCTCGGTGTTGTGCGTGCAAGTGCTGGGCGAGGCATGCGGCAGTACGTGCAGAGGAGTGGTGCTCGGGTGCATGAGTGCGTGAGTGTGCAGCTCGTCTGCTCGCACGGACGAGCGTGCGTGCGCATGAGCGAGCATCTCGGGTGCGAGGGAACTCGAGGTTGAGCAGGAGCTCGTCTCGGGCGCGCAGCATGGCATGGATCAGGCGAGGCATACGGGTGCTCAAACATCGAGAGGAAGAAATGGAGAGGAAGGGGCGTTACCCAGCTCACCCTAGGACACGGCGAGGTCGACGGAGACGCGCCGGAGACGATGGGAGGGAGCTCTGAACCTTGGCGAAATTCTGACTGTGAAGGAAGAGGAAGCAGAGGAGGGAGACGCCGATGGACTTGGTGTCTCCGGCCTTGCATCGCAGTGGGAACAGGGTCGTGGAAGAAGACGGAAGACGGCTACGGCGAGGATCAAGCCGGAGAAGAGCTTGAGCTCTACTCGGCCATGGCGCGGGCATTGGCTATGGTGGCGTGGGCGTGGACATGGGTTGGATCTCACCTTGGCGGCGGCGGCAGGGAGAAGAGGAGGGCAAGAGAAACCCTTGAGGAGGTGCAGGGGGTTTTATAGGAGGGCTTGGAGGCTTGGAGGAGTCGTGGTGAAACCACGGTGGCCATGTGCGCTCCTCACCGAGAGTTACCGTGAGAGAGATGTGATGGAGGTGGAAGAAAAGGTGCGGAGTGAGGGGATGACAGGTGGGGCGGCTGGGTGCATGAGGGAAATTTTACCAGGGAGAGAGGAGTTGGGCTGGATCGGCTGGGTTGCTGGTCGCTGGGCTGCGCTGCTGCTGCTGGGTTGCACTGCCTTTTTCTATTTCTTCACCCAGAAATAAAAGAGCAAAATGCACAGAGGAATTGTAGAGGGGTATGAGAGATATGAGAATGTCCCTAAGACCCTGGAATTATATACACAATTTTAAAAATGGTTTGGACATTTTTAGAGGAAGAAAAATATTCCAAGTTAAGTTTGAATTAATTCAAACTTGAGGCATTTTTTACCCCAACCAAATCAAGTCTAATTGAGATCAAATTTGGCAGAGAGGTACAAGGCATGGTCTAGAATTTGTAGGAAAAGAGTGAACATTATTAGAGGAGGAAAGATGTCACTTGCAAAATAAAGAAAGGAGGAGGGGTGAGGTGATGATGCATGGGACAAATGCATAGGCAAGCAACAATATCTAACATGGTGCAAGCACAATAAGATGAATACCACAAGGCATATGATGAGCATGAAGAATGCAAAATGACAAGAGGCACAAATGAAATATGACAATGATGGGCATGGCAATGCAAAATAACCAAATGATGAACATGATGCAAGAAGCAAAATATGACAATGGCACTCATCATGATCATGGCAACAAACAGTTGAAACACACAACGACAACGAAATAAATGGAAGGCATCTGGAGCATCAGTCTCGGGGCGTCACAACACTCCCCCACTATAAGAAGATCTCGTCCCGAGATCTTAGGAATGAAATGGAAGAGAAAGAGATTGATGAAAAATAAAGGAAACGATCGAAACTCCCGAAGAAGAGAATCGACTGAAGAGGACTCATCCTGACGTCGAACTTGAAAAGAATTTGAGAATAACTCCGGAAAAATAGAGAGTCAGGTAGGATCCTGGGGATAAACCTGCGGGTTATGGGCCCACTAAATAGAAACATCGTTGAAATGATTGTTCGAAAGAGAGATGATGCACCGAAATGATTGAAAAACTTGACTGAGGTGACAACCTCTAATTAATTGAACGCAAACACCAATCTTTTGAGATGCCTTCATCACTTTGGAACGAATAAATGGCGAGAGGCAAATGAGGAAGGGGAAACATTTGATCCGAGGGAAGGAATATGATCAACCCAAAAAACTTGAATTGAATCCACCGGAAACCAAAACGAGACGAACAATGATTTACTAGATGAGAATTCATCGATTGAGACAATTGAGGAAAGAATGATGAGGCTTCAGATGAACAAAATGGATACTCGATTCGAGACTTTAGACACCGTGAAGAAAAAGGGTGGGAGGTGGGAAAAACAAAGGCAACTTGGGACGGATGGAATGGCCACCGTTCAGAAAAACTGAGAATAGATCTTGAAGAGGATCGAATTAACTTGAAGAGAAAGGCACCGAATGAAAAGGATTGACAACACAATGATCGAAAACAACCGTGTGATCCTAAAGAAAATTTAAAGGGGAAGAGGACTAGAATCAAAACACCTACGTCACAAATCCTCACCAGAGCGACGAAGGGGATAAGGAGTAAAAAGAATTCCTACTCTCTGATATATAACTAGACTCAAAATAGTTTTCTTCTAGACTTGACAACGGACAGGCTACGATCAATCAAGGGGCTCCTATGGTCGGTCGAGCCTCTGATACCAACTTACCACGCCCAATATGCGATCCTATCCGAGAGGAACTCGAAGGTCCAACCAAGGATAGAAGCGCATATTGAAGACACTTTTGCAAGGTGGATATCATTACATCAAACCATATACAACACAATTGGGGATACATACAAAGTCATAAAATTGACACATGAATACATCAGACATCATACAGAAGAGCAACATCCGACTACGGATGAAAACAAACGGAAAACACAAACGACATCCACCCTGCTAGCCCAGGCTGCATACCAGGAACCTAACCCAAGATCGACGAAGAAGAAGAAGAACTCCAAAAGCAAGCAAGCATCGCTCTCACGTCATGCCATCGCATTACCTGTACCTGCACCTGTTGTTGTAGTAATCTGTGAGCCACGAGGACTCAGCAATCCCAGTACCAAGGGTATCAAGACTAGCAAAGCTTAATGGGTATGGAATGGATAAGTGGTGAGGTTGCAGCAGCACTAAGCATTGTATGGTGGCTAACTTACGAGTACAAGAGTAAGAAGAGCAACTACGCATAATGGTCCACCGGGATTCCTTATCGTAAGCATTGTGTTATCATGGTGTGAGGATGTTCCATCGGATGCATGTGGTAATTTATAATGGACAACTTGGAGCACCCCTGCAGGGTTAAATCTTTTCGGAAGCCGTGCCCACGGTTATGTGGTGACTTGGAAATTTTTAATATCCGGTTGTAGAGAACTTGACACCAAACTTCAAATAAAATACACCAACCACGTGCGTAACCATGACCGTCTCTTTTCATGGGAGTTCAGGAAGAGAACACAGTGGGGGTTATGTTTGACTCGTAAGTAGTTTAGTATCACTTCTTGATCTTTACTAGTTTGTAACCGTTATGCGTAGTTTACTCTTCTTATTATTGTACTCGTAAGTTAGCCACCATACAATGCTTAGTGCTTGCTGCAACCTCGCCACTTATCCATTCCATACCCATTAAGCTTTGCTAGTCTTGATACCCATGGTAATGGGATTGTTGAGTCCTCGTGGCTCACAAATTACTACAGCAACAGATGGACGTACAGGTAATGCGATGATCTGACGTGAGAGTGATGCTTGCTTGTTTTGGAGTTCTTCTTTTGCTTCTTCTTCTTCTTTGGTCAAGGGATATGTGCCTGGTGGGCAGCCTGGGCTAGCAGGGTGGATGTCTTTCATGTTTTTCGTTTGATTTCATCCGTAGTCGGATGTTGCTCTTCTGTATGGTGTTTGCTACGTATTGATGTATTCATGTGGCGATTGTATGCCTTTGTCTGTATCCCCATCTTGTTGTACATGGTACGATGTAATGATATCCACCTTGCAAAAGCGTCTTCAATATGCGCTTCTATCCGTGGTGGGACCTCTGAGTTTCTTGAGGATAGGATCGCATATTGGGCATGACAAGGGTGCACCGCATTTGCTCGCTTCAACGCAGTCCCGCATTACGCATACATAAAGATAAAAATGTCGGGACCAAACGGTGTTATTACAGTTAATGGCAACACTGAACGCTCCCTCCGAACTAAGGAGCAGACCGCAGCCTTCGCAGCCGAGGTGCATGCATCCGAGGAGGCAGCCCGTGCAAGTAAGCGCATGCCCAGCTCATCAAAGCGTATGCGGGCCATGCAAACCGACCTCGGTCAAGCATTCCACCATACTAAATAGCGGTACGGGCTCCTCACGCGCCTCCCCTGGAAGGGGCATTATGTCCCCAGGGTGCATAACTTTGCAGTAAAAATTCCCTGGGCTACCGAGAAGCCAAAATGATGGAAACGCATGATCAGCTCGACCGAGCAAGGACGCATTTCGGACTCGCATACCGGCAGGGCTCTGTAAAAGACACAACCAAGAATAGCATGTCCATATGGATTTAACCATCCAAACGACACTGCAGACCTCTTTAAAGGACTCGACTGACGACAGCATCAAGTAAGCAAATGGCCGAGGTTGCAGACAGCCCATATCGACTTCGCTATTAATGAAGACGAACTCGTCAACGGCATGGAGAGGCGGACGTGCGGAAGGAAGCGGCCCGGGCTAATAAACCCGATGACAAGTCCGCCCTGTTTTGATATACTCCTTATTTTTTTTCTTTTTCTTCGCATTGTATCTTTTTAAAGTTCCTTTTGTCAAAGCTCGACATACATGGCTTGACCATAGGAAATAAAGAAACTGCGCCCCTCAAGGTTCCTTAGTATTTCCTTATAATTACTGCCTTCGAGCCAAAAGAATACTTTATGATACAATTTCTATTCATAAAGGGCTTCACTTTTAATTGCACGCCCCACATTATAAGTACGAAGTACTCGACGTCTCAGATGTTGCATTATATGAATCAGTTTTGAACCTAGATTTTGGTCAATAGTTGGGTTTCCCAGCTCCTATGCTTACCTCTTGCGTTTCCGATGAATTCGGTTAAGGGTGTATAGGGAGAACCACTACTGCCAGCTCGCATGGCAGAGCACCTCTGTGGAGAAAGCCGAAAGCTGAATGTCTTGGTAAGCGCAAACTGGTCGGCCGTCCGATAACCGCATCAAGCGATGTGTCATTGGCAATCACCCGTGTTAAACGAAGGGCTTCTTTTTAACATTAGTTGAAGTGGTCAGTGGCATAAACTCCGGCTATATAGCCGACCACTCCACACACCGGGGGCTCGTCATCAGGCCCCACAGTCGAGATCCTATGACTAAGTGAAAGTTATAAAGTCGTTATAGTCTGATTGCCTAGTTATATGTGCACGGATGACCTTCGGGAACCAAGACATCGGCTAAGGGTCACAATTGCCTAAAGGAACACCCTTTGTATACCGTACAGAGGGGTCGAAGCTGACGACTGGCCACTTTCAGTTTAACACGGTCATATAGGAGTCAAAATTAAAAAAAACACAATCACATGACGGAATATAATGTCGCATTCATTAAAGATAAAATGAAGTTTTGTACAACCAGCCACACTTCGGCATTCTAAAGCACTATCTAAAAAATAGAAAGTGTCCTTAGGACACTTGGCCTCGGTAATCCAGGCCACTTCCACTACCTCGGCGAGGAACTGCTCAGCGATCCGATCCTTCCCTTCAGGGGGTCCCGCGGCCACGACAGCTACTTCGACGCGCCGAAAATGTGTCTTCATGCAGGCGTACGCTTGTTGAGCCCCCTCCAGGCACGTGGGTCGCTTCCAGCGAGCCACTTGCGGGACGGTTTCTTTCAGCTGAGCTAGGAGCCCAAAGAAGCTGGTCGACAGCACCTTCGTGGGTCATAGGTTGGCGCAGAAGTCTTGGAGTGTCGGCCTTGCCATATGGAGAAGTTCCACCAGCTGCTTCATCTGATGATTCAGCAGCTCCGGAGGCGATGGCGCCTGGAATTGTTGCCAGAACACCTTCTTTGCCTCGTGGCCCTCCCGGTCGCCAAAGTGGTGGCCGGTGTCCAACGCGCTCTTCGGGAGACTGGCGAAGACCTCTGCGGAGTGCCACAGTTGGGTGAGCTCGACGAACCCCTTGCTGCCAAACACACAATAAAGTAAAAATGGCTTACCTACGGCAATTTGCTCCACTTGCTGGTGCACTTCGCTGTCGCCACGGGCCTGGGTCTGTATCTCGGCATGCACCAGGCAGAGCTACTTGAGCTCTTTGCTTGCCTTCTTCTCCTTGTCCTGAAGGGCATCGCGTGCCTCATACACGCCCTTCAAGGTCTCCTCAACCTCCAGGACCCGCCCCTGGTCCTTGCTCCTAGCCACCTTTTCAGCGGCTAGGTCCTCATCCTTGGCGGCTGCAACCTTCTACTACTAGGCCTCCTGCCGAGCTTTTGACAGCTCGGCCTTGAGCCCCTCAAGCTCGGCCAAAGCAGTTGTAATTCAAACAACTCGACATTAGCTAATAATTCAAAACAGCTATCTTTACTCAAAGTAAATTCGACAACATCTCGGATTTGTAGCTTACCTTGAGACTGCTCGATCTGCTTTGAAAGAACATGCGGTGCCCCCATGTTTGGTTTTGGTAATTGATGACAATCTCTATGGACTAATGGTTGCCTTGAGTTATATTTGAAGGATTTGTCCATAGGCTTTTCTTGGAGTCCATTTGTTAGTTTCAAGGAGAGTTTGTGTTGACCAAGGTGCTATTAAGGAATTATCCAAAGATTGGTCATGTGAGAGTTGAGCTTATTGCAAGCATGTCTTGAAGAAGAAGATTGTGTGATCGTTCATGCTTACCTTCAAGGCATCATCCAATTGAAGAGAGTTGGAAAGGTTCAAGGTTGATCAAGACTAAGTCAAGAGTGAATCAAGTTAATCAACACACAAAGTGTAGAAGATGTACCGAGAGGGATCAAGCGATCCCATGGTATGGTAAGCATTGTTAATTACGCTTTGTGTACTAACCCATGGTCTTCGTGAGAGTTCTTTGTGGGGTTAGGTTGCGGTGTGCAAGTTCAAGTGGATCATCACGAAGAGATCACATGCTTGAAGCTTGCCGTCCATTGTGGTGGCAATGGACTTGTGAAGATGAGCCAAAGAGTGGCTCACCCATAGCGGAGTATGGGGGAGCAATCAACTAGTCTTCACCGAGCCAACGGAATCAAGAAAGGTGGTCCAACTTGAGGAAGTCAAGATCGTCATCCTCTAGCTCAAGTGGACTTTGTGCAAGGCAAAGGTTTGCCCTTGATAGGTTTTCTCTTTTACCGGTCTCATGGTGGTAGTTGGGAGACCGAGTTATAGGATCGATTGCCGTACTATCAAGGGGGGCTCTCGATGAGTAGCTTGATCGTATAGTTCGTAGAGAGCTCAAACCATTGCATCCTTGCATCATCTTTATTGGTTCTTGTTTGGTTCTTCTCCTTGTGAGATTTGGAGCTTTTTGTCATTTTCATGACAAGCTCGTGTTCATCGAAAACAGAGTTCACATGCTTCTTCTATGATGTTTTCGATGTTGGAGGTTATGCCGGTTCTTCTCTGTTGGAGGTTTCACTCCTCTCTAAGTTATGGCAGTTCTGGTTTTATTGTATCCTTCCGTTTATCCGTGTCTTTACAAAATGAAGGCCTCCAAGTGCTATAGCCTCTGTGGCCTGCGGTAGTACTGCTCAAGGGAGCGGTAGTACCGCAGGGGCCAGTGGTAGTACCGCTCCTGGTGAGCGGTAGTACCGCTGCCTCTGGCCCAAAACACTGGCATGCGCGGAAGTAGGCGCGGAAGTAATTTTTTACATCCGCGCCCTACGCGGTAGTACCGCTCCCTGGATGCGGTAGTACCGTGTCGGATTTTTGCACAGATCAAAACTTAGCGGAAGTAGCCACGGATGTAATTTTATTCGTCCGTGCCTTCCCAGCCTAGTCGAACCCTGCCTTGCGGTAGTACCGCAAGGGCGCGCGGTAGTACCGCTCCGGCGGTTCTACCGCTCATTGCGTCAATGCAACAGGGCTTCGTCTGGCCTCTACCATGGGTGCGGTAGTACCACACAGGCTAGCGGTAGTACCACAATGTCTTGCGGTAGTACCGCATGTCTGGTGCGGTAGTACCGCATGTCGCGGGCTGAGTAAGTGGGTAACGGTTGGTTTTTCCCCCTCCTTTAAAAGGGGGTCTTCTTCCCCCTTGAGTTTATCTTTTGAGCAAGTTCTTGAGCACTTCTCTCTCCTCCATTGTTTACTCTCTTGAGCTTGCTTAACTCTCAATCCCTCCAATGATTCTTGCTAGTTCTTGAGGGAAAAGAGAGGGGAGATCTAGATCCACGTTTCCACCAATCACTTTCTCCTCTAAGTGAGGGGAACCCCTTGGATCTAGATCTTGGAGTTCTTCGTGTTCTTCTTTCATTCTTCCTCTCATTTTCCTCCCTAGCATTAGTTGCTTTGGTGGGATTTGGGAGAGAAGGACTTGGGCACTCCGTGTGCCCTTGCCATTGCATTTGGTGCATCGGTTTGAGTTCTCCACGGTGATACGTGGAAGTGAAGTTGAGTAGCTTATTACTCTTGGGTGCTTGGTACCCTTGAGCTTGTTCCTCTTGGGTGCTTGGGCGCCCTAGACGGTTGGTGGTGTTCGGAGCTCAATCATTGTGGTGTAAAGCTCCGGGCAAGCGTCGGGGTCTCCAATTAGGTTGTGGAGATCGCCCCGAGCAATTTGACGGGTACCGGTGACCGCCCCCAAGGGTTGCCAAAGTGTACGGGTTCGGTGACCGCCCCCAAGGGTTGCCATTTGTACGGGTTCGGTGACCGCCCTCAAGGGTCCCTTAGTGGAATCACGGCATCTTGCATTGTGCGAGGGCGTGAGGAGATTACGGTGGCCCTAGTGGCTTCTTGGGGAGCATTGTGCCTCCACACCGCTCCAAACGGAGATTAGCATCCGCAAGGGTGTGAACTTCGGGATACATCATCGTCTCCGCGTGCCTCGGTTATCTCTTACCCGAGCCCTTTACTTATGCACTTTACTTTGTGATAGCCATATTGTTTCTTGTCATATATCTTGCTATCACGTAGTTGGCTATCTTGCTTAGCATAAGTTGTTGGTGCACATAGGTGAGCCTAGTTGTTGTAGGTTTTGTGCTTGTCAAATTAACCGCTAGGTTTATTCCGCATTTGTTCAAGCCTTAACCGTAATTATTTTAAAGCGCCTATTCACCCCCCCCCTCTAGGCGACATCCACGATCTTTCATGCTTGTTCATCAGATCGAGGTCCTCATCAGACCTCTTGAGCTTCAGTTCATCTTCGCAATCTCCTCGGAGGCGGAGTTCGGAGCCGAGGTCGAAACCTGCAAACAAACAATTCTCACTTAGCCCCTGTTGCCAATATAAATACACCGGACACACATTTTCTGATGCCCGCCAGAGTCTTGGGGGCTACTTATTTATCGCCTCATGACACTCTACTTCAACCCCAAGGTCAGTTTCTTAAAACTAGCATTGGGATCGGGGGCTACTCACTGGCTACACTATCTAAGTGCTATACGGTGATATAGATGAAAATGTCTTCGGACAAAAGCACGGATTTGCAAATAATTCTAAGCATGGAGGTTACTCTTAATAAAATACAAAGAAATATACCTCGAAGCTTGTGACGAGGCGCTTGAAGACCTCATGCATCCTAGCCTCTGCAGACTGGAAACCCTGCAGCGCCATGCTGATTAACATGCGATGCTCTTCCTTGATGGGGGAGCCCATTAAGGCTACCTCCATCTCTTCGTTCCATCCCGCTGTAGCCCGCCCTGGGGTAGGAGGCGGGGGTGGTAGAACCTCAGAACCCAGCACCAAAGTGCTGGGTACAAAGTCCTCCAGCTGTGGCGTTGGCACCGGAGTCGGCCTCGGCTGGGCGATGTCTGGCCCAGCCCTTCCTCGGCAACCTCGGTGATCTCGTCCCCTTGGCATTGTTTGGCCGAGGTCTCAACCTCGGCCATGAAGGCCGATATCTCGTCCTTCGTGGTGTTGACTGTGGGGACCGAACCGGATGTTGCTTCCCCTAGCCCCTCGAGAGCTAGAGGAGGAGTGGTGGGATTGGGCATCCCGCTGGCGGGCGGTAGCTCGCTTGAAGTGTCGCCGCTAAGACACACCTTCGGCAGACTAAAGAAAATTACTCGTATCAGTTTTATCTTGATGGAAAGACTTGTTGAAAACCAGATATGGTTACATTAAGATATTTCCAGGGCGCAGGTTTCACCCTCCCCATCTCGAGGAGGTCATTGTCTGACTCATCGGAGAATTTGACCTCCTCCGACGGAGTAGGCCTGCCCGCGGGCTCGGCGGAGGCCTTGCGCAGCCTCTGTTGGCCCTTTGGCCGCGCTTCTTCTTTGGCGTCCTCGGACGCCGCCCTCTTCCCCTTGAGGGAAGGGTTCCCTTCCCCCGTGTCCTCCTCCATGTTGTCCTCGTGAGTGTAGGAGGCGTGGGTCTCCTTGGATCGTGTGATCGTGGTCTCCCGTGTCCTAAGACCCATCTTGCCCCATGGAGGCTTTGACCCCTTGGGGATCACCATGTGCGGCTCCTCGACTAGGAGGGCCGTGAGCAGAAGGGTCCGCTCCCCCTTGGGCAGTGGTGTCGGGCACAACATCTAATGCACCTTGGAGATCCACTTCTGCAAGTGTAAAACCAATTGATTAGTCGAAGTCTATAATGCTTGAAAAACGTAGAGTATAGACCTGTGTATTGAAAGATTACCTCGGGGGCGTCGTAGTGGGCTTCAAAGCCGAGGTCACTCCCTTCCGAAGGGAATTTTTCCTCGGACGGCTTGAACATATGCGTCCACATTCCGGCCAAGGTGGAGCGAAAGAAGTGGTGAACGGGCATTACGTCCTCGGACTTGTACGCCCACATCAGGGTGGCCCGAAGTTGGAGCAGGAGAATACGGCAGTGGAGCATGATGTTTACCACATCTACCAACTGGAGGTTTTTCTGATCGGACCACCACTGGATCTTTTTGGTTAGCGCCTCCACCTCATCTGGGTTCCCCCAGGCAAGGACCTTCTTCCAGGACATAAGCTTCCTCGGAGGCCCGGCCAAAAACGCCGAGACCTTGGCCTGGCAGGCAGCAAGCGGCTCGGTGCTGTAAAACCACTCGCGCTGCCACTCTTTGATGGTCTCTATGAAGGTGCCTTTGAACCAGCTGACCTTCTGGTTCTTGTTGATCATGGCATCTCCACACTCCGTGAGCTCGGAGCTGCTGGACTTCAGCTTGACACCGATGATCTTCAGCCTTAGGCCGAAGTGCAGCTCAATGTGGAGGAAGGCCTCGCAGACCATGATGAAGGAGGCGAGGTGGAGGATTGAATTTGGGGCCAGATGGTGGAAATCCAGCCCATAGAAGAACATGACCTTGTGCACGAAGGGGTGCTGCGGGAACCCTAGACCTCTGACGAGGTGGGGAACAAAGACCACCCTCTCCCTGGATTGGGAGCGGGTACTCGTTGGTTTGGGTCCAGCACACGGGTGTGGACCTCTATGGGGATGTACCCCGCGCTGCCTAGCTCCAGGATGCTTCCCTCCGTCATGGAGGAACTAGCCCAGTGCCCCTTGAGGTTGGCGTCGGCCATTGCTGGGACGGAGACTAGGATGCGCTTCGAAGGATGAGGGTGAAATTGGATCTGGGCGCTGGAGCTCGAGAGGCAGCAGGTGAGGAGAAATGAGAGCATGCTTTTTCCGTCGCTATCTTTTTACTCTTATATTGGTTGGTAAAAAGGCCAAGAGACACTTTGCCGCCCCATTGAAATTGGCACTTCCCGCAAAAGATGTTGTTATGCGTACGAGGAGAAATAAAATCTTAATGATATCCCAAAAAATGGGCATAATCTCCATTTCGATGGGACGTGCCAATGAGAAAATTATGTGGGGCCACGATTCGAGTGGGTAGTAACTGCTTGATCAGTCGTGGGTGGTGCCACTTTGATAAAGTTGTCAGGCTATAAAGCACTATTCACACCTATGCAACTGGCCTTCGTGGTTAAGTTGTCGGAATCGAGGCTCCGCGGACCAAACAAGGTTCGAACTCTGGGGTGTGTACGAAGATCTAGCCTAGCCGCAGCCTCAAGCTCATCGCCTCATGGCTTGGCCTCATAGAGTTCGTGCGAGCAGGGAAAGAGGGGACACAGCAGTTTACCCAGGTTCAGGCCACCTTGCGGTGTAAAACCCTACTCCTGCTTTGTCGTGGACTGGCCTCACGAGGAGGTTGAGGATGAACTAGTACAGTGGGTGAGAAGCCTCGCGAGGGCTCAGTGGGTGAGAATGGATCCGCCCGAAGAGAATCGGCCAGGGGCGAGCGCTCCCAAGGCTAGGGGCCAAAGGCAGTACGTGCCTGTTGACTCGCTCGAGAGCGTCGCACGAGGATTTAGGCACCAAAAGCCTTGGCGAGCTGTGTGTACGGGCGGACCCACGGCTGTTGCGGCCTGGGTCCTCAAAGCTGCTGGGGCTAACCAAAGCGTAAACACCGTGCCCAGCCCCCGCTCGCGGGATGCGCGGGAGGGAGCAATAGGCAGCCGCCATTTCCTTTAAAAACAAGATTCAAGAAAGGACACACTGCAAGGAGAAAATCCCGACCCTTTTCGAACAAAGATGCGAAAACGTCAAACTTCAATCCAAGAAATTGCAAATTCGATTACAAGAGAGGATGAAAAATGGCCGCGTCCGGCGCCTATACTAGTTTTCCCACCAGCGCGGAGCATGGGGCCTCCACTTGGGCGTGGGCATAGTTGTTGTTCGACCGTTTTCGCCAGCGCGGAGCATGGGGCTTCCACTCGGGCGTGGGTGGGAGCTCCCGCGAGGCCGCGAAGCGGCGCACCGGGAGACTCCGGGGCGTGTACAGCCCCACTCATTATTACGTGAGAGTGTCATGGGTAGAACTTGCGGAGGTGCTAGATGTTCCAGGCATTCTGGATGGGGACCCCGTCCTTCGTCTCCAGGCGTGCGGCGCTAGGCCTGGAGACACGGGCGACCCTGAACGGGCCCTCCCACATGGGCGAGAGCTTATGGAGGCCCTCCCTAGAGAGGACCCGCCTCAGGACGAGGTCTCCAACTTCGAGAGTCCGGGGGCGGATGCCGCAGCAGTGGTAGCACCGTAGGGCCTGCTGGTACCTTGCGGCTCGGAGAGAGGCCTGGCGGCGGGCCTCCTCTTCGAGCACAAGATCAGTCCCTCGCGAGACATCCTGACGCGCCTCGTCAAATGCCAAGACTCGTGGGGAATGATGCTTGATCTCGAGCGGGAGGACCGCCTTGGCCCTGTAGACGAGGAAGAATGGGGTCTCACCGGTGGGCTTAGTCGCGGTGGTGCGGGCGGACCACAACACGGACTGCAGCTCGTCCAGCCAGCCCCTGCCGCAGGCCTCGAGCTTCTTCTTGAAGCTTCTGGTCTTGAGGCCCCTCAGGACCTCCGCGTTGGCGCGCTCGGCCTGGCCGTTGCTCCACGGGTGCGCCACCGAAGCATAGCATATCTGCGTTCCAAGGTTAGCACAATATGACCTGAAGAGATTGCTTGTGAACTGGGAGCCGTTGTCGGTGATGATGCGGTTGGGGACACTGAATCGGCTCACGAGGCCCTTGATGAACTTGACAACCGATCCTACGGGGATGGTGCGCACAGGCTCCACCTCTGCACACTTAGTGAACTTGTCGATGGCGACGTAGAGGTAGCGGTAACCGTCGGCCGCCCGAGGGAATGGGCCCAGAATGTCCAGCCCCCAGACCGAGAAAGGCCATGAGAGCGGGACGGTCTGGAGCCCTTGCGCGGGCTGGTGAATCTGCTTGGCGTGGAACTGGCAGGCCTCGCAGGACTGGACCAGCTTAGTGGCGTCGTGGAGCTCGGTAGGCCAGTAGAACCCGCTGCAGAACGCCTTTCCCATGAGGGTGCATGACGAAGAATGGTGCCCGCAGTCCCCACCATGGATGTCGGGCAATAGCTCGCGCCCCTGCTCCTTCGATATGCACCGCAGTGAGACATCATTGGGGCGCCTGCGGTATAGCTCGCCGTCCTGCAAGCAATAAGCAGTGGCCTGTCAAGCCACGCGCTCCGCATCTTCCTCCTTCTCCGGCAGGGCGCCACGGAGCAAGTACGCCTTGAACTCCTTAGTCTAGTCGTCCGCCTAAGGTTCCAACGCCAGGAGCAGGTGGGCTCCCGAGGTCGGGCCGCATGCCGGGGCGCCCGAGGGCGGCGCTAGCGGCGACTCCTCCCGGAGTAGCGTCGGGCCTGTAGCCGAAGGCGCAGCCGACGACTTGAAGAGCCTTTCCTCGAAGACGCCCGGCTTCCGAGGCTCGCGGTGGGATGCCCTCTTGGCGATGTCATATGCTTCCCTATTCGTGCCACGCGGGACATGTTGCAACTCCAAGCCCAAGAAGCATTTTTCAATTTTACGTACCTCTTCCAGGTATGCCTCCATGTGCTCGTCCTTCGGTTTGTACTCCTTGTTGGAGAAGTTGACGAGCAGCTGGGAATCGCCCTTGATGGTGAGCGCCTGACCCCCAGAGCGGCCGCGGCCTTAAGCCTGGCGATCAAGCCCTCGTACTCCGGGATGTTGTTGGAGACCTTCTCGCCACGCTGGAAACAGAGTTGTACGGCGTAGAAGAGCTTGTCCTTGGTTGGGGAAATGAGCACAACTCCAGCCCCCGCGCCTTGTCATGCGAAGGCGCCGTCGAAGTGCATGACCCAGCCATCGGGCGCTTCATCGCCGGGTGCGAGGGACTGGTCCTCGCTCGGCCCCTGGGCAGGAGCATCTGTCCACTCTGCTACGAAGTCGGCAAGGGCTGCCCCCTTGATAACTCGAGTCATACTGAATTCTAGCTGGAAAGCTTGGAGCTCGATGTTCCACTCAGCGACTCTGCCGGCAGCGTTGGGGCTGTGGAGCACTTTCTCCAGGGGGTATGCGGATACAACCTTGATGGGGTGGCCCTAGAAATAGTGGTGCAGCTTGCTGGAAGCAACAAGGAGCGCGAGGAGGAGCTTCTGCTGCATAGGGTAGCGCGCGCGTGCATCCCATAGCATGGTGCTGACGAAGTACACCAGATGCTCGACGAGGTGCGGGGCATTGACGGCATCCTGCCTCGCATGGGATGCGAGGGGCTCGGGTGCCTCATCGGGCGATGGAGGGGCGAGGGCACCTGGGGCGCTGTCCTATGGTGGCGGAGGCTGCTTGGCTTTACACGGGCTGCCAGGCCCCGCGCTGGTGCTGGCACGCTCTTCCCGGACTGCCACAAGCGCCGCGCTGGCTGAGTGTGGGGTGGTAGCCAAGTAGGGCACCAAGGGCTCGCGAGGACGGGGCACCACCATGATGGGGGGGGGGGCTCATGAGGTACCTCTTGAGGTCCTCGAAGGACGCCTCTGCTTTCGGGGTCCACTCGAAGGGACCCGTTCTCTTCATCAGCTTGAAAAAGGGGAGGGCGCACCCTCCAAGCTTAGAGATGAAGCGCCCCAAGGAAGTCACACACCCTGCCAGCTTTTGCATTTCCTTGAGGCTCTGAGGCGGTCGCATCTTTCAATTGCCTTGCTCTTCTCGGGGTTGGCCTCAATCCCTCGATGCGCGACAAGGAAGCCAAGCAGCTTGCCGGACGGGACCCCAAAAATGTACTTCTCCGGGTTAAGCCTTAGATTCACCTTGCGCAGGTTGGCGAACGTTTCCTCCAGATCTTCGATCAGGGTCTTTGCCTTGCGTGACTTGACTACGATGTCGTCAACGTATGCTTCTGCATTTCTCCCCAGCTGTGGTCCCAGCGCGATGTGCATCAGCCGCTGGAAGATGGCACCAGCGCTCCTTAGCCCGAAGGTGTAGCAGTACACGCCACATGGGGAAATGAAGGCCGTCTTCTTGACATCCTCGGCCGCCATCTTGATTTGGTGATAGCCCGAGAAAGCATCCAGAAAGCATAGCAAATCGCACTCCGCGGTGGAGTCCATGATCTGGTCGATATGCGGAAGCGAGAAGGGGTCCTGAGGGCAAGCCTTGTTGAGGCTTGTAAAGTTGACGCACATGGCTTGTAAAGTTGACGCACATGCACTCCTTTCCGCCCTTCTTGGGAACAATAACCGGGTTGGCCAGCCATTCCGGGTGTCGCACCTCTCGAATGACTCCGGCTTCCTGCAGCTTGCGCACTTCCTGAACGATGAACGCCTCCTTCTCCTGTGCTTGACCCCGCGCTTTCTACTTCACTGGGTGCGCACCGGGGTATACCGCCAGGTGGTGCTCGATTAACGCCCACCAGATCAGACGCCTCCCATGCAAACACGTCCTTGTTTGTCCGGAGGAAATGGACCAGTGCCTCCTCCTTCTCTGGGGGAAGGCCGGCGCCAATGGTGAAGGTAGGGCCCGAGCCGCTGTTGTCGACAGGCACCTTCTTTGTCTCGGCGTGGTCCTAGGAGAACAGCTGCTTCTTTTTTGCGAGTGTAGCCTCGGGAGCCTCCGGGGCGCCCTTAGCGTCCAGGCGTGAGGCTGCAGCCGCCCCGTAGGCGAGCTTGAGGACCCGCACCACATCCTTTCTGTCTCCAGCCACGGTGATGATTCCACTGTTGCCCGGCTTCTTGACGATGTTGAAGCCTGGATGGGTCACCACCATGAACTTGGCGAGGGCAGGGTATCCCAGGATGGCGTTGTACGGGAGGCCGATGCGGGCCACGTCGAAGTCGATGAGCTCGGTGCGGTAGTTTTCGCGCTTGCCAAAAGTGACGGGGAGTTACACCTGCCCCAGGGGGTGGCGGAGCCCTTTGTCACCTGTGAGAACGGCCTGGTCGGCCGGAGCTGGTCGTATGGTACTTGAAGCATCTCAAAGGTTTCCACGGAGAGCACATTGAGGTCGGCGCCACCGTTGATGAGAGTCTTGGTGACAAAGACGTTGCTGATGGTAGGCGTGTAGAGCATGGGGAGCGCGCCGGCAGCGGTCGTAGATTCGGGGCGGTCCCTGGAGTCGAAGGTGATGGCAACCTCGCGCTGTGCGCGGCTTCGCGGGGTCTTGGGTCGAAGCCCAGCGGCGGTCGCCTGACGGAAGATCTGCTTGATGTGGCGACCAGATGCGGGCGCATGCGACCCGCCGAGGATGCAAGCGACCGCGGGGGGGCCCGGAGCCACGAAGCGCATGACGAACTGACCACGAAGCTCTTCCCAGGAGGATACAGAGGCCTCCGGGAGGCCGCAGAGCCAAGAGCGCGGGACTTCTGTGGGGGCCAGAGGGAGCCAGTTCGCCATGGCCTTGTCGTCGCCTCCTGCCGCCCGAATACTCTGGGCATACAGCTGGAGAAACTCCTCGGGGTCGGCTGCACCGTCGTAGCGCGGGGGCAGCACCGGCCTAAACCTGACCGGCCATCACACTCGACGCAGGTGAGGAGTGAAGGCCGGTCAACCTGTGGGGTTCCCTGGGGCGGCGGTCCGAGCGGCGAGGCGAACGGCGTCGCCCATGGAAGCGATGAGGTGAGAAGGAGCGAAGCGGAAGGGAGCACTTCGACATGCCCCTACCTGGCGCGCTAAATGTCAGAATCAGGGCTCCGCGGACCCAACAAGGTTCGAAATTTGGGGCGTGCACGAAGATCTAGCCTAGCCGCAGCCTCAAGCTTATCGCCTCATGGCTTGGCCTCGTCGAGTTCGTGCGAGTGGGGAAAGAGGGGACACTGCAGTTTACCCAGGTTTGGGCCACCTTGCGGTGTAAAACCCTACTCCTGCTTTGTAGTGGATTGGCCTCACGAGGAGGTTGAGGTCGAACTAGTACAGTGGGTGAGCAGCCTCGCGAGGGCTCAATGGGTGAGAATGGATCTGCCCGAAGAGGATCCCCTCTCTACGATGGAGACTAGCCTATATTTATAGAGGCCTTGGTCCTCTTCCCTCATAGCTTAGGCGAAAAGGGATTCCACAATGGCCAATTTGAAAGGGGACAAGAAGTACATCTTATCCTGACGAAAGGTGGTCTTTGCCTGCAAAGCTTCTGGCCATGACGCAGTGGTGGGCTCGGTGATGACATCCGTCCTGTCGAGCTCGTGGTCTTGGTCTTGTTGCATCGGAATGGAAACCTTTGGGGGATCCCTCGGGAACCCGCGCTGGTCCTTGCCTCCTTAGCAACAAAGAGGAAATTGTCCTCCTCTACGCCCGCTGGCGCCCGCCTGGCCTTGGTCGTCATGGCTCACCTCATTGCGAGCCTCGTGAGGCGGGGTACCTGCATAGAGATCTCCACTCCTCGGGAAGCAGGCTCGGGAAGCCGCCCCTTGAGAGGTCTTGGCGTCGTTCCCCTCGCGAGGCCGGGTGGCCCTCGTGAGGGTCTTGCTCGCAGAGTCTTGTAACTGGCTCGTACCGGGCCGTCGACAGGGCCATGCGCTGGGCCGTAGGCAGGCAAGTCTGGGTACCCCCGATCCCAGAACGCCGACATAAGTATTCTTGCGTCTTCGGGCGTTGAGCGAGTTCGGATAGGCCATGGTCGGGGAGTGCTACTCCTTTGAGGGGTGGTCCATAGTACCCTTTAAGGGGAAGGAATCTCGAATTGCCAGAAAAGGAGAACTCGTCTGTCGAGCCAAGGACTTTGGATCCGAAGTTATTTACATCACGAAAAATTGTCCTCGGCATAGAAGTCCAGTTTGGGGGCCTACTGACGGTGTCCTAGACTAAGGCGTGCCAACCAAGTTGGCCCATATTCCTTGGACTGGGCCTGTGGGCCTCACTCTCCAGCAGATGGATTCCAGAAGCTACACGTCTGGACGTGATCAAGACTACATCTGCCGAAGACTTGACGTACACTCCAAGACATCTCTTCCACCTCCATGTGATTCCCCTGGATACCGACCATGTAACCTTAGATGCCCTACCTGGCGTGTATATTAGCCAAAGGGTTTAGCCCGTAGAGGGGACGGAGCCACAATTATATCCACCTAGCCCTAGGGTTAGAACACAACTTACGATCCTGAGGTAGATCAAGCTTGTACTCAATACATCTCTATCAATATAAACAAGAGCAGGACGTCGGGTTTTAACTCCATCAAGAGGGACCGAACTTGGGTAAACATCGTCTCCCTTGTTCATGTTACCACCGATCCGAGATCCACAGCTCGGGAGCCCCTACCCAGAGGTCTGCCGATTTTCACAACGACACTGAGGAAGAAGGTAAATTTCCCCCATCTCTCTCTTTTCTTCTTCTTGTTGCTCCAAACCTCTCCAAACCCTAGCAAAACTTCACCCGATCTCTCTACTTGCTCGACTTCAGTTCAAATCCTTCCATGTGATCGGTCTACGGCATGTTCCTCCTCCGGTCCCCAAGTTATTTTTCGCTAATCCCTTTTCTACATGCCTAGCATTGCCATGATTAGCAGATGCATATTTTTTATCCAAATTTGAGTTTGGCTTGGATTCGTTGATGTTTTTAGAGAAATATGACATAGTGACTACCGTAGGATCAATATTGTTTAAATGTATTGGACTGAAAAATTGTTTTGTAGATATTTACACGGAGGTCTTCTCCCGTACGTGGTGCTTTGAGTTCATCCACCGCATGGCAACAACAAGTTTTTATCCAGGGGTTCATCTTCATTGACCGTGAAGCAAGAAGAAAGTTTAGGCAACTAAGCTCAAGGAAGATCAAAGCAACCAAGTGGGCTTTTGCGACAACACTTGCCAAGCTAGGTATTACTAATGATTTCAATTTGCTTTGCCATAATGCAGGGTTGCACCATTTTGTTTATCAGCGATGTGAGACATATGAACCCTTGACGGTTGAGTTTCTTAGTACTCTCTCGTATAATGTTGGTTCGATGCCCAATGCATATGCAGAGGAGAGGATCACTTTCCGTCTCCTGGACCAAGACTTCAATATCACTTTTCAGGAGTGGTGTGATTACTTTGGATTCACCAACAATGATGATGACATCCACGATGTTTATGATTACACTGAACCGCACACGAGGCAAACCTTTTTGATGAGCACGCCAGGCTCGAGAGCTAGTTGCATTGAAAGTCTTGCTATACGTTATTTCTATTATGTTATCACTAACTTGTTGCAGGCATGAGGAGAAGTTTCTATGGTGAATGAGGAGAACATGCTAGTTCTTGGGAAAGCAGCAAACCTTGACGTCGGTTATTCACCCAACTTAGGGGCAATAATTTTGCTACACCTCGCACATCAAGAAAATCATGCACAAGGAGATATCATGTGTGGAGGAGTGATCACCATGTTGGCCAACACCTTTGGTCTCAACTATCATCACCTTCACCCCATTGTCGGTAATAGCGCTGGAATGGTAGTAGTTCGTAATGGCTGTCATTGCATTAGAATTCCTGGAGTGGCACACTTGCTACCTACTCCTATAATTGGAAAATGTCTCGGAACTTTATGAGGAATCCTCTTCACAGCATCGGCATCTTTCCATCTTGATAATTTGCATTTTGGGCATTCACTTAAGTTGGCATAATCCTTCCGGAACAGAACACAATTATTCTCACAAACATGGATCATATCATCTTCAATTCCAACTACAAGGAGGAAATTATTCATTTTACTATAGGTGTGTGGCAGCTCAGACGTAGCTGGGTAAGAATTGCGGAAAGCAGCCAACATCGCATCGAATGATTTGTTGGTCATCCGCTGAGATGTCTTCACCTGAAGAAAGGTGACCATAGATAAGAATACTGACAGCTTACAACATGCGGTGACTGCCATGTTGCATTGTTCCAACATGCGGGCCCATCGTTTTTCTTGTGCAGGTGTAAGTTCTCGAAATGTGCGAGCATTTCGTAGCATTGTTTAAATGTTGGTCAAAATCACTGGCTCCGTCGCCACCTCCTCCTCCTCCTCTTCCTCCTGAGCATCAGGTAGATCAAGATGGTGATCTGCTGCTTCCACATAGTCAGTAACATTGATGTTCACAACTTCACCATGATGAACCACTTGCTACCAAACTATCTATTACCGATAATTTCAGTGCTTGCAGACAATACCTTGCTAAAAACCGCTTGTCATTTCCTTCTGCTCCTCGTTGGGTTCGACACTCTTACTTATCGAAAGGACTACGATTGATCCCTATACTTGTGGGTCATCAAGGCTCTTTTTTGGCGCCGTTGCCGGGGAGTGAAGAGCTTTTGGTGAGTGGAATTTGGTAAGGAAACATTTATATTACGTGCTAAAATTTACTGTCACTAATTACTATGGAAAACAATCCTTTGAGGGGTTTGTTCGGGGTATCTTCACCTCGACCAGAAGCACAAAGAGTGGCTCCTCAACCTACTTCACCTACTGAAAATATTTATTATGAGATTCCTTCGGGTATGATAGAGAAACTGCTAGTTAATCCTTATGCAGGAGATGGAACAACACATCCTGATATGCATCTAATCTATGTCGATGAAGTTTATGGATTATTTAAGCTTGCAGGTATATCCGGAGATGAAGTTAAGAAGAAGGTTTTACCTTTATCTTTGAAAGGAAAAGCATTGACATGGTATAGGCTATGTGATTACATAGGAACTTGGGATTGGAACCGATTGAAATTGGAATTTCATCAAAAGTTTTTATCCTATGCATCCGGTTCATCATGATCGGAATTATATATATAATTTTTGGCCTCGTGAAGGCGAAAGCGTCGCTCAAGCTTGGGGGAGGCTTAAGTACATGATGTACACATGCCCAAATCATGAGCTCTCAAAGGAGATTATCTTACAAAAAATTTAAGCTCAGCTTTCTCATAATGATCAGACCACGCTCGATTCTTCTTCTACTGGTTCCTTTATGAAGAAAACTATTGAATTCATATAGGATCTTCTGGAAAAGATTAAACGAAACTCTGAAAATTGGGGACTCGACAAAGGTAAAGAGTCAGGTATAAAACTTGAGTTTGATTGTGTTAAATGTTTTATGGATATCGATGCTTTTCATAAGTTCAGCACTATATATGGACTTAACTCTGAGATAGTAGCTTCCTTTTGTGAATCATTTGGTACTCATGTTGATCTCCCTAAGGAGAAGTGGTTTTAATATCATCCACCTATTAAAGAAAAGATTGAGGAACCCATTATAGTAAAAGATGAAACTATTATTTACAATGTTGACCCAGTTGTGCCTACCGCTTATATTGAGAAACCACCTTTTCCTGTTAGGATAAAGGAACATGCTAAAGTTTCAACTGTGGTTAATAAGAGTAATATTAGAGCACCTAGACCCTCTGAACAAATTAAAGTTGAACCTAATGTTGCTACGGTTACAGATCTCTTGGTCGATAATATTGATGGGTATGTTATTTATTTCTGTGGTGAAGCTGCTAGAATAGCTAAACCCGATCCTAAGGATAAGAATAAACCTGTTGTTGGGATGCCTGTTTTCTCTGTTAAAACAGGAGATCATTGTTATCATGGCTTATGTGATTTGGGTGCTAGTGTGAGTGCTATTCCGTTTACCTTATATCAAGAGATTATGAATGATATTGCACCTGCTGAAATAGAAGATATTGATGTCACTATTAAACTTGCGAATAGAGATACTATTTCCCCACTTGGAATTGTTAGAGATGTCGAAGTCTTGTGTGGAAAAATAGAATACCCTACTGATTTTCTAGTCCTTGGTTCTCCACAAGATGATTTTTGTCCCATTATATTTGGTAGACCTTTCTTGAATACAGTTAATGACAAAATTGATTGCAGTAAAGAAACTGCCAGTGTTAACTTTGGTGATGTATCTCATGAGTTTAATTTCTCTAAGTATCATAGACAACCTCATGATAAAGAATTGCCTAGTAAGGATGAAATTATTGGTCTTGCTTCTATTGCCGTACCTCCTACTGATCTGTTAGAACAATATTTGCTAGAGCATGAGAATGATATGCACATGAATGAAATAAATGAAATAGATAAGATGTTCTTTGATCAACCACCTATCCTTAAACACAATTTGCCTATTGAAACCCTTGGAGGTCCTCCTCCGCCTAAAGGTGATCCCATGTTTGAGTTGAAACAATTGCCTGACACATTGAAATATACTTATCTTAATGAAAAGAAGATATATCATGTTATTATTAGTTCTAACCTTTCAGAGCATGAAGAAAAGAGATTACTTAAAACTTTAAGGAAGCACCGTGCCGCTATTGGATATACTCTTGATGATCTTAAGGGCGTTAGTCCCACTCTATGTCAGCACAAGATTAATATGGAACCTGACGCTAAGCCGGTTGTTGATCACCAACGACGGTTAAATCCTAAGATGAAGGATGTGGTAAGAACTAAAATACTAAAGCTTCTGGAAGCATGTATAATCTATCCCATAGCTGATAGTAGATGGGTAAGTCATGTTCACTATGTTCCTAAGAAAGGAGGCATTACCGTTGCTCCTAATGATAAAAATGAGCTTATACCACAAAGAATTGTAACTGGCTATAGGATGGTAATTGATTTTAGAAAATGAAACAAAGCTGCTAGAAGAGATCATTACCCCTTGCCATTTGTTGATCAAATGCTAGAAAGATTGTCTAAGCACACACACTTTTGTTTTCTTGATGGATATTTTGGTTTCTCTCAAATACCTGTGTCACAAGAGGATTAAGAGAAAACTACTTTTACTTGCCCTTTTGGAACTTATGCTTATAGACGCATCCCTTTTGATTTATGTAATGCACCTGCTACCTTTCAAAGATGCATGACTGCTATATTCTCTGATTTTTGTGAAAAGATTGTTCAGCTTTTCATGGATGATTTCTCCGTTTACGAAACTTCTTTTGATGATTGCTTAAGCAACCTTGATCGAGTTTTGTAGAGATGTGAACAAACTAATCTTGTCTTGAATTGGGAGAAGTGCCACTTTATGGTAAATCAAGGTATTGTCTTGGGGCATAAAATTTCTGAACGAGGTATTGAAGTAGATAAAGCCAAGGTTGATGCAATTGAGAAAATGCCATGTTCTAAAGATATTAAAGGTATAAGAAGTTTTCTTGGTCATGCTGGTTTCTATAGAAGGTTTATTAAAGACTTCTCTAAAATTTCTAGGCCTCTTACTAATCTCTTGCAAAAAGATGTTTCATTTGTTTTTTATGATGATTGTGTAGAAGTCTTTGAAACACTTAAGAAAGCCTTAACCTCTACACATATTGTTCAACCAACTGATTGGAACTTACCATTTGAAATTATGTGTGATGCTAGTGATTATGCTGTTGGTGTTGTTCTACGACAAAGAGTTGATAAGAAATTAAATATTATCCATTATGCTAGTAAAACTCTAAACAGTGATCAAAGAAATTATGCTACTACTAAGAAAGAATTTTTAGCAGTTGCGTTTGCAAGTGACAAATTCTGATCTTACATAGTTGATTCTAAAGTAATTTTTTACACCGATCATGCTGCTATTAAATATCTTATAGAAAAGAAAGATGCTAAGCCTAGACTAATTATGTGGGTTCTATTGCTACAAGAATTTGACCTGCATATTACTGATAGGAAGGGAGCTAAGAATCCCATAGCTGATAACTTGTGTAGGTTAGAAAATATTCTTGATGACCCACTGTCTATTGATGATAATTTTGCTGATGAGCAACTAGCTGTTCTAATTGCTTCTCGTAAATACTACTTGGTATGCAGACTATGCTAACTATATCGTTGCTAAATTTATACCACCCAGTTTCACATACCAGCAAAAAAAAAAGTTTTTCTTTGATCTAATACATTACTTTTGGGATGACCCAGTGATGCCCCGAGACCGATGCTCCAGTTGCCTTCCCACTACTGCAGGAATGCCTAGCAGTGGCGGGTGGAAAATCATCATCAGTGCCGGGCTACGAGCCCAGGCAAGCCCGCCACTAACCTCCCGCCAGTGGCGGGCATTAACGCACCTGCCACTAATAAAGGATGCACCAGAGCAGGTTTGCACCAAAGCAAGACGCACCAGTGGGGAGCACTGTGCTCTGCCCGCCACTGCTAGTAATTTCAGGATTTAAAAAAAATTGCACGTACACAGTACAGTTCATGTAATATATATTGTTCACATGTAGATACGAATAGCATATAGGCTGGCATCCAGCACACAAATTTACATACATCATGATGATTTACAAATTTACACAGGCTTGCGCACAGATCATTAATGTTCTAAATCGACATGAAAGAAAATAGGAAGAATGAAAGGGTTGAATAGGGTAGACGTTGCTCATCCTGGTAGCCTCTGCTCAACCATTCTTTCCCAATTGGATCTCACCTGCAAAAGAAAAAGAACAAGACATGAAGCCACGAATACATGAACGAGAGCAAGATTGAGCATCAACGGGTGAGAATGATGAATATTACTTAACATGGTTAACATGTTTTCTCTAACAAAGAATGAATCTAACTTGTTTATCTTGTTCGTTCTGGAGTAACTCTAGAAGAGATGTACTACAGGAGAAATCATTACTTAGCATGTAAACAAGGACCAATTAGTAACCCAACACCATGTATCAGAAACATCATGTAGAATCATCATTTTCACAGCCTATATGCAAAGTGCAACAACTTCTTAGTAAGACCGAAGGAACAAAGAAGTAAGCTGCCAGGATGCAACTACTAAATATGTGTTAGCCAGTAAAATGATAAGATGAAGTACTTCCACTTTGAATTATATGAAATGACACCTTCAGTCACAACCAGACTGAAGGACGAAACATAACTATCTCTCCCCCTATTTTTATCATGATAGAAAGGAAGAGACAAGACAGGTAGAACTGCGGCAGCTCATCACCTATGCAGCAGCTTCTGCTTCCTTGGCACTTGACTTCCGCAGCATAATCAGAGAGATGAAGAAATCAGATCAGAACAACATGCAAAAGGAAGGCACAAATCAGACGGGTAGATGAAGAAAATGAAGAAAAGAAGTAATTCTACTGGACCTTTAAATCATAGGTTCATTTTATTGGATGGTTAATTAATCTGCGTGTATTAACGAGCAACAAGAAACTTCTTTGCACATGTAAAAAGGAAGAGATGGTATGTTGGATTCTAAGAACACATGCTAAAGAAAAGGCAAGAGGCACTTTGCTAAACTCTGAAACACACATATTAAATCAACAGTCATTGGTTTATGCATATATTTGTCCAAAAGGAGCAGGCTACGGCAAACCACCCGCACAAGCACAAGGAAAAATGGCTTAATGCAAACTGCAACCATGAATTAATTAACGTTCTTGTGTGAACAAGAAACAAGAACAACTCCAGGCACACGTAAATAGCAGGAGGTTGTCCGACGGATCACAGAGTACATATATGAAAGCAGCAGCGATTGGATTGGCCATATATAAAGAATGAACAAGCAAACAAGGTACAACCCATGGACTTTTATGAAAATAATGACCAAGCAATCATAAGCAAGTAAGGACATGTTTTTTTCGACAAGATTAGGATAACCCCACAAGCAGCAAGGCAGAAAGAAAATAGCCAGGATGGTGTGGTGCAGATTGCCAGGCTCATAGTTTCAGTCTATGTCCTGCTTCTGAACTTATATCCTTAACCTGCTAATTCTTTGACCGATTCTAGTGTATGGAGTAGTATTGATGGAATCATAGCCTCAAGTAAAACTCTTTTCAATGTACAGTGGGCAGCAGAAGACCTGTTTTCCACGTATGTTTCTTTTATTAAAGATTACTGAGTAGTATTTAGAAATGGGTTGCTATCGCTAGTGGATGACTAGTTAATTAATTAAATAGTGCAGCTCACGAGCTCTTTTTTGTGAATATTGCAGCTTAGGACTTCTACCTTATATCAATCCAAACTTTGTTAATTAGGTACATGATACACTTATTAGTGGGCGTCAACCTGTTAAGTCATTCCTTGCTCAACATGCGTGTGTGCTTATCTAGGACCTACAACATGCGTGAGCGCCAAAGTAATTGAATCTTAAACTGCAGGCATTTAAACAAACAGGTATTTTCAAAACTGGAACACCACCGGTACCTTACTTCTTCCATTTTTGCAAGCACTTCAGGATCAAACATGACTGCAAGTCTGTCTATCTTGTGAACCTTTGCATCAATAAAAATACTATATTAGCTTCCCTTGAAATCCAAATCCGAATTACAAAGAACGACAGAATTATAAACCATGTGTGCACGGCTCCATCCTCGACGGCGTTAATGAAAGTAACACAACGACAATAAACACAAGAAGTATATAAACTGGACACGGGTTAATGGAAGCTTTATGGTCTGAATTTGGTTTTTTTTTTTTTGCGGGGGAAATTTGGTGTTGTTACGCTCTACCTAATTCCTATTTGTCCTCTCAGTCAGAGTGGTGAAGTATATAAACTAGACACTAGTTTGCAGCAGTACCAAACAATTCAAATTAACTATGAGACATGAATCGTCCAAACTATGATTGAATAAGTAACATGCAAAAAGAAGTATGATCAATGGACTACAACTATGACAGAATAAATAACTAGTTTGCTGCAAAAAGAAGTTGATCGGATGATCGAATGCAAGTGAGAACATGGAGGGGAGCAGCCAGATCGACACAAACTGAGGAGGGGAGACATTCCATCCATGGCGGCGGCGGCGGCTGTGTTGTGCTGGGGCGCCGTGGTGGTCGTCCTCGTCCATGGAGCCTGGCTGCTGCACCGAATCAAAGAAATAAGTGAGGGGTTCAGGGAGGGAAGGAAGAAGGGGAGAGGAGAGCCAAAACCCTAGCCACGGAGAGGGGTCGGGCACGAGTTGTCGTGGCCGCGAGGAGCAGATCTGGCTGGAGGAAAGGAAGGAGCATCGCGAGGGGAGCTCGGGGGTGTGCTGCGCGCC
Source organism: Thinopyrum elongatum (assembly GCA_011799875.1). Lineage (NCBI taxonomy): Eukaryota > Viridiplantae > Streptophyta > Magnoliopsida > Poales > Poaceae > Thinopyrum > Thinopyrum elongatum. Next base: position 239,386,987 of record CM022300.1, read on the forward strand.
GGCGAGGGCTGCCGGAACTCGTCATAATACAGCCAGGGGTAGGAGAGGCGCGGTGGGAAGAGAGATCTCGGAGGAGTGAGACACAAGTTTTTTTTTTAGGGTTTAGCCAAATTTTATTCATCAAACACCACAGAGTATGGGATACAGTTCGGATCATGAGGTTGGCCAAACCAAACATGATGTCCTTGACCAAGATTAAGTACAAATTTGGCTAAACTATGTGCTTCATGATTGACAGTGACAATACGACTTTCGTAGATAAAAGAACAAGTAAAAGTTGACGCTTGAAGTTTTATCTCATTGATGATAGCTCTGTAGTCTCCTTTGGCCCTAAGTTGATGTCACCAACAGCTTGTTTGGAATCAGATGAGATGACAAATTGATGCTAATTCAGATCCGATGCGAGTGCAAGGGCCTCTCTGCATGCGATAACCTCCAAAGTAGTTGGGTCATGGATACCATTGATCGATAAGGCCGAGCTCCCCAGGTAATTACCTTCTCTATCCCGACAGACTGTTGCTGCTACCCCTCTTCTCCCAGCTCGAACCCCGGCATCAACATGGATTTTGCAATAACCAAGTGGTGGAGCTTTGGGCCGCCTTACTGTCGTACCGCGCGGAGCTGGCATATGGCGGACCTCTCTCCCTCCTTCTTCCCTCAACATCTCCAACTCCTGGATGAATCGAATAACGAAGGAATGTATAGTGTGGGGACTTTGGAAGATTCCCTCATGGATGGCCTTACGCCTGGCTGCCCAGATTGCCCATAAAGTTACTGAAAGCTTGACAAAAAGCTCATGGGATAATGAGTTCGTGTGTGTAAATAACCATTGTTTCGCATTGGGTTCTGAGGTAGCCGCAATTTTCTGTCCTAGCTCTTCATCAACTAGTGCCCAAGTACACCTTGACATGGTACAATCCACTAAAGAGTGCTTCCATGAGTCGGGCGCGCCACAGATGCCGCAAGAGCTGGAGTCTGTCATGTGCCTGTGCGCCCGAACATCATTGGTAGGTATCGATTGCTGTGATAAACGTCATAGAAACATTCTTACTTTTCCGGGAACCGTCGTTTTCCATAGAGTTTTCCAATCCTTCTCCTCCTTAGCCGAGTTAGATGGACCGGCAGTCCCCTTAAGCCACGCCTCCCTTCTTTGCCATATTGCTACCAGCATATTATACGCTGATCGAACAGTGAAGTTTCCTTTCTTATCGAAGAACCAACTCCAGAAATCAGGGACGTTTCTTGTGCAAAAAGGGATTTCTATAATGACCTTCACATCCATTGGCATAAAAACTTCAGTCAACCTCTGTATATTACATGTGGCGGATGTCGAGTCAATCAGTTCAGAGACTAGGGTCGATGGGTTTTCTGCCATGCACCCATAGGGACGCAGCATCTCACCCCTTGGCAGCCACTGATCGTCCCATATCCTCGTGTCCTGCCCATTGCCAATCCTTTTAATCAAACTAAGTTTGAGTGTATCTCTGCCTTCTATCATTGCCCTCCAAATTTGGCTAGGATGACTTCCTAGAACCGCTTCCAGAATTGATGAGTCTGGATAGTAGATACTTTTGAGGATTCTAGCACTAAGAGATTCCGGGCTTTGCAATAGACACCAGGCTTGCCTTGCTAGCATAGCCATGTTAAACAACTCAAAATCTTTAAAGTCGAGACCTCCCATGCTCTTAGGTTGTGTCATGGTTTTCCATGAAACCCAATGTGGCTTTCGGTGCCCCTGTTTGGATCCCCACCAAAACTTTCTGATAAGCATATTGAGATGTTCGCAGAGGCCCCTCGGAAGCTTAAAGCATGACATAGAATATATAGGTACAGCCTGAGCAACCTCCTTAACTAGCACCTCCTTCCCAGCAGCTGGCATAGTATTTTCAATCCAACCCTGAATCTTGCTCCACAGCCGATCCTTCAAATATTTGAAAGCACCATTTTTTGAGCCACCTATGTCAGATGGCATACCCAAATATTTTTCATTGAGGGTCTCATTGGGCACACTAAGCATCGTTTTGATCTCCTGTCTAGTGTTCTCTGGAACACCCTTGCTAAAGAAGATGGATGATTTGGAGTAGTTAATCCTCTGGCCCGTCGCTTGACAATAAATATCCAAAACGAGGTTCACCTCGGTCGCTCCCATACTGTTTGCCTTAAAGAACAACATGCTGTCATCAGCAAATAATAGATGGTTCACCGGTGGCGCCAAGGGTGCCACTTGTAGACCTTGCAGATTGGATGACTCACTTCTAGATTCAAGAAGGCACGAAAGGCCCTTTGCTGCCAACAAGAACAATTATGGAGAGATCGGGTCCCCTTGTCTTATACCTCTGGAAGGGTTGAACTCCTCAAGTCTCTTGCCATTAAACATCACTGAAAATTTCACCGATGAAACAAGGCTCATTACTATTTGTACCCATCTCTTAGTGAAGCCTAGTTTGAGCATTATAGCTTGTAAATAGGACCATTTGACTCTGTCGTAGGCCTTCATCATATCAAGCTTTAGGGCACATGATTGATGTTTCTTCGCCTTATTCCTCTTCATAAAGTGCAAACACTCATATGCCGTTATGATGTTGTCCGTAATTAATCTCCCTGGCACAAAAGTGGACTGCTCTTCTGATATTACGTCAGGTAAAACTACCTTCAGACGGTTAGATATTACCTTTGATGCAATTTTATACAAAACATTGCAGAGACTTATGGGGCGGAATTGAATCAACATGGTAAGGTTCTTTACCTTGGGGATTAAAACTAGAATAGTCTCGTTGATGCATTCAGCAGACTCCTTGCCCTCAACTGTTTTTAGTACCACTTGGGTCACTTCATCCCCACAGACATCCCAATGACGCTAGAAGAAATGCGCTGGAAAGCCATCCAGGCCGGGAGCTTTTGTTGGGAACATCTGGAACAAAGCTGTTTTGACTTTTGTCTGGGTGTATGGTGCATTTAGCATCTCGTTCATGTCCGGGGTTACCTTGCATGAACTGTATCCAGCATTTGTTGCATGTTTTGGACCCCTTCAGAAGTGTAGAGATTGTTGTAAAAATTGTTTGCCATGGCCTCCATTTGGGCGGTGTCCTCTGTCAGCTCACCATCCGGACGTAGCAAAGATTTTATCTGGTTTTTCCTTCTCCGTTGGCTGGCTCTGAGATGAAAAAAATATGTGTTTTTGTCCCCATGTACTAACCAGTCCAGTCTTGCTCTTTGTCGCCACAGCATCTCCTCGCGATGGAATAGCTCGACCAAACGGTCAGTCACCTTGATCTTTGCATGCGACGGCCCAGAGCGCCCTTGGATCTCGCGCATATCATGCAGCTGCTTTTTTAATTGATTGATCTCCTGCCGAATGTTTCCAAAGTGGCTGCGATCCCAAACCCGCAGATCGCTGGATAGATTCTTCAGTTTTGCATGTAACGAATCTACTGTGTCTCCTTGGCTTCTAGCCCAGCTGGCGCCCACTACTGCGTTGTGCGAGGGATCCTGCTCCCAACATGTTCCATATCTAAATACCCGTGGGGCCCTCCTGCATGCATGCACGTCCTCTAGCCGGAGCAGGATTGGTATGTGATCGGACGTAGCTGCATGTTTATGCTCTACCACTGCGGTGGGGAAGGCCAAGAGCCAGTCCGGGGTAGCCACACATCTATCCAGTGTAACTCTAGTATAGGTTCCTCTGGCTACTTTCTTTTCAAAAGTCCAGTTAATCCCTGAGTAGCCTAGATCCGAGAGACCACAAATATCGAGAGTGTCACGGAATGCATCCATCAGTGCTTGACTTCTCTGGCCAACACCACCGTGCTCATGCGCGTGTATGACTTCATTAAAATCGCCCATCACCACCCAGGGTAGATTGCTGACTCCTACAATTCCATGGAGCATGTTCCATGTCTTGTGTCGTTCGTTCACTTGGGCCTCTCCATAGACGAAGGTGGCCCTAAATTGTGTCTTAGCTAGATCTTCCACTATAACATCAATGTGATACTCCGAGTAACCAATAACCTCAACTTTTATTTCATCTTTCCAAAAAAATCTGATTCCACCACTTCTACCAGAACTGCTTATAGCATAACTCTTATTAAACCCTAGAGTACCTACTATACTCTCCACTCTAGAGCCCTCTATTTGAGTTTCAAGAATACATAAGATAGAGGGGGCATGTTGCCTCGTGAGATCACGAAGCTCATGAACTGTCGCGGGTTTGCCAGCCCCACGACAGTTCCATGTTAAGATACTCATTGCGCTTGGAACGACCCCGCTAGGAGGCTCGCATACGTGCATCAGGGTTTGTTGTTGAGGTCGGTTTCTTTGGAGCTAGCTTGTCGGTCGAGGTGGTCTTTGGTCTTTGCTACTTCTTGAGCTTGCGTTGATTTTTTCCTTGAAGAGGAAAGGGTGATGTAGCAAAGTAGAGGTAAGTATTTCCCTCAGTTAAGAACCAAGGTATCAATCCAGTAGGAGGCACAAGCAAGTCTCCAATATATGCACCTGCACAAACTAACAAACACTTGCACACAACGCGAAAAAGGGGTTGTCAATCCCTTCACGGTCACGAACAAGAGTGAGATCTAATAGAGATAGGTATAAAAGATAAGTAAAAGAGTAAAATAAAGTAAATATAAATAAATTGCAGCAAGGTATTTTTGGGTTTTTTGGTTTATAGATATGAAAATATATGATGGAAAATAGACCCGGGGGCTATAGGTTTCACTAGAGGCTTCTCTCTTGAAGAAAACATACGGTGGGTAAACAAATTACTGTTGAGCAATTGATAGAAAAGCGCATAGTTATGAAGACATCTAAGGCAATGATCATGAATATAGGCATCACGTCCGTGACAAGTAGACCGAAACGATTCTGCATCTACTATTATTACTCCACAGATCGACCGACTCCTGCCTGCATCTAGAGTATTAAGTTCATAAGAACAGAGTAACGCCTTAAGCAAGATGACATGATGTAGAGGGATAAACTCAAGCAATATGATATAAACCCCATCTTTTTATCATTAATGGAAACAATACAATAGGTGCCTCGCTGCCCCTTCTATCACTAGGTGAGGACACCGCAAGATTGAACCCATCACAAAGCACCTCTCCCATTGCAAGAAAAACCAATCTAGTTGGCCAAACCAAATCGATAGATCAGAGAGAAATACAAAGCTATCTCAATCATGCATAAAAGAGTTCAAAGAAGACTCAAATAATATTCATAGATAATCTGATCATAAATCCACAATTCATCGGATCTCAACAAACGCACCGCAAAAGAAGATTACATCGAATAGATCTCCAAGAACATTGAGGAGAACATTGTATTGAAGATCAAAGAAAGAGAAGAAGCCATCTAGCTACTAGCTATGGACCCGTATGTCTGTGGTAAACTACTCACACATCATCGGAAGGGCAGCAAGGTTGGTGTAGAGGTCCTCTGTCATTGAATTCCCCTCCGACGGAGTGCCGGAAAAGGCCCCAAGATGGTATCTCATGGGAACAAAAGCTTGCGGCGGTGGAAAAGTACTTTTGGTGTGCCCTCTGGTATAGGGGGAATATCTGAGAATACATAGTGGTGGAATGAGGGTTGGAAGGTCTCCGAGGGGCCCACAAGCCATGGGGGCCCCCCCTGGGGCGCCTCCTACGGCTTGTGGCCTCCTCGTTGGGCTTCTGGCCTCCTCTCCAAGTCTCGTGGGTTTCTTCTGGTCCAAGAAAAATCACCGTAAAGTTTTATTCCGTTTGGACTCCATTTGGTATTCCTTTTCTGTAAAAGTCAAAAACAAGGAAAAAACATAAACTGGCACTGGGCACTAGGTTAATAAGTTAGTCCCAAAAATAATATAAAATAGCATATTAATGCATATAAAACATCTAAAACAGATAATATAGTAGCATGGAACAATAAAAAATTATAGATACGTTGGAGATGTATCAAGCATCCCCAAGCTTAATTCCTGCTCGTCCTCGAGTAGGTAAATGATAAAAATAGAATTTTTGATGTGAAATGCTACCTAACATATTTATCAATGCAATTTTCTTTATTGTGGCATGAATATTCAGATCCATAAGATTCAAAACAAAAGTTTAATATTGACATAAAAACAATAATACTTCAAGCATACTAATAAAGCAATCATGTCTTCTCAAAATATCATGGCCAAAGAAAGTTATCCCTACAAAATCATATAGTCTGGCTATGCTCTATCTTCATCACACAAGATATTTCATCATGCACAACCCCGATGAAAAGCCAAGCAATTATTTCATACTTTTAATGTTCTCAAGCCTTTTCAACTTTCACACAATACATGAGCGTGAGCCACGGATATAGCACTATAGGTGGAATAGAGTATGGTGGAGGTTGTGAGGAGAAGACAAAAAGGAGAAAGTCTCACATCAACTAGGCAAATTAATGGGCTATGGAGATGCCCATCAATTGATATCGATGCAAGTGAGTAGGGATTGCCATGCAATAGATGCACTAGAGCTATAAGTGTATGAAAGCTTAAAAAGAAACTAAGTGGGTGTGCATCCAACTTGCTTGCTCACGAAGACCTAGGGCAATTTGAGGAAGCCCATCATTGGAATATACAAGCCAAGTTCTATAATGAAAAATTCCAACTAGTATATGAAAGCGATAAAATAGGAGACTCTCTATCATGAAGACACATGGTGCTACTTTGAAGCACAAGTGTGGAAAAAGGATAGTAACATTGTCCTGATACGTCTCCAACGTATCTATAATTTATGAAGTATTCATGCTGTTATATTATCATTCTTGGATGTTTTACAATCATTTTATAGCAACTTTATATCATTTTTTGGGACTAACCTATTGACCCAGTGCCCAGTGCCAGTTGCTGTTTTTTTGCTTGTTTTTTACATCGCAGGAAATCAATATCAAACGGAGTCCAAACACCGCGAAACTTTTTGTGAATTTTTGATGGACCAGAAGACATCTAATGGGCCAGAGCAGCACCTGGGGGGGTGCCCCGAGGGAGGCACAACCCACCAGGGCGCGCCTGGGCCCCCAAGCGCGCCCCGATGGGTTGTGCCCACCTCGGTGGCCTCCCGCACCGCCTCTTCGCCCTATAAATTGCCAAATATTCCAAAAACCCTCAGGGTAACCCTAGATCAGAAGTTCCACCACTGCAAGGCCTCTGTATCCACGAGATCCAATCTAGACCCCGTTCCGGCAACCTGCCGGAGGGGGAAATCATTTTCGGTGGCCATCTTCATCATCCCGGCGGCCACCATGATGAGGAGGGAGTAGTCCACCCTCAGGGCTGAGGGTTTGTACCAGTAGCTATGTGTTTAATCTCTCTCTCTCTCGTGTTCTTGAGATGTCACGATCTTGACGTATCGCGGGCTTTGTTAATATAGTCGGATCATATGGTGTTTTCCCCTCTCTATCTTGTTGTGATGAATTGAGTTTTCCCTTTGAGATTTTGTTTTATCGGATTGAATACTTTTGTGGATTTGAGAGCACTTGATATATGTCTTGCATACGAATACCCGTGGTGACAATGGGGTATTATATTGATTCACTTGATATATGTTTTGGCACTCAACTCGCGGATTCCCGAGGTGACATTGGGGTAATCTATGCATAGGGGTTGATGCACGTTCTTGCCTTTGTTTCTCCGGTAGAAATCTTGGGGCACTCTTTGAGGTTCTTTGTGTTGGATTGAGCATTACGAATCTGAATTTGCTTTGGTGTTATTTTAGTACGAACTCTTGGATAGATCGATCGGAAAGAATAGATTCGAGGTGGTTTCGTACCCTACAAACAATTTCTTCTTATGTTCTCCGCTAGATAGGAACTTTGGAGTGATTCTTCATCGCACTTTGAGGAATGGTTATATGATCCAATTATATTAGCATTGTTGAGAGATTGCACTAGCGAAAGTACGGACCCTAGGCCTTGTTTTCAAGCATTGCAATACCGTTTGTGCTCACTTTTGTCACTTGCTACCTTGATGTTTTTATTTATTCAGATTATAAAAATATATTTCTACCATCCATATTACACTTTTATCACCATCTCTTCGCCGAACTAGTGCACCTATACAATTTGCCATTGTATTGGGTGTGTTGGGGACACAAGAGATTTCTTGTATTTGGTTGCAGGGTTGTTTGAGAGAGACCATCTTCATCCTACGCCTCCCACGGATTGATAAACCTTAGGTCATCCACTTGAGGGAAAATTGCTACTGTCCTACAAAACTCTGCGCTTGGAGGCCGAACACGAGTCTACAAGAATAAAGTTGCGTAGTAGACATCAAGCTCTTTTCTGGCGCTGTTGCCGGGGAGGCTAGGTAAGCGGCACTCACATCCCATCAACGAAGCTCTTTTCTGGCGATGTTGCCACGGAGGTGAGTGCTTGAAGGTATATCTTTAGATCTTGCAATTGAATCTTTTAGTTTCTTGTTTTATCACTAGTTTGGTTTATAAAAAGAAAACTACAAAAAAATGGAATTGAGGTTGCATCATATTATTCATCTCTATAATGTCTTTTGTGAAAATGATGGAAAGGAAAATTGTGCTCAATTGATAGAAGAAGAATTCTATAAAATGTTTGACAAAAAATCTTTGAATGATGAGCATGATTGCAATGTTGTTGGTATGAATTCTTTGAATATCCATGATGCTAATGATATGCAAAGCTACAAGCTTGGGGATGCTATGTTTGATGAAGATGATATTTTTAGTCCCCCAAGTTTTGATGTGCAAATTTGTTATAATGGTAGCATGCCTCCTATTTATTATGATTATATTGATGAAAGTGGATTTGGAGAGGTCATAACTTTATTTAATGATGAATCCACTATTTTGGAGGAGGATGCAATTGATTATGACAACAAAGTTCCTATATATAATGATTATGGTGATGACATGTATGCTATATTGAATAATGATAACCATGAAACTTGTCATCATGATTTTAATTTCCAATCACATGATAGTTATTTTGTTGAGTTTGCTCCCATAATTATTGATGAGAATAAATTTCCTTATGTATAGAGTAATAAAAAATTTATGCTTGTGGATCATGAAAAGAATGCTTTATGTGATAGCTATATTGTTGAATTCATTCATGATGCTACTGAAAATTATTATGAGCGGGGAACATATGCTTTTACATATTGCAATAATATCAAGTTTTCTCTCTATGTGTTGAAAATTTTGAAGTTTTGCTTGTTTTGCCTTCCAATGCTAGTTGATTCTTATTCCCATAAGTTGTTTGCTCACAAAATCCCTATGCATAGGAAGTGGGTTAGACTTAAATGTGCTAGTCATATGCTTCATGATGCTCTCTTTATGTTTCAATTCTTATCTTTTACGCGAGCATCATTGAAATCATCATGCCTAGCTAAAAGGCATTAAAGAAAAATGCTTGTTGGGAGACAACCCAACATTTTACCTACTGTTTTTGTGTGTTCACATGATTAATCTACTGTAGTAATCATTATTTATTGCTTTTGTTTCAATAAAGTGCAAAGTAAAGCCTTTGGGATAGTGTGGATGATAGTTGACTTGAATCTGTGCAAAAACAGAAACTTTTGCGCTCAGTCCAGGAATTTTTGAAATTCACTGGAACGTTATTTTGATCTGAATTTTTTAAATATGATATATATACAAATTATCTACGTTGTCCTAATTTTTCAGAATTTTTGGAGTAGCATAAGTATGGTTGGAGTACAGATTATTACAGACTGTTCTGTTTTTGACAGATTCTGTTTTCAATGCATAGTTTGCTTGTTTTCTAGTTTCTATGGCTTATATTGCTCAATATAAATTGTGGAAATGATATTCTACAGTAGTAATTGTGTGGAAACAATTATGAATCTTGTCTTTTACAGTACCAAAGTGAAATGGTTTGCTCTTTATCATACTAACCTATCTCACAAAGTTCCGTTAAGTTTTGTGTGATTGAAGTTTTCAAGTTTTGGGTGAGATGTCGATATGAGGAGAATAAGGAGTGACAAGACCCTAATCTTGGGGATTCCCAAGGCACCCCAAGTTAAATATCCAAGGAATATCCAAGCAACTAAGCTTGGGGATGCCCCGGAAGGCATCCCCTCTTTCGTCTTCAACATTATCGGTAACCTCACTTGGAGCTATATTTTCATTCGTCACATGATATGAGTTTTGCTTGGAGAGTCATTTTATTTTATTTGGATTTGCTTGGTCTTAGTTATAATAATGTTTTGCATCTTTTATTTCAATAAAAGTGGCAAGGATAGCCATCACCATGCTTATTTTGCAAGTCTATATGTTGCTGTTTCAAAACAGAAAGTTTGTCGCTGTTGCAAAAATTCCCGAGAAAAGTCAGAATGTGATAAAATGTTGAAACATTTTGAAAAATAATCTCTGATAAATTTTCTACAGTGTGCTAAATTTTTTGAGTTGAATAAGTATTGATACTCTTGCATTCTTTACAGACTGTACTGTTTTGGCAGATTGCTGTTATGTTTGCATTGTTTGCATATGTTTGCTTGTTTAATGATTCTATTTGAGGATAGGAGTATTAAATATGCAGAGGAATTTAGTATGCAATGTTGAATAATAATTCTAGTGATTTGCTACAGTAGAGAATGATAAGGTTTTTGCATTGGTTTATACTAACTTATCTCACGAGTTCTTGTTGAGTTTTGTGTGCATGAAGTTTTTAAGATTTACGGAAACCGTGATATAAAAGGAATCAAGGAGACGCAAAAGCTCAAGCTTGGGGATGCCCAAGGCACCCCAAGATAATATTTCAAGAAGTCTCAAGCATCTAAGCTTGGGGATGCCCCGGTAGGCATCCCACCTTTCTTCATCAACAATTATCGGTTAGTATCGGTTGAGCCTAAGTTTTTGCTTCTTCACATGAGTTGTGCTATTCTTGGAATGTCATTTTGTTTTGTTTTGCTTGCTGTTTTAATAAAATACTTAGATCTGAAAGTTTTTAAATAAGAGAGAGTCCACAATTAGCTACCTATTTACTTAACTACTCGCTTGATCTTCACTTATATCTTTTTGGAGTAGCTTGTCATTTACTCTTGTGCTTCACTTATATCCTATGAGTAAATTGTTGAATGAATTGAATATCATGAAGTTGAAATTATATGTTCATATCATGCCTAGTGGTAGCTTCACATTGGGTTTAGAAAGTTAAATCTTTTGAGGCTTGACAATCACAATATTGGTCATACAAGCAATTCATGAATGATTAGTAGAAGGAAGAGAACTTTCACATGCAAATACACTATCTTGGAAATCTTTTGTGATTGTGAGCCCCCATCAAAATATTATATGCCAAAATTGTTGACGTTGGACAAGGAAGACAACGAAATGATTTATGTTTGTTCATATTCACATAGAAGTTATATTGTCATAGATCCTTCAACATGTGGTGCTTGCCCCCCATCTTTGCTAGCCAAAAATTCCGCACTAAGTAGAGATACTACTTGTGCATCCAAAAACCCTTAAACCCAAATCTTATTTTCAAGAGTCCACCATACCTACCTATGGATTGAGTAAGATCCTTCAAGTAAGTTGTCATCGGTGCAATAAGGCAATAAAAATTGCTTCTAAAAGTGTAAGATCATTTAGTGTAAGAGAAAATTGAGCGTTGTACGAACTTGTGATGGTAAAGAAATAAAAGCGACAGACTGCATAATAAAGGTTGCCATCACAAGGGGCAATATAACGTGACGTTCTTTTGCACTAAGGGGTTGAGCATACAAACAAATGAGCGCATGGCAACCTCTGCTTCCCTCTGCGAAGGGCCTATCTTTTACTTTTATGTATTTACTTTTATGCAAGAGTCAAAGTTTTTCTCTCTATTCCTTTTTATTTTTCTCTTTTGGCAAGCATCATGTGGTGAGGAAAGATCTAGGCACATATATCCAGTTGGATATGGGTAGCATGAGTTATTATTGTTGACATCACCCTTGAGGTGAATACGTTGGGAGGCGAAATTATAAGCCCCCATCTTTCTATGTGTCCGGTTGAAACGTTTTGCTCATGTGTACGCGGTGAGTGTTAGCAATCATAGAAGACTATATGATGGTTGAGTATGTAGAGCTCTTACTTAGACTCTGTTGAATAAGTTGAATTGCAATTGTTTGGTGACCGAGAACATAGGTTGTTGAGTTTCAAGAGAATTCATTGTTTGAACCTTAACATGTGAATTGGTTGCTACTTTAACATGAGAAGTTTTATAAGAAAGAATTGTTGTTATGATGCTAGGAAAAGTGATTGAAATTATCATTGATCAAACTTATGCACTTTGCTAGAATTCACACTTCATAAATTATTTATTTTATCATTTACCTACTCGAGGACGAGTAGGAATTAAGCTTGGGGATGCTGATACGTCTCCAACGTATCTATAATTTATGAAGTATTCAAGCTGTTATATTATCATTCTTGGATGTTTTATAATCATTTTATAGCAACTTTATATCATTTTTTGGGACTAACCTATTGACCCAGTGCCCAGTGCCAGTTGCTGTTTTTTTGCTTGTTTTTTACATCGCAGGAAATCAATATCAAATGGAGTCCAAATACCGCGAAACTTTTTGTGGGTTTTTTATGGACCAGAAGACATCCAATGGGCTAGAGCAGCACCTGGGGGGGTGCCCCGAGGGGGGCACAACCCACCAGGGCGTGCCTGGGCCCCCAGGCACGCCCCGGTGGGTTGTGCCCACCTTGGTGGCCTCCCGCACCGCCTCTTCGCCCTATAAATTGCCAAATATTCCAAAAACCCTTGGGGTAACCCTAGATCAGAAGTTCCGCCACTGCAAGGCCTCTATATCCACGAGATCCAATCTAGACCCTGTTCCGGCACCCTGCCGGAGGGGGAAATCATCTCCGGTGGCCATCTTCATAATCCCGGCGGCCACCATGATGAGGAGGGAGTAGTCCACCCTCGGGGCTGAGGGTTTGTACCAGTAGCTATGTGTTTAATCTCTCTCTCTCTCGTGTTCTTGAGATGTCATGATGTTGACGTATCGCGGGCTTTGTTAATATAGTCAGATCAGATGGTGTTTTCCCCTCTCTATCTTGTTGTGATGAATTGAGTTTTCCCTTTGAGATATCATTTTATCGGATTAAATATTTTTATGGATTTGAGAGCACTTGATATATGTCTTGCATACGAATACCCGTGGTGACAATGGGGTATTATATTGATTCACTTGATATATGTTTTGGCACTCAACTCGCAGATTCCCGAGGTGACATTGGGGTAATCTATGCATAGGGGTTGATGCACGTTCTTGTCTTTGTTTCTCCGGTAGAAATCTTGGGGCACTCTTTGAAGTTCTTTGTGTTGGATTGAGCATTACGAATCTGAATTTGCTTTGGTGTTATTTTAGTATGAACTCTTGGATAGATCGATCGAAAAGAATAGATTCGAGGTGGTTTCGTACCCTACAAACAATTTCTTCTTATGTTCTCCGCTAGATAGGAACTTTGGAGTGATTCTTCATCGCACTTTGAGGGATGGTTATATGATCCAATTATATTAGCATTGTTGAGAGATTGCACTAGCAAAAGTACAGACCCTAGGCCTTGTTTTCAAGCATTGCAATACCGTTTGTGCTCACTTTTGTCACTTGCTACCTTGCTGTTTTTATTTATTCAGATTATAAAATATATTTCTACCATCCATATTACACTTTTATCACCATCTCTTCGCCGAACTAGTGCACCTATACAATTTGCCATTGTATTGGGTGTGTTGGGGACACAAGAGATTTCTTGTATTTGGTTGCAGGGTTGTTTGAGAGAGACCATCTTCATCCTACGCCTCCCACGGATTGATAAACCTTAGGTCATCCACTTGAGGGAAAATTGCTACTGTCCTACAAAACTCTGCGCTTGGAGGCCCAACACGAGTCTACAAGAATAAAGTTGCATAGTAGACATCATGTCCCTTCTCTCTTTTTCTCTCATTTTTTTGTTTGGGCTCTTTGTGCTTTTTTTTATTTTGGGCTCTTTGGCCTATTTTTATTTTTTTAAGTCCGTAGTCTCATCCCAACTTGTGAGGGAATCATAGCCTCCATCCTTTCCTCGCATGGGACAATGCTCTAATAATGATGATCATCACACTTTTATTTACTTACAACTCAAAAATTACAACTCGACACTAGAACAAAATATGACTATATGAATGCCTCCAGCGGTGTACCGGGATGTGCAATGATCAAGAGTGACATGTATAAAAAATATGAGCGGTGGCCAAGCCATAAATACTATGCCAAGTACATGATCATGCAAAGCAATATGACAATGATGGTATGTGTCATAATAAACGGAACGGTGGAAGTGGCATGGCAATATATCTCGGAATGGCTATGGAAATGCCATAATAGGTAGGTATGGTGGCTATTTTGAGGAAGGGTATATGGTGGGTTTAATGCACCGGCGAAAGTTGTGCGGTATTAGAGAGGCTAGCAATGGTGGAAGGGTGAGAGTGCGTATAATCCATGGACTCAACATTAGTCATAAAGAACTCACATACTTATTGCAAAAATTTATTAGCCATCAAAGCAAAGTACTAATACGCATGCTCCTAGGGGGATAGATTGGTAGGAAAAGACCATCGCTCGTCCCCGACCGCCACTCATAAGGAAGACAATCAAAAAAATAGATCATGCTCCGACTTCATCACATAACGGTTCACCATACGTGCATGCTTCGGGAATGACAAACTTTAACACAAATATTTCTACCAATCCACAATTACTCACTCGCATGACTCTAATATCACCATCTTTATATCTCAAAACAAATGCAAGGAATCAAACTTCTCATATTATTCAATGCTCTTATATGAAAGTTTTTATTATATCCCTCTTGGATGCCCATCATATTAGGACTAATTTCATAACCTAAGAAAATTACCATGATGTTTAAAGACTCTCAAAATAATATAAGTGAAGCATGAGAGTTCATCAATTTCTATAAAATAAAACCACCGCTGTGCTCTAAAAAGATATAAGTGAAGTACTAGAGCAACTGCCTAGCTCAAAAGGTATAAGTGAAGCACATAGAGTATTCTAATAAATTCACGATTAATGTGTGTCCCTCTCAAAAAGTGTGTACAGCAAGGATGGTTGTGGAAAACTAAAAAGCAAAGACTAATATCATACAAGATGCTCCAAGCAAAACACATATCATGTGGTGAATAAAAATATAGCCTCAAGCAAATTTACCGATGGATTGAAGACAAAAGAGGGGATGCCATCCGGGGCATCCCCAAGCTTAGATGCTTGGTTGTCCTTGAATATTACCTTGGGGTGATTTGGGAATCCCCAAGCTTAGGCTCTTGCAACTCCTTATTCCGTGGTCCATCAAAACTTCACCCAAAACTTGAAAACTTCACAACACAAAACTCAACAGAAAACTCGTAAGATCCGTTAGTATAATAAAATAAATCACCACTTTAGGTACTATTGTGAACTCATTCTAAATTTATATTGGTGTTAAATCTACTGTATTCCAACTTCTCCATGGTTCATACCCCCCGATACTACCCATAGATTCATCAAAATAAGCAAACAACACATAGAAAACAGAATCTGTCAAAAACAGAACAGTCTGTAGTAATCTGGAAATTTCGTATACTTCTGTAACTCTAAAAATTCTGAAAAATTAGGAAAACCTAGGAAATTTGTATATCAATCTTGTGTAAAAAATTCAGATCAAAATCACGTTTCTGTGATTTTTTAAATTTCTGGCAATGGGCGTAAAAGTTTTTGTTTTTCAGCAAGATCAAACCAACTATCACCATAGACCATCCCAAAGGTCTTACTTGGCTCAAACACTAATTAAAACACTAAAACACAATTACTACAGAGGTAATAATGTGTATACTCATGAAAAAAGAAAATAAAAATATTGGGTTTTCTCCCAACAAGCGCTTTTCTTTAAAGCCTTTTAGCTAGGCGTTGATAATTTTAATGATGCTCACATGAAAAATAGCAATTGAAACACGAAGAGAGCATCATGTAGCATGTGAAAAACAAGTTTAAGTCTAACATACTTTCTATGCACAGGCATTTTATAAGCAAACAAATTATCAAGACAAGCAAAAACTAGCATATGCAAGGAAGAAGAATAAAACATTGACAATCTCAACAAGAAGAGAGGTAATTTAGTAACATGAAAATTTCTACAACCATATTTCTCTCTCTCTCATAATAATTACATGTGGGGTCATATTAAAATTCAACAATATAGCTATCATATAAATTTTTCTCTACATGATCCACATGCATGCAAAGTTGACACTATTGCAAAATAGTGGGATTGTCATAAAATAAAATCATGACCTCTCCAAGCCCACTTTTATCGAAAATTTCATAAGATTGATCAAACTCCAAAATAGTGGGATCATTATTTCCTAAAGTTGACACTCTTCCAAACCCACTTTCAATATTATTGCAAACATTATTATCACGAGGCTTAAATAAATTTTCAAGATCATAAGAAGAATCACCCCAATCATGATCATTAAAATAAGTAGTGGACATAGCAAAATTAGCATCCCCAAGCTTAGGGTTTTGCATATTAATAGCACAATTGACATTAATAGAATTTATAATAACATTATTGCAATCATGCATTTCATTCAAGGAGCTATCGTGAATCACTTCTTTCAACACTTCATCACAAATTTCAGATTCACGAATTTCAAGAAAACTTCATAAAGATAATCTAGTGCACTCAACTCACTAGCAATTGGTTCATCATAATTGGATCTTTTAAAGAGATTAGCAAGTGGATGAGGATCCATAAAATTTTTGTTTTTGATTTCCAATAAACACACAATTATGCCAAGTGAAAAAGCAAACAAACCAAGTAAGACATAAAGGTAAATGAAAAGAAGGCGAATAAAAAGGCAAATATTTTTGGGATTTTCTAAAAACGTTTTAGAAGTGGGGGAGAGGAAAACGAGAGGCAAATGGAAAATAATGTAAGTGCAAGAGATGTGAATTTATGATAGGTACTTGGTAGGCTTGATGTATAACCTCCCCGGCAACGACGCCGGAAATTCTTCCTGCTACTTTTTGAGCTTGCGTTGATTTTTCCCTTGAAGAGGAAAGGGTGATGCAGCAAAGTAGAGGTAAGTATTTCCCTCAGTAAGAACCAAGGTATCAATCCAGTAGGAGGCACAAACAAGTCTCCAATATATGCACCTGCACAAACTAACAAACACTTGCACACAATGCGAAAAAGGGGTTGTCAATCCCTTCACGGTCACGAACAAGAGTGAGATCTAATAGAGATAGGTATAAAAGATAAGTAAAAGAGTAAAATAAAGTAAATATAAATAAATTGCAGCAAGGTATTTTTGGGTTTTTTGGTTTATAGATCTGAAAATATATGATGGAAAATAGACCCAGGGGCCATAGGTTTCACTAGAGGCTTCTCTCTTGAAGAAAACATACGGTGGTAAACAAATTACTATTGAGCAATTGACAGAAAAGCGCATAGTTATGAAGACATCTAAGGCAATGATCATGAATATAGGCATCACGTCCATGACAGGTAGACCGAAATGATGCTGCATCTACTATTATTACTCCACACATCGACCGATTCCTGCCTGCATCTAGAGTATTAAGTTCATAGGAATAGAGTAACGCCTTAAGCAAGATGACATGATGTAGAGGGATAAACTCAAGCAATATGATATAAACCCCATCTTTTTATCCTTAATGGAAACAAAATAATATGTGCCTCACTACCCCTTCTGTCACTGGGTGAAGACACCACAAGATTGAACCCATCACAAAGCACCTGTCCGATTGCAAGAAAAACCAATCTAGTTGGGCAAACCAAATCGATAGATCGGAGAGAAATACAAAGCTATCTCAATCATGCATAATAGAGTTCAGAGAAGACTCAAATAATATTCATAGATAATCTGATCATAAATCCACAATTCATCAGATCTCAACAAACGCACCACAAAAGAAGATTACATCGAATAGATCTCCAAGAACATCGAGGAGAACATTGTATTGAAGATCAAAGAGAGAGAAGAAGCCATCTAGCTACTAGCTATGGACCCGTAGGTCTATGGTAAACTACTCACAGATCATTGGAAGGGCAGCAAGGTTGGTGTAGAGGTCCTCCGTGATTGAATCCCCCTCCGGCGGAGTGCCAGAAAAGGCCCCAAGATGGGATCTCATGGGAACAGAAGCTTGCGGCGGTGGAAAAGTATTTTTGTTGTGCCCTCTGGTATAGGGGGACTATCTAAGAATATATAGTGGTGGAATTAGGGTTGGACGGTCTCCGAGGGGCCCACAAGCCCTGGGGACGCCCCCTGGGGCGCCTCCTACGGCTTGTGGCCTCCTCGTTGGTCTTCTGGCCTCCTCTCCAAGTCTCATGGGTTTCTTCTGGTCCAAGAAAAATCACCGTAAAGTTTTATTCCGTTTGGACTCCATTTGGTATTCCTTTTCTGTAAAAGTCAAAAACAAGGAAAAAACAGAAACTGGCACTGGGCACTAGGTTAATAAGGTATTCCCAAAAATAATATAAAATAGCATATTAATGCATATAGAACATCCAAAACAGATAATATAATAGCATGGAACAATCAAAAAATTTAGATACGTTGGAGACGTACCAGTCTCTTGGGGTCTTGCTTGGACAGACTTGGCGGCACAGTAGCTGGTGGGAGTGCCAAAGCATTATTCCCTATAGTTGGGAGAGGAGGCCCTCCATTGTTTATCCTGGGGACAACTTGACAAGCATCTCTCTTTCTGTTGGCACCGACATCTTCCATTGCAGTGTCATCGAAGGGGCCATCATAGCCATCAATACTATAGTCCTGGGCGGCTCCACGCCCTGCATCGCGACCCGATCTGCCTCTACCTCTGTTTCCTCCCGAATCTCTTCCTCCTCCTGGTCCTCGGCCTGGCCCCTTGAACCATGAAGCTTTCAGATCCTTAAACACAAGTGCTTTCGGGGGATGGACCCTGTCACCGCACTCCTTGAACAGGTGCCGAAGATAACCACAGACTGAGCACCAATCTGGGAGCCGTTCAAATTTAACCCTAAAGAGAACTCTCTGTAGGGTGTTGATGTTGGCTTGAACTACGTCGGTATTTTCCCAAAGAGGAAGGGATGATGCAACATAGCAACGGTAGGTATTTCCCTCAGTGATAAGACCAAGGTTATCGAACCAGTTGGAGAACCAATAACACTACGTAAACATCACCTGCACACAAAGAACAAATACTTGCCAGAAATTGGCAAACGGACGTGAGATAAATTGTAGTAGATTGGGTAAATAGATCGCGAATAAAATAAAGTGAAGCAAAATATTTTTGGGTTTTTAGAAATATAGATCTGAAAATAAAAGTGGCAAATAAATAAATAAAAAGGCAAATAGCAAAATAGATCTGAAAATATATGATGAGAAAATAGACCCGGGGGCCGTAGATTTCACTAGTGGCTTCTCTCGAGAAAAATAGCATACGGTGGGTAAACAAATTACTGTTGGGCAATTGATAGAACTTCAAATAATTATGACGATATCTAGGAAATGATCATTATATAGGCATCACGTCCAAGATTAGTAGCCCGACTCCTGCCTGCATCTACTACTATTACTCCACACATCGACCGCTATCCAGCATGCATGTAGTGTATTAAGTTCATGGAGAAACGGAGTAATGCAATAAGAACGATGACATGATCTAGACAAGATCTATTTATGTAGAAATAGACCCCATCTTGTTATCCTTAATAGCAACGATACATACGTGTCGGTTCCCCTTCTGTCACTGGGATCAAGCACCGTAAGATCGAACCCATCACAAAGCACCTCTTCCCATGGCAAGAAAAATCGATCTAGTTGGCCTAACTAAACCAAAGATTTGAAGAAGAAATACGAGGCTATAAGTAATCATGCATATAAGAGATCAAAAGACTCAAATAACTTTCATGGATAAAAACATAGATCTAATCATAAACTCAAAGTTCATCGGATCCCAACAAACACACCGCAAAAAGAGTTACATCAAATAGATCTCCAAGAGACAATTGTATTGAGAATCAAAAAAGAGAGAGGAAGCCATCTAACTACTAACTACGGACCCGAAGGTCTACAATGAACTACTCACGCATCATCGGAGAGGCACCAATGAGGATGATGAACCCCTCCGTGATGGTGTCTAGATTGGATCTGTGGTTTCTGGAACTTGCGGTGGCTGAAATTGATTTTCGTCGACTCCCCTAGGGTTTCTGGAATATTGGGGTATTTATAGAGCAAAGAGGCGGTGCGAGAGGTGGTCGAAGTGGGCACAACCCACCTGGGCGCGCCTGGGCCCCCAGGCGCGCCCTGGTGGGTTGTGCTCCCCTCGGAGCCCCCCTCAGGTACTTTCTTGGCCTAACTTGTGTCTTCTGGTCCAGAAAAAATCACCAAAAAGTTTCGTTGCGTTTGGACTCCGTTTGGTATTGATTTCCTGCGAAGTAAAAAACAAGCAAAAACAACAACTGGCACTGGGCACTATGTCAATAGGTTAGTCCCAAAAAAATGATATAAAGTTGCTATAAAATGATTGTAAAACATCCAAGAATGATAATATAACAGCATGGAACAATCAAAAATTATAGATACGTTGGAGACGTATCAGCATCCCCAAGCTTAATTCCTGCTCGTCCTCGAGTAGGTAAATGGTAAAAACAGAATTTTTGATGTGGAATGCTGCCTAACATGTTCATCACATATTCTTTTCTTTGTAGCATGGACATTTGGACTTTTATATGATTCAAAGCAATAGTCTAGTTTTGACATGAAGATTTCAATACTCAAGCATATCAACAAGCAACCATGTCTTTCAAAATATCAACACTAAAGCAAGTTATCCCTAGCCCATTATGCTCAATCATTGATCCATTCATGAAACACACTCGCATATTAGCTACACCCAATGCTCAAGTACGATCATAGTGCCCCTTAGTTGGTGCTTTATAACAGAAGATGGAGACTCAAAATAAAAATTGCATGAAGTAAAAGAAAGGCCCTTCGCAGAGGGAAGTAGGGATTTGTAGAGGTGCCAGAGCTCAAAGCGAAAAAAGTAGAGGTAAAACATTTTGGGTGGCATGCTTTTCCTGTCAACGAAAACGATCGAGTAGTTCCCAATACTTTCCATGCTAGATATATTATAGGCAGTTCCCAAACAGAAAATAAAGTTTATTCCTTTTTCCACCATACTTTCACATTCCACGGCTAGCCGAATCCACGGGTGCCGTCCATACCAACACTTTCCAAGGAATTTATTATTTGACAACATAAAGTAAATTCATTTTTCATTTCAGGACTGGGCATCCCTAATACCTTTGCCGCACTCTCGTGCAATGACAAGTGAATAAACACTCATCTTGAGAATAACACATCTAGCATGGAAATATATCAGCCACCCCCTACCGTTTCATGAGCGGTACGAGCACACAAAAGAGAAATTTATTTTGAAATTAGAGATGGCACATAGAAATTTTCTTAGAACGGCACGGAAATACTGCATATAGGTAGGTATAGTGGACTCATATGGCAAAACTGGTTTAAGGATTTAGGATGCACAAGTAGTGATCATACTTAGTGCAAATGAAGGCTAGCAAAAGATTGAGAAGCATCCAATCAAGGAACAAAAAATCTCATAAGCGAGCATTAAGCATAACTAACACTGAATAATGCACCACAAGTAGGATGTAATTTCATTGCATAACTATTGACTTTCGTGCTTGCATAGGGAATCACAAACCTTAACACCAATATTCTTACTAAAGCATAATTACTCATCAACATGACTCACATATTATATCAACATATCGCAAAACTATTACAAGGAATCAAGTTTATTTTGTCCAATGATCTTCATGAAAGTTTTTATTATATCCTTCTTGAATATCTATCACTTTGGGACTAATTTTATATGTTGCTTTTGATAGCTCAAACAAATCTAAGTGAAGAACATGAGCATAAAATTTTCTTCTCTCAAAATAATTTAAGTGAAGCAAGAGAGAATTTCTAAAAAATTTACTAACTCTCAAATAAATCTAAGTGAAGCATGAGAGCATTTATTCAAAAATACGAAAGCACACCGTGCTCAAAAAGATATAAGTGAAGCACTAGAGCAATTCCATAGCTCATAAAGATTTAAGTGAAGCATAGAGAGCAATTCTAACAAGTCATAGCATAATTTTGGCTCCCTCAAATAGGTGTGTCCAGCAAGGATTCATGACTTAAAATAAAAAGAAAAACAAGCAAAGACTCATATCACACAAGACGCTCCAAGCAAAACTCATGATATGTGACGAATAAAAATATAGCTCCAAGTAAAATACCGATGGTCGTTAGAAGAAAGAGGGGATGCCACTCGGGCATCCCCAAGCTTAGTTACTTGCTTCTCTTTGGATAATGGCTTGGGGTGCCATGGGGCATCCCCAAGCTTAGGCTCTTCTTACTCCTTATTCCTTCATCCATCGTAATCTCACCCAAAACTTGAAAACTTCAATCACACAAAACTCAACAAAACCTTTGTGAGATCCATTAGTATAAGAAAACCAATCTTTACTTTAAGTACTGTAGAAAACCCATTAAAATTTTGTTCTTGCATTATATCTACTGTATTATAACTTTACCATGGCTTATAACCTCCAATACAAACCATAGATTCATCAAAATAAGCACACAATGCAAAGAAAACAGAATCTGTCAAAAATAGAACAGTCTGCAAAGATATGAATTGTTCTCATACTTCTGTAAATCGAAAAATTCTGAAAAATTAGGAAAACAGAGGCAATTTGTATATAAATCTTGTGTAACAAATTCAGAATTTTTCGTCTGTTCTGTGAATTTTCAAAATTATTTTACTGGACGAAAAAGTTTCTGTTTTTCAACAAGATCAAATCAACTATCACCAAAGCTATCCTAAAGGCCTTACTTGGCACAAAAACTAATTAAAATACAAAAAACACAATCATAACAGTAGCATAATTGTGCAAACACCCAAGAACAGAAAGAAAAGACAAAAATAAATTTTATTCATTGGGTTGCCTCCCAACAAGCGCTATCGTTTTACGCCCTTAGCTAGGCATAATGCAAAGATCTAAGTATTGTCATCTTTAGTTTCTACTTCCTCAATCAAACACGTAGAATTCTTCAAGGATTTAGCATACAATTTTCAATAACAATACTCCTAGGAACAAGTTTGAAGAATTCATTCTTGTACGTAGGTTCTCTTATAGCTTCAACAAAATCCGGGTGAATACTAATCATCTTAAGATCTTCTTTGTTACTATTAGAAGTTGCACCCTTGTTTTTAGTGGCTTGAGTAATCTTGCCTATTTTTACGGGGTTTTTTTTCAATAGTTTTAGCAGAAGCAAAGGCCGTGCTTAAATTGCTAAAAATTTCTTCCAACTTATCGATCCGAGAAGGGCTTTCTTCAATTCTTTCGTGAATTACGGTTCCCTTTTCTTTTAACAACTTAAAAACTTCTCCCGTTTTTGACCCAAATTTGGTAGCAAAATTATGCATCTTTTTATCCAAGTTTTCAATGTGTTCTTCGGTAAGCATTTTCTTTTCAATAGCATCTAGCCTTTCCATAACATGCTCGAGAGTTAAATTTGTTTCATTAATCATGCGAGGTGGTGATCCCACTAAATTTCCCATAGCATTAAAAGCATCAAGAGAGGGACACATCAAGAAATTTCCACTGGTAATCGTATCAAGGACGAATCTATACCAAGTGGTGATGCCCACATAAAAATAGCAAAGTAGAACAATGGTAGATTGCTTACGGATAGATCTATTATGAGCATTGCAAATCCTATACCAAGCATCTTTTAAATTCTCCCCTCCCCTTTGTTTAAAGTTAAGGACCTCGTTCTCGGGGGTGTACGCGATAGAGGAAGAACTATCCATAACGACAAAAAGTGATCAACAAGATTGCACGCAAAACAGATCTGACGAGAAAATGGCGAACGAGAAAGAGGGCGAATAAAACCGCAAATTTTTGTGAAGTGGGGGAGTGGAAACGAGAGGCAAATGGCAAATAATGTAAATTGCAAGGAGATGAGATTTGTGATTAGGAACCTGGTAGATGTTGATGATGTCTCCGCGGCAACGGCGCCAGAAATGGCACGTGGACGGGGGACTATCTTGACTTGATCCTCCCCGGCAACGGCGCCAGAAATTCCTTTTGATGTTGGCTTGAACTACGTCGGTATTTCCCCAAAGAGGAAGGGATGATGCAGCACAGAAACGGTAGGTATTTCCCTCAGTGATGAGACCAAGGTTACTGAACCAGTAGGAGAACCAAGCAACACTACATAAACATCACCTGCACACAAAGAACAAATACTTGCAACCTGACGTGTTAAAGGGGTTGTCAATCCCTTTCGGGTAACGGTACCAGAAATTGGCAAACAGACATGAGATAAATTGTAGTAGATTGGGTAAATAGATCGCGAATAAAATAAAGTGAAGCAAAATATTTTTGGGTTTTTAGAAATATAGATCTGAAAATAAAAGTGGCAAATAAATAAATAAAAAGGCAAATAGCAAAATAGATCTGAAAATATATGATGAGAAAATAGACCCCAGGGCCGTAGATTTCACTAGTGGCTTCTCTCGAGAAAAATAGCATATGGTGGGTAAACAAATTACTGTTGGGCAATTGATAGAACTTCAAATAATTATGACAATATCCAGGCAATGATCATTATATAGGCATCACGTCCAACATTAGTAGACCGACTCCTGCCTGCATCTACTACTATTACTCCACACATCGACCGCTATCCAGCATGCATCTAGTGTATTAAGTTCATGGAGAAATGGAGTAATGCAATAAGAACGATGACATGATGTAGACAAGATCTATTTATGTAGAAATAGACCCCATCTTGTTATCCTTAATAGCAACGATACATACGTGTCGGTTCCCCTTCTATCACTGCGATCAAGCACCGTAAGATCGAACCCATCACAAAGCACCTCTTCCCATGGCAAGAAAAATCGATCTAGTTGTCCTAACTAAACCAAAGATTCAAAGAAGAAATACGAGGCTATAAGTAATCATGCATATAAGAGATCAAAAGACTCAAATAACTTTCATCGATAAAAACATAGATCTCATCATAAACTCAAAGTTCATTGGATCCCAACAAACACACCGCAAAAAGAGTTACATCAAATAGATCTCCAAGAGACCATTGTATTGAGAATCAAAAGAGAGAGAGGAAGCCATCTAGCTACTATCTACAGACCCGAAGGTCTACAATGAACTACTCACGCATCATCGGAGAGGCACCAATGAGGATGATGAACCCCTCCGTGATGGTGTCTAGATTGGATCTGTGGTTTGTGGAACTTGCGGCGGCTGGAATTGATTTTCGTCGACTCCCCTAGGGTTTCTGGAATATTGGGGTATTTATAGAGCAAAGAGGCGGTGCCGGAGGTGGCCGAGGTGGGCACAACCCACCTGGGCGCGCCTGGGCCCCCAGGCGTGCCCTGGTGGGTTGTGCTCCCCTTGGAGCCCCCCTCAGGTACTTTCTTGGCCCAACTTGTGTCTTCTGGTCCAGAAAAAATCACCAAAAAGTTTCGCTGCGTTTGGACTCCGTTTGGTATTGATTTCCTACGAAGTAAAAAACAAGCAAAAAACAGCAACTGGCACTGGGCACTATGTCAATAGGTTAGTCCCAAAAAAATGATATAAAGTTGCTATAAAATGATTGTAAAACATCCAAGAATGATAATATAACAGCATGGAACAATCAAAAATTATAGATACGTTGGAGACGTATCAGGTGTCTTTCTTTTTTATCACTAGAGAAACAACATTCTTCAATGGTTTGGTCACGTCTATCCTCACCCGAACACGAGCAAAATTTCCTTCAAAATCATGTGATTTTGGTTCAGCATAAATAATCCCACCCACTGTAGCAGAAAGAACCTTGATCTTGGAGAAGAACCCATCTGGAAGTTCATGGATCTGCATCCACATATCTATCTTTTTGAGCTCTATCGTCGATGGCTTAGTGTAGCCATCATAAGGAGCCAAAACCACCGCTTTTCCCTTGAATATCCACCATCCATCCTCCATCACGCGCTCCCAATCCCCAAGGCATGAAAATTGCAGTGTGTAAAGATTCTCTTATAGCAGCCTGATCTTTACTTCTTTTGCCAGATCCCAAGCAACCCTCGTGTTCTTGTAGAACCAATACTGGCTGTAGGGTTTCTCCGTGTGAACTCTTGCGATTGCCATCCACCGGGTCGCCTCTGCTTGCAATTCCTCATCCTCCACCACCATGTCCTGTAAATCATCATCCTTTAAACTGAGTTCCTCCATCATTGCCTCCAGATCGGACACAGCCGCGCCGGATCCAGAAGCTTCATCATCCATACTTCTCTTGCCCGAGAAATTTTGAACCGCGGGCGATATTGTCCCCATCAGATCCACCACCACCACCCCCTCCGCCCGTGAGGCCAACAAGCCCCAACGATCACCGGCGGGAGGAGGATAGTGGGGTAGAGCAGTCTCTACGGTAGGACGAAGAGCGTCGCCGCCGAGAGGAGAATAAACCCTAACGAGAGGGGAGAGCGACTAGAGAGAAAAAAAGTAGTACTACTATCTCCGCCAACAAGTGATTAGGGTTAGCATACGGTAATGGGCTTCCATGGGCTTTTAGGACAGTGGCGGACACCTCTACAACTTTTTTTTACCACAGGCACCTCTACAACTTTGCGACAGGCATAAGACGAAGCCCGCCACTGCCATTTGACTTATCAGTGGCAGGCCAAAACTAAAGCCCGCCAGTGCTATTTTTAGGTAGATTTTGCCACGAGATCAAAAATAATAGCGACAGGCATTTATTGCCGCCCGCCATTGTTAACTCAGCTACCAGTGGCAGGTGCAATTTTGTGCCTGCCACAGGTAACATTTGCCCCATCAGAAATATGGACACCTGTTACCAGTGATGGGCGCAAACTGCCGCCCGCCACTTGTAAGCCAATAGCAGTGGTGGGCGGATTTTGGAGCCCACCACTGTTAATAGTAGTGGCAGGTGCTAGACTGCGCCCGCCACTGATTTGAGGTCACCTATAAGCCCTTTCCCAATAGTGTCCATTTATTTTCGTTGTCGTCGTGTGTTTCATTTGTTTGTTGCATTCATCATCCCATCATTCGCATTGCATCAGCATCGTGCCATCTTTATTTTCAAAACTTGCATCCGTTCGTATTTGCCGGTTCTCCCCATTCTCTCAGTTGACCGTTCTGAGACCAACCACACTCGCACGCGCCCGCGGCACCTCCAAAATATTATTTTATAAGTAGGGTAAAAATGTTCTCGGAATTGGGTGAAAGTTGGAGTGCGGACTTATTTTATTGTAGATAGACCACCTTTCAAATTTTGTCGCATTCGGAGTTCGTTTGATACCCCAACGGATAACTATAGCGGCACTATAGCCGGATAAAACGTCGGACGTTTCGGTGTTCTGAAACCTATGCCGGGCTGCCCTCCTCTTCTCTCCTTTCAGCCCAACCTACCTACACAGCCCACTAGACCCAGCCTAACCCTCCCTTTGTCTGGAACCGTCCGATCTCGATCGGAGGGTCCAAAAACGGCCTCAAATCCTCCCTAACCCTAATCCCTAAGCCCCCTTGCCTATTTAAATCACCCCCTCTTCCAAATCTGGCAGCCTACCCCCTCCACCTATCTCTAGCCACCTCCCTCCTCCAAATCTGCACCGAGCCCCTCCCCCGCCACTTGTCGCCACCCAACGGGCCAACCGCTGCCCAGCCGCCGCCCGCGGCCAATCCGGGCGTGCCACATCGCCAACCCCCACCAGCTGCAGCATGGCACGTCGTGCCCTGCCCCGCTCCTAGGTGCCGCACCCCGCCCAGACCCGGAGCAGGCCCTCCAAAGCCCAAAGAGGCCCGCCTCGAGCCCGCGTGCCCCTGCCCTATCGCCCGCGCCCCGCCTCTAGCCGCTCTACACGCTCGCCTCGTCCTGCCCCGACGCAGCGCCGCCGCCAATGGTCGTCGCAGGTCCCCCGCCCCACGTAACCTCATCGATTGCTGGATCCCGCCGCCGCCTGAGCCCAAGCTCGGCTGCCGCTGCCGCTCCACCCCACCACCATCCGGATCCACGACCTCGGCAACCAAGCTCCGAGCCCGCCGCCGGAGCCATCCTCGTCTCCGTCACCTCCCATGGCGCCTCGCGATCGCTCCTGCCACCCTGCCTCGCCACCGGGTCACCTCCTCCTCGCCGGCGCCTAGCCTCCGCCCCAGATCCACCGTCCCCAACTTCGCCGGTTTGCCCCGCCGCCACGCTGGCCTCGCCTGCGTCGCCGACACATGGGCCCGACCGCCCGCGCCCGCGTACCGGAGGGAACCAGCAGGTTCAGGCGAACCGGCCCGGTCCACCTCGAGCCACCTGACCGCCCGAACCGCGCGAACCGCTGAACTGGGCCGGCCTATTAAACCGCCCGACCCAACCAGATTCGCCCACCGGCCCATGGGCCCAAGGTGAGCAGCTCCAGTCTATCCCTCGCCCTGAGCGTCTTTTAGTTATCCCACGTTCGTGCGAATTCTGCCAAGTCTGTAGTCCCATCATCGTTTAGGCATTTTCTATTGGCTGTAGCTGTTAATCTGTGCATCCTATGAACATGACTTATATGTGTAAATTGTTCTAATATCCGTGCTCTACATGATGGTTCCATTTGCATTTATGTTAGGGTTCATCTACTTACTGTAATCCCTGTTGCAAAAGTGCATCCTGATGTTAGCTGCTGAAACTGTTATAACTTGCCATCTTTGTTTGAGGATTGCATCCAATCTATAGCCCATGTGCATATGATTCCTTCATGTGATTTGCTCTATATAATGTGTGCCTTGATGCCATGCCCTTGGTTGCCATGTAAGGTTGTTGTAGCATGTCTATTTATTGCTCTCAAGATGCCATCATGATAAAACTATCAACATGTTAACAACAAGTTTCATTTTGTAAAAATCATAGTAATTAATCTATGCACCATATGAATTTGTGCCAATGGAGTAAGTTGGAGATTGCCATGTCTAACGTATGCTCATGCCCTTTTCATAAATAGTAAAATTCCAATGCTTGCTGTTATGTGCATTTCAAGTCAGTATCATAATGTTGTTGTTTTGCAATCCCAGTTTCACTATCTGAGATATGCTATTTTCGGGTTACATATTGTTTTCATGATTCCCATGAACCTGTTGCTCCTATGAATATGCCATGTTGTATGTGTTGAGCTTCATGATATGTACTAGCATGATATGCCTTTTGATGCCATATTCTATCAATGTGGCATATTTGTTTCATGCCTCCAACATGCCATCATATTAACTCTGCTCATGCATATACCCAGTTTTTCACTGTGCTAATCTGTAGCAGAACATTGCATTTTGCATAGAGCATAATAAATTAACCATGATGCTTATGAACCTGAACCCTAAAGATGTTGAAGTATGTTATCTCTACCTTAAGCGAATATCAAGTTTGTGCCCATATCGTTCCTGTAGCATGTTGAATTGCTGCTTGCAATATGCCTAGTCACCGTTTTGGGCAGATTGTTATTTAAACTTGCCTTATGTGTATGTGTTGAACCGTTGCTCCGTTTTGATTTTGTCCTATATGAAACTTGCTTAGAATTGCATGTAGTTTGATGATGTCATGTTGTATCCATGTTGTGAGTGTTTGTGGTTGATGTTTGCATGCATTTTGCATCAATACCATCTTAAGCTTGTTTAGCTCATATCTTCTAGACCGCAGCTCCGAATTAAATGTTCTACATATGTAACTTGATTAGAAAAATGTGTATATCATCATGGTGCATGTTAACTTGTTTAAAAACTTGAACATAATGTTTAATTCATATCAGTATCAAATTCGAAATTTTCATATGGGGAGTTTCCGGAATTACTATGTGTTGTTTCCGGCCTCATTTAAACTTGCTTTGATGTGGGGTTCTTTCATGAATCATATCTTGCCACGGGTAACAACATTCAACCTTGTCATGCATCATACTTGGTTGTGCATCATGTCATGTTTATGCTTGTGTGTTTACCGTGTTGCTTGCTTCTTTTCAGTTGTGCTTCTTCTCGATAGTTCCGGTAACGTTGCGATTGTGAGGATGCATTCAACTACATTGGATCGTCTACTTCATGGACTTGATCTTCTTCTGAGCGGGATTTTAGGCAAGATGACCATTACCTTGGATTTCACTACTATCTTTGCCTTGCTAGTTGTCTCGATGCTATCGCTATGTCATGCTACCTACCACTTGTTTGTCAAGCCTCATAGATTGACATGATAAGCCTCTAACCTTTCCACATCCCAGCAAACCGTTGTTTGGCTATGTTACAGCTTTGCTCAGCCCCTCTTATAGCGCTGCTAGTTGTAGGTGCAGTGCAGGTTGTTCCGTGTTGGGACATGGATATCATGGGATATCACAATATCTCTTATTTAATTAATGCATCTATATACTTGGTAAAGGTTGGAAGGCTCGGCCTTTTGTATGGTGTTTTGTTCCACTCTTGCCACCCTAGTTTCCGTCATACCGGTGTTATGTTCCTTGATGATCGCTCCTAACACATGTGGGGTATTATGGACCACCCTGACCAATCGCTTAGGATAAGACTCTTTCAGCAAGGCCCAACTTTGGTTTTAAAAATTTGCCAACATAATAATACTGAATTAATTAATTAACTCATAGGGGGCATGAAACCGAGGATTCTTTATTCCACATAATACAGGTGGGACAGTGCTGATGGTGCTGGTCCAAAACTAGAGCCACTTGCGGTGCCACCTGGTCGTACGTAGTGTTCATCCGGTCGTGGCCTGAGATGAGATACGTGCGGCTCCTATCGGGGTGTCGGCACGCTGAGAGGTCTTGCTGGTTTAGTTTTACCTTTGTCGAGAGGCAGGTCCACCGAGATTCGCTATCGCAAGCATCGTGTTATTTATGGTGTGAGGATGTTCCATCGGATGCGTGTGGTAATTTATAATGGACCACTTGGAGCACCCCTTGAGGGTTAAATATTTTTGAAAGCCATGCCCACGATTATATGGCGACTTGGAGATTTATAATATCCGGTTGTAGAGAACTTGACACTAAACCCGAATTAAAATACACCAACCGCGTGCGTAACCGTGACCGTCTCTTTTTGAGGGAGTGCGAGAAGAGAACACGGTGGGGTTATGTTTGACTTGTAAGTAGTTCAGGATCACTTCTTGATCATTCTAGTTCACGACCGTTATGCGTAGTTTACTTTTCTTATTCTTGTGCTCGTAAGCTAGCCATCATACACTGCTTAGTGCTTGCTGCAACCTCACCACTTAACCATTTCATACCCATTAAGCGTTGCTACTCTTGATACCCATGATAATGGGATTGCTGAGTCCACGTGGCTCACAGATTACTACAACAACATATGCAGGTACAGATAATGCGTTGATATGACATGAGAGCGATGCTTGCTTGTTTTGAAGTGCTTCTTCTGCTTCTTCTTTCTCATCGATCTTGGGAAAGGTTCCTGGTTGGCAGCCTGGGCTAGCAGGGTGGATGTCGGATGTGTTTTCATTTGATGTCATTCGTAGTCGGATGCTGTTCTTCTGTATGATGTTTCATGTATTCATGTGGCAATGGCGATTGTATGCCTTTGTACGTATCCCCAAAGTGTGTGGTACATGGTATGATGTAATGATATCCACCTTGCAAAGTGTGTTCAATATGCGCTTCTGTCCTTGGTGGGACCCCCGAGTTCCTCAAGGATAGGATCACATATTGGGCATGACAGACCCACATCTTTATAAAGGAGTAGATGGTATTATTAGACGTTGTATACCTGAGCATGAACTGGAACAAATCCTATGGAAGTGTTACTCCGAGGCCTACGGAGGACACCATGTTGGAGATAGAACTGCACATAAGGTATTACAATCTGGTTTTTATTGGCCTACTTTCTTCAAGGATGCACATAAGTTTGTCTTGTCTTGTGATGAATGTCAAAGAATTGGTAATATAAGTAGACATCAGGAAATGCCTATGTATTATTCACTTGTTATTGAACAATTTGATGTTTGGGGATTTGATTATATGGGACCTTTTCCTTCCTCTAATGGGTACACTCATATTCTAGTTATTGTTGATTACGTTACTAAGTGGGTAGAAGCTATTCCAACTAGTAGTGCTAATCACAACACTTCTATTAAAATGCTTAAATAAGTTATTTTCCCGAGGTTTGGAGTCCCTAGATATTTAATGACTGATGGTAGTTCACATTTTATTCATAGTGCTTTCCATAAACTGCTTCCTTAATATGATGTCAACCATAGAATTGCATCACCTTATCATCCTCAGTCTAGCGGTCAAGTTGAACTGGGCAATAGAGAAATAAAGCTAATTTTGCAGAAGACCGTTAATAGATCTAGAAAGAATTGGTCTAAGAAATTAGATGATGCATTGTGGGCATACAGAACTGCTTACAAAGATCCTATGGGTATGTCCCCTTCTAAAATGGTCTATGGAAAAGCATGTCATTTACCTCTTGAGTTGTAACATAAGGATTATTGGGCAATTAAGGAACTTAACTATGATTTCAAACTTGCCAGTGAAAAGAGCTTATTTGATATTAGTTCTTTAGATGAATGGAGGACACAAGCTTATGAAAATGCCAAGTTGTTTTAAAAAAAGTTAAGATATGGCATGATAGAAGAATCCAAAAACGGGAATTCAAAATAGGAGATCAAGTTTTATTGTACAACTCTTGTTTAAGATTTTTTGCAGGGAAGCTCCTCTCTAAATGGTAAGGACCATATATTGTTGAAGAAGTTTATCGTTTCGGTGCCATCAAGATAAACAACGCCGAAGGCACTAATTCGAATGTGGTTAATGGGCAAAGAATTAAACATTATATCTCAGGTACACCCATTAATGTTGAAACCAATATTATCCAAACTATGACACCGGAGGAACACATAAGGGAAAACCTTCCGGAAGGATCCAAAACCCTGAGAAAGGGGTAGGTACGTGGTACGGTAAGTAAACCGACTCCAAAAGTTCCATAAAAGTACTTCTTGTCCGTTTTGGAATATATAAGAAATTAGGAAAATAATAAACAGTCTAAAAAGTGCACGAGGGAGCGACAAGCCCGAGGGGCGCGCCCTACCCCCTAGGGCGCGCCTCCCAGGCTTGTGGCCCCCTCGTGGACTTTCCCAACTCTGTTTTCTTCCATGTTACTTGTCCTGCACAAAAAAAATCATTATATATACTCCCGGATGTTTTGACAACCGTATCGCAGAAATCTCCTCTGTTCTTGTTTCGTGCTATTTTTCTGACAGATTTAGATCGCCATGGCTCCTCCAAGGACAAGTTCTACGAGAAGTTCATCAACCCCTACCTACCTGAGGTGATGAAACACCCTCAAGCCATTGAGATGCGTGAGGGGGTGCTTCACATCCGGGACGTCCAGGGGCCCAAGAAGACCGGAAGCGCGGAGGCTAGGCTCGAAGCGGTGGAGCAAGAGATCTTCAAGTGCCAAGGGATGGTGGAATGTGGACTCAGTACCAACCACTCCATGATCATGGAATTTACTCATGATCACAAAGTGGATGGCCAGTCGATGGGGGATATCGTCTTCAAGCTCAACGAACGGATCGACTACCTCTAGGGCCAAATCTATGATCTTCAAAACCAAAAATTTTAGTATGAGGCAAGATTTAAACATATGAGTTTAGCCGCAAATTTCAGGACTTCGGAGACCCATTCGTCCTTTTATGATGGGGAACCAATGCCATGGAAGCCAGAGGACAATCCCATTACTTCATCATCACCATCATCACCGAAGAAAGAAACTTGAGTACACAGGTATGGGCACTCCCCTTGGCTTGTGCCAAGCTTGGGGGAGGTGCCTTGGTATCATATCACCATCACTTTTTACCATCATTATCTATCTTATTTTGATCCTTAGTTATTTCATGATTTAGTAGAATAAAGTTTTAGTATGATCTATTTTTGAGTGTTTGCTTAGTGATCTATCTATGTAATCGTGTGCGAGATATATAATAAAGAGTAGTTTGAGTTTTGTTTTACTTTGTTGTTTCAATCTTAGCAATGGAAAATAAAAGAATAAAAATATCATATGCTATTCCCATGGGGAGTAATGACTTCACATAAAAGAAGTATAGTTGATAAAATTTGTTGGAAGTTAACAAGCATAGCATTGGTCATTGGTGCAATCCATGAAAAAGTAGTAAAGAAAGAGAGGTCTCACATATAAATATACTATCTTGGAAATCTTTTATGATTGTGAGCCCCATCAAATATTCTATATCAATTAGTTGACGTTGGACAAGGAAGACAACGTAATGAGTTATGGTTCTTTGCATTCACATAGAAGTTATATTGTTATGTATCTTCTAACATGTGGTGCTTGTCTAGGATCTTTTGCTAGCCAAAAATTCGCACTAAGTAGAGATACTACTTGTGCATCAAAAACCCTTAAACCCAGTTTCATGCCATAAGAGTCCAATATATCTACCTAGGGATTGAATAAGATCCTTCAAGTAAGTTGTCATCGGTGCAAAGGCAATAAAAATTGTTCACAAATATTTATGATCTTTAATTGTAAGGGAAAGTAAGCTTTGTATGAACTTGTGATGGTGAAGAAATAAAAGCGATAGACTGCATAATAAAGGTTTCTATCACAAGGGGCAATATAAAGTGAGGTTCCTTTACATTTAGAGCTTGCACATCCAAAAACAAAAAGCGCATGACAACCTCTGCTTCCCTCTGTGAAGGACCTATCTTTTACTTTCATGTATTTACTTTTATGCAAGAGTCATTAGTATTCATACCTATCCCTCTTTATGTACTCTTTAGCGGCAAGCATCATGTGCTTGATAGATCCAGACATATATATCCAGTTGGATGTAGATGATCATGAGTTATTATTGTTGACATTACCCTTGAGGTAAATAAGTTGGGAGGCGAAACTATAAGCCCATATCTTTCTATGTGTCTGATTGAAACTTTTGCTCTATAAATATGCCTTGAATGTCAGCAATCATAGAAGACTAAATGATAGTTGAGTATTGAACTTGCTAGGCAATGATCTTACATACTCTTTCTGAAAATATGATGGATTGTGATTGTATCAATGACTGAAAACATAGTTTGTTAGTTTCCAATAAAGTTTATGTTCCATACTTTAGCTTGTGAATGAATTATTACTCTAGCATGAGAAGTTTTATGATAATATATTGCTATTATGTTAATGACCATCATGCTTCCATGTCCGTATTTTAATTTTTATCGACACCTCTCTCTCAAAGCATGTGGTCATGATTAGCGATATCGCCTTTCGCTTGAGGACAAGCGAGGTCTAAGCTTGGGGGAGTTGATATGTCCATTTTGCATCATGTTTTCATAGTGATATTTATTGCATTATGGACTATTATTTCACTTTATGATACAATTCTTATGCCCTTTCTCTCTTATTTTGCAAGAATCACATTAAGATGGAGATTGCCGGTAGCTGGAATTCTAGACCGGAAAGGGCTATATCAGAGGCAACTTGTCTGAACATCTCCAAATGAGCTAAAAATTGACGGAGAGTTATTTTGGAATATATTAAAATTATTGGCGAAAGAAATACCAGAGGGGGACCCACCAGGCAGCCACAAGCTTGGGGGACGCACCTCCCAAGCTTGTGGCGCCCCTGGCAGGCCTCCCAGGCCCATCTTCTGGTATATAATCCCATTTGACCTAGAAAAAAATAAAGAGGAAGCTTTCGGGATGAAACGCCGCCGTCTCAAGGCGGAACCTGGGCAGAAGCACTTTTGCATTCCGGTGGAGCGATTCCGCCGGGGATACTTCCCTCTGGGAGGGGGAAATCGAAGCCATCATCATCACCAACGATCCTTTCATCGTGGGAGGACCAATCTTCATCAACATCTTCACTAGCACCACCTCATCTCAAACCCTAGTTCATCTCTTGTATTCAATCTTTATATGAAAACCTTAGATTGGTACATGTGGGTTGCTAGTAGTGTTGATTACATCTTGTAGTTGATGCTAGTTGGTTTATTTGGTGGAAGATTATATGTTTAGATCCATGATGCTATTCAATAACCCTCTGATCTTGAACATGAATATGATTTGTGAGTAGTTTCTTTTGTTCTTGAGGACATGGGAGAAGTCTTGTCATAAGTAATCTTCTGAATTTGGTATTCGTTCAATATTTTGATGATGTGTATGTTGTTATTCCCTTAGTGGTGTTATGTGAACGTCGACTACATGACACTTCACCATCTTTGGGCCTAAGGGAATGCATTGTGGAGTAGTTATTATATGATGGGTTGCTAGAGTGAAAGAAGCTTAAACCCTAGTTTATGCGCTATTCCATAAGGGACTGATTTGGATCCATATGTTTCATGCTATGGTTAGATTTATCTTAATTCTTCTTTCGTAGTTGTGGATGCTTGTGTGAGGGGGTAATCATAAGTGGGAGGCTTGTTCAAGTAAGAATAGGACCCAAGCACCGGTCCACCCACATATAAAATTATCAAAGTAGTGAACACAAATCAAACAAACATGATGAAGGTGACTAGATGAAATTTCCGTGTGTCCTCAAGAACGTTCTACTTGCTATCAGAGAAAGTTCTGGCCTGTCCTTTGCTACAAAAAGGATTGGGCTACCTTGCTGCACCTATTTTTTTTTACTATTTCTACTTGTTGTGTGTTACAAATTACCTTGCTACCAAACTATCTGTTACCGATAATTTCAGTGCTTGCAGAGAATACCTTGCTGAAAACCGCTTGTCATTTCCTTCTCCTCCTCGTTTGGTTCGACACTCTTACTTATCGAAAGGACTACGATTGATCCCCTATACTTGTGGGTCATCAATTTCCAAAGTTGTAATTTATTCGACATGCATACATCCAAACAGTTCATTTAAAGTTTCGTGTTGCCTCGACTACGTGTCGCTTCCCATCTTAGTGGTGACAACCCCTTCGGCTCAGCACCCAACACATCTTGACGAGATCGATAGATGTTGAGAGATCGAATGCATGTCGTGCAAGGAAATAATGGTTTGGTGTGTTTCTATGATAGAAATGATCATGTGGGGTGGAGAGAAGGGGGGAGGGTGTTTGTGTGTGCGCGAGTCGGTCATGTACCATCTAGATATGGATCGATTGAAAGATGACTAGCTAGGGTGGGTCCGGAGATCGATCGATTGACCGATCTAGAGAGGGGCGGAGAGAAAGATGAATGTATCCTTAAAAAAAGATAGATGAAAGGCTTGGTTACAATTAATGCATGGTAGAGTGACCTAGGCATGTGTAAAAGAGCGGCCTGACGAGCGAGTTACAATCCCGATACCTCGAGAGATTGATTATGTGTGAGAAAGCACAAAGAGAGGGCGAGAGAGAGAGAGAGACCTGATATGAAATGGAGAGAGATTGAGTGGGTGTGTGATACATAGAGATGGTGTGTCAAAGAAAAAAATGTGACAACACTCTATGTTGGGTGTGTGAGACACAATATGCATAAGAAGACACATGGTATTTGAATCCAAGCTAAAAAAGTTTCAAATATTAGAATTCAACCTAAAGTGGATTCAAATATTTGAACCGGTGATCATAGCATCTGCAAATCATACGTAAACGGCATTCAATGTTCGTTTCGCTTTTGAACGTACAAAATACTCCCTCCGGTCCTTTTTAGTCCGCATATAAGTTTTGTGTGAAGTCAAAGTATCTCTACTTTGATCAACCTTACGGAAAAAAGTATCAATATTCAACAACACCCAATCAATATTGTTAGATTCGCATGTACTCCTAGATTTGTATTCAAACAGAAAATGTTTCCAATTTGTATTTGTATTCAAACACGTGAATGCTTGTTCTCGCGCATGCACTTGCTACTAGGATTTCGGCACGTCTAGCCAGTCCAATAGTAGTATTTTTTGAAGCTCCCAGTCCAATAGTATAGTAGGAGTAGTAGTAGTGGAGTATTGACAACATCTGCGGTAGAGTATGGAGGGCTCCTACTACCTTATTACTAACACAAGGCCCACCTCACACTCTCAATAAATTTCTTGGAATTTGTGCTATAATCTCCCCATCCCGCCATCCTTGTCTCTCTCTTCTAAATTAAGCCGACGCGGTCGGGGGAGGGGGAGGGACGTCCAAGATGGAGAGGGAGGGGGAGGTTTGCCTATCGTCGGTTTGCTCTCAATTGCGGTCCCACAAAAGAGCGGAAACGCAAGACGAAGCGTGTTCCATTCGGTGAGCGACGTGCAGGGCCGACTGTGCTGGGGTGCAATGCGAACGCGACAAGAGTGATGTACATCATCCGTTCCTTTTGAACTTGCATACTTTGAACTCCTATTGCGTACATAACACTTGGTTTTGCTGCTTCGAGCAATCCATCGATACAAATCCCACACACAGCATCTCAAAAAAACAAATCCCACAGACCGACCGGTGGGGAGGTCTGGATGTCTGCCACGTGAAAATCCAAAACTTTGGTCCCATCCCACCCAACAACTCTCCAGGCTCCAGCCGTCTGGCTTTGCAAACTCCGCACAGTCAAAACCAATTGACCGGTCGTCACCGGTGCCACTATTCACACCAGAACCTTCGCTGCTCGTCCTACACCAGCTACTTGTCAGCCGGTCACCACTGCCCCAAAACCACGCTTCCTCTCTAGCCCATGCTCCCACCTTTCGATCCCCTAGCCCGCATCGGCCGTCTGCTAGTTCGCCGAAAAGCCATGGTGTGCAACAAGATCACATACTACAAGATGTTGACGCCGAGCGCCATGCAGAAATCACGGCAGCGGTTGGCTCCACAGACCTTTGTTCCCAAGCTCGCTTTGCGGCGGGCCAATCCCTAAGTCCTCTGGAGCCGAGGTCCGAGCAGGAGAAAGCCGATACGATGTTCATGGTGGAGGTAGCGACGCAGAAGGCCCCCGGTGCGGATGAGGCGAAGGATGTCGACTTCGTGTCGGCGTCCGGGTCCTCCATGGTGCTGGAGGACCAGTGGTTCAACCTGGCAATCCTAAAGGAGCACTGGGCGGCGGAGGCTCAACTCGACGCGGAGCGCGCGGATGCCGCTGCCATTGAGGCCCTCCTGCAGGGAGAACCGGATGTCGTGGACGTGAACTGGGTGGTGGAGGCTCAACTCGACGCGGAGCACGCGGATGTCGCTGCCATCGAGGCCCTCTTGTAGGTGGAACCAGGCGTTGTGGACTTGAACCGGGCAGCAGAGTCTCAACTCGATGAGGAGCGCGCGGATGCCACTGCCATTGAGGCATTCCTGCAGGAGGAACCGAACATCATGGACGTGAACCGGGTGGTGCTCGCGTCCGTGCAGAGTGCCCGCATGATGACCGACAAGTATAGGTGATCAATCATAGTCCTTTCGATAAGTAAGAGTGTCGAACCCAACGAGGAGCAGAAGGAAATGACAAGAGGTTTTCAGTAAGGTATTCTCTGCAAGCACTGGAATTATCGGTAACAGATAGTTTGATAGCAAGGTAATTTGTAACGAGCAACAAGTAGCAATTGTAACAATGGTGCAGCAAGGTAGCCCAATCCTTTTTATAGCAAAGGACAGGATGGAACATTCTCTTATAATAAGCAAAGCATTCTCGAGGACACATGGGAATTCATCAAATCACTTTCATCATGTTTGTTTGATTTGCATTCGCTACTTTGATAATTTGATATGTGGGTGGACCGGTGCTTGGGTGCTATTATTACTTGAACAAGCCTCCCACTTATGATTATCCCCTCTCACAAGGATCCACAACTACAAAATAAGAATTAAGATAAATGTAACCATAGCATGAAACATATGGATCCAAATCAGCCCCTTACAAAATAACACATAAACTAGGGTTTAAGCTTCTGTCATTCTAGCAACCCATCATCTACTTATTACTCCACAATGCCTTCCCTTAGGCCCAAGTATGGTGAAGTTTCATGTAATCGACATTCACATGACACCACTAAAGGAAGCAACACCATATATATCATCAAAATATCGAACGAATACCAAATTCACAAGATTACTTATGACAAGACTTCTCCCATGTCCTCATGAACAAAAGTAACTACTCACAAAACATATTCATGTTCAAGACCAGAGGGGTATTGAATATCATCAAGGATCGGAAATTATAAGCTTCCACCAAATAAATCAACTACAAGATGTAATCAATACTACTAGTAACCCACAGGTACCAATCTGAGGTTTTGAGCCAGAGATTGGATACAAGAGATGAACTAGGGTTTGAGATGAGATGGTTCTGGTGAAGATGTTGATGAATAGTGGTCCTCCCACGATGAGAGGGTTTTTGGTGATGTTGATGGCTTCGATTTCCCCCTCCCGGAGGGAAGTGTCCCTGGCCGAATCACTCCGCCAGAGAGCTAAAGTGCTCTTGCCCAGGTTCCGCCTCGAGACGGCGGCACTTCATCTCAAAAGTCTTCTGTTTAGTTTTTCTAGGGCAAATGGCATCATATAGGAGAATATGGGCCTCAGAGGCCAGCCAGGGGCCCCACAAGGTACTAGGGCGCGCCCAGGGGGCGCCCTACTGCCTTGTACGCAGCTGGTGGGCCCCCTCTGGTACTTCTTTGCTCCAGTATTTTTTATATATTCCATGAAATTTATCCGTGAAATGTCAGCTCATTTGGAGTTGTGCAGAATAGGTATCTCTGATATAGCTTTTCTAGGTCCAGATTTCCAGCTGCAGACAATCTCCCTCTTCATGTAAATCTTGCAAATTAAGAGAGAAAAGGCATTAGAATTGCATCAGAAAGTATTATAATGATAAAAAAACATTATAAATAACAGTAGGAAAACATAATGCAAAATGGACGTATCAACTCCCCCAAGCTTAGACCTCGCTTGTCCTTAAGCGAAAACCAAAATCGATATTCATGACTACATGTTTAGAGAGAGAGAGAGAGAGCTGTCGATAAAAACCAAATATGGACATAGTAGCATCATGATCATTATCATAGCAGTAGTATATTAGCATAAAACTTCTCATGATTAAGTAACAATTCATCACAATAACGAAGTATAAAGCATAAACTTTCTTGAAAACTAACAAACTATGTTCTTAGTCAAGAAAGCAATTACAATTCATTATATTCTTAGGAAGGTTGTCATGTAAGAGCTTTTGTTTAGCAAGTCCACATACTCGACTATCATTTAGTCTTCTATGATTGATGACACCGACGACATATATATGGAGCAAAAGTTTCAGTCAGACACATAGAAAGATAGGGGCTTATAGTTTCGCCTCCCAACTCATTTACCTCAAGGGTAATGTCAACAATAATAACTCATGCTCACTCATATCTCACTGGATATATGTTCCTAGGTCTTTCCCCACCACATGATGCTTTGAAAGTCCAACTAATCCCCGGGTGGTTTTGGTAATTCATAACAACATATATCTCATTGAACTAATGTCCATTCAAGTTAAATATTTCAGGATGTTCAATGATTGGCATGGCCAGGATTAGTGATTGTGGACCCCTCAAAATGCTAAGGAAATGGATTGGCAAAAAGCTCAAGACTCTTCATTTTTGGTTAAGTGGTCCAAGATCACATTGAGTCCATAGGAAAGCCAATACTATTAAAAGGTGATGAGGTGTTGCTTAATGATCTGTTTGCTCAAAGTGCTTAGTGATATTGCTCCAAAATCGTCAACAACTTTCTCCATCCAAATATTTCCAAACCCTACATTCCAACTCGACCCCATAGAAACTTCCTATCTGGAGCCACCCAGTTCATCTAGACTTAGCCACTGCCAAAAACCTAACAATTCGGATCCACCAGTGTGGATCTCGGGCCCACCGAGATGGCCTTGCCAGCTCTCTGTTGCTTGTTGCAATTGTTTCGGTTCCACCGAGAATTGCAATCGGTACCATCGAGATGGCTTGCCGAACTCTCTGTTGCCTTGTTGCTTCACTTCGGTATCACCGAGATGATGCAATCGGTGCCACCGAGACAAGGTTTGCCCTAAGCCCTTGCACATTAGTCCCTCTGAGTTGTTTCCATCGGTCCCACCAAGATTCCTAACGTTCATATTTTTACACAGGTCGGTGCCACCGAGATTTCTGATCGGTGCCACCAATTTGGGTCAGAAGTGTGTAACGGTTGGATTTTGTGTGGAGGCTATATATACCCCTCCACCCCTTCTTCCTCATAGAGGAGAGCCATCAGAACGTGCCTACACTTCCACCATTCATTTTCTGAGAGAGAACCACCTACTCATGTGTTGAGATCAAGAGATTCCATTCCTACCATTTGAACCTTGATTTCTAGCCTTCCCCAAGTTGCTTTCCACTCAAATCCTTCTTCCACCATAGCCAAATCTATGTGAGAGAGAGTTGATTGTTGGGGAGACTATCATTTGAAGCACAAGAGCAAGGAGTTCATCATCAACACACCGTCTATTACCTTTTGGAGAGTGGTGTCTCCTAGATTGGTTAGGTATTGCTTGGGAGACTCTGGCATGATGTGGAGTTGAACCAAGAAGTTTGTAAGGGCAAGGAGATCGCCTACTTCATGAAGATCTACCCGAGTGATGCAAGTCCTTCGCGGGCAATGGCCATGTTGGGATAGACAAGGTTGCTTCTTCGTGGACCCTTCATGGGTGGAGCCCTCCGTGGACTCGTGCATCCGTTACCCTTCGTGGTTTGAAGTCTCCATCAATGTGGGTGTACGATAGCACCACCTATCGGAACCACGCCAGAAATCTTCATGTCCCCATTGCGTTTGCCTTCTCCAAACTCTTCCCTTTACCTTCATGTGCAATGTTTTACATTCCGCTGCTATTCTCTTAGAATTGCATGTGTAGGTTGATTGCTTGACTTGTCATAATTGCTAAAATCTGCCTACAACTAAAATTGGGAAAAGGTTAGGTTTTATTTGGTCAAGTAGTCCAATCACCCCCCTCTAGACATACTTCCGATCCTACAAGTGGTATCAGAGCTTTGGTCTCTGTTAGCCTTGATTTCCATTGCATTGGTGATCATAGCCTTGGTTTCACAACCTAGGAGAGTATGGCATCTAGTGAGGGTAACTATCACCGTAGAGGTCCTTATTTTGATGGTACAAATTTTGGTAGTTGGAAGCATAAGATGGAAATGCATGTTCTTGGTTATAACCCCGCCATTAGGGCTGTTGTTCATATTGGCTTGCAAGGTGAATTCTTTGAAGATGGCAGAGAACCGGATCGATAAACGACCGCGGAAGAATTGAAGATGTTGTAATACAATGTTCATGCTTGTGATATTCTCTTCAATGGGATTGTGCCCCGTGGAATTCAACAAAATCAGCCGCCTCGAGAATGTGAAGGAATTTTGCGATACTTTGGTTGATATGCACGAAGGTACCGAGTCCATCAAGGAATCCAAGTTGGATGTGCTTCAAAGTCAACTTGACAAGTTCAAGATGAAGGATGGTGAAGGAGTCGTTGAAATGTACTCTAGGCTTGCTCTCATCACAAATGAGATTGTCGGCTTAGGAAGTGAAGAGATGACTGACAAATTCATCATCAAGAAGATCCTTAGAGCCTTGGATGGAAAATATGATACCGTGTCCACATTGATCCAAACGATGCCCAACTACAAAGATCTCAAGCCCACGGAAGTCATTGGTAGAATTGTTGCTCATGAGATGTCACTCAAGGGTAAGGCAGAGCTCCACAACAAGTCAAGTGGTGCATACAAAGCTTCAAGTGATGCTCCTACAACATCAAGTGACAAGCTAGTCTCCAATGAAGAATTAAGCTTAATGGTGAACAAGTTCTACAAGAGTAGAAGCAAAGATAGAAGCTCCAAGTCAAGGTCCTACAATGAGAAAAGATCTTCTAGTCGTGATCATAATTGTTACCATTGTGGAAGATCCGGACACTACTCCAATGAGTGTATGGCTCCCTACAAGAAAAGAGAATACTCACCAAAAAGGAGAATTAGAAGAGATGAATCACTTCAAAGAGAGAGAAGGAGTAGAGATGATCATTATGAACGAAGACCCTCTCGAAGAAGCAAGAATTCGAAAAGGAAGGACAAGTCATCAAAGAGCTATACAAGAAGAAGACATCAAGCTCATGTTGGTGAATGGGTTTCCGGTTCCGAATCCGACAACTACTCCGAGAGAAGCTATCACTCCGACTTTGAATATACTCAAGATGAAGGTGTTGCCTGACTTGCTCTAGTATCATCCAACTCCCACGACATATTTGATTCACCAAATGAAGGAATTGTAAGATGCTTCATGGCTAAAGGCCCCAAGGTATCACACCCCGAGTATCTTGATTTCAATAGTGATGAAGATGATTTGCTAGGTGATGATGATTTGCTTGTTGATAAAACTAGTGATGTGAA
Organism: Thinopyrum elongatum; assembly: GCA_011799875.1. NCBI lineage: Eukaryota > Viridiplantae > Streptophyta > Magnoliopsida > Poales > Poaceae > Thinopyrum > Thinopyrum elongatum. The sequence continues at coordinate 239,431,438 of CM022300.1, forward strand.
ATATAATGAACTTGCTAGTAATCATGCTAATCAAGATGAAATGAATGAGAATGATAAGAAGGAGATTGAGCTTCTAACTAAAGTACTAAACACTCCTTAGTTAGCTCATGAAACAACTCAAGAGGATCATAGAGAGCTCCTAAGAACTCATGATAAGCTACGCTTTGAGAAGCTAAATTTAGAGCAAGAGCATGAGTTCCTAAAAACAATCAATGATGATCTTTGAAAGAAGAGTTCTTCCTACATTGCCAAACGTCTCCTCTTGTCTACTTATATGCCACAAGTTAAACCTAGTAACAAGAGCAAGAAAGATTCTTCTTCTAGTAGTAACAATAACCATGCTAAATCCAATATTGTTGCTTCTAGTAATTTTCTTGATTCCACTAATGATTCTCTTAGCCAAGTTACACTTGATCAAGAAAATAAATTATAGAAGGTAATTATAGAGAAAGGTGTTTACAAGAGTCTTGCGGGGAGTAAGCAATTTGAGGAAATTGTACGCAAGCAAGGAAGACACCGAAAGAATCAAGGTGTTGGTTTTGAGCAAAAGTTGGGAAGAAGATCAATACCCCAAGATGAAGTTTGTTCCTCAACAAGATAAGTATGACCCCACTTCTTTTGAGGGAACACAAGATCAAGATGATCTTCCACCACAAGACCGGAAGCTAAAAGGCAAGGACAAGCTTCAAGAAGAGTTTGACTCATTTGAAGAAGCACCTAAAGCCATGGTTAAGTGGGTTCCCAAGGCTTCATCAAGCTCTACTTCATCAAGTTCAACTACAACTCCAAGGATTCCCATCAAGTTGATGTGGGTCCCAAAGAAGAAGAACTAGAGTGTTCTTGAGGGTGACTCCGCGAACATACTTCACTCATATTCATTTTGGCAAAGACTTGTGAAACCAACTTTCACATCTTGCACTAGTTCATGGAGTCACAAACCCTCTTGTTAGTAAGACAAGGGACAAGATAACTCAATGCATTCATGGACATCATCATATGTGCACTTCACTCTATTTCTATGGATATCCTTGTATGTTCCTTGTGGGACTAACCCATGTAGGTATTGAAAGTGCAAAACTCCAAAGGATTGCTCCGAACTCTTGATGGACTACATCAACATTGATCATCCACATCTTCACTATCTACATGAAGTCATCATCGACAAAACTCAAGGTTAGTTCATCCCTCCTTGGGGGGGATATCATATCTAGGGGGAGCTTTGCTCTAAGAAATTATGCTAAAGCAACTCTAATGGTGTGAACACATTAATGCTTTATGTAAAGTGGCAACCACACTTGTGCTTAAACAATGAGTATGACCTATGATCAAATGTTATCATTTGACTCCTAAGTTAATATACTCATATATAGATGACCTAGTCATCGCATATTGCTTGATAGATGCTAGAATTGGTTGTGCATGTTTGACACATATTTCATTTGCTAGTTTATTGTGTGAGCATGTTGGTTTGCACGATTTATCCATTCGAGGACATCCATTTGTTGTTTTGATTGTCTTGGTTTTTCTGGCCAAGTGGATGTACAAGAATGCCTAAGAACCTTCTCTAGCTATCTATGCTTTCTTGTCTCAAATTCTCTTAGTGCTACATCACAAAAATTGAACATGTCATTTTCAGACCCTTCGAGTGAGGCGCACTCGGAGCCACCGATCTGAAAGGGCTGACCTCCAAAACCTTCAAATTATCTTCGGTGTGACCAACCCACTCTCATTAAGACTCACCAAAATAGTTTGATTGATATGGTTTTTCAATCTCGGTGCTACCGATTAGGTTGGAGTCACCGATATGCTGCAACTGCTCGCAGTAACACATCTCGGTGCCACTGATTTGTTCCACTCAGTGCCACCGATAGCAGTTGGTTATATATATTCCGCGGGTCCCGTACGGTTGAAATTTCTCGAACGTCACGCCTCCCGCACCCCTCTGCTACCGTCACCCTCATCTTCGGACTTTGTCGTTGTGTCCAACATGCCCTCGCCGTTGGACTCAACCGCCGTCAACAGAAATCATTCCCGCCATTGCCGCCGTATTGGATTTGCACCAAGTTAGGGTAAAAATCCCGGCCCCCTTGTGCATCTAATTTTCTGATTCAATGCACTAGGTTTTTGCCATGAATCTTGCCACGTATGAAACATGTATATCCAATAGACAAATTCCATAGATTAGTTTCGAGCAAAAAATTTAGGTTTAGGTTTTCGCCAAAAGCATCTCGGACCGACCGAATTGAAATTTTCCGAGTCACCGATTTGGCCCTGGCCATTGCACTAGTACGTCTCGGTGCCACCGAGAAGTACGAATCGGTGAGACCGAATGTCGAGGTACACAAACAGGGGTGTATGTTTCCCCTGACTTGTGCACGGACCAAGAGCCTCCGCTCCAGCAGCCAGAGCTTGACAAAGGAATGGCTACACCAAGCCAGAGAAACCGCTCTCGTGAGATCAAGGAGCGGATCAAGAAGACCAAGACAAGCAAGACAGCAAGGCATCACCTTGGGAAGGCCTCCCTTGCAGGGCAGGAGAGCCTGGCAGGGTCGAGGCCGCCCCAGGGACAAGTCCAAGATTTCCCCGGCAAGCTTGCCGGGTCCGCCAGGGGCGAGGACTCCCGCCAAGGTGCCACCACACCACCGCACCGCAACGCAAGTCACCTATCAATGCGGTGTCGAGCCCCCAAGTGATTAAATGGCTTCTGGTAAGCACGTGGCAGCCCATGGAAGATAGATTATCCTCACGTGACACCCATCCAGAGGCATGTCAAGCAGATAAGCAGAAGAGGGTGAAGCGGCACGGCAGGCTTGCCGGGTTTCGCCCTCATCATGACACCTAGTAGTGCATTTAATGCACTTTGTCCTAACTGCCAGAGTTAGGCATGATAGCACTGTTAGCTATCTAATCACCAGATAAAGACTACTTTGCCACTGTGGTCACCCCTTAAGCTATAAAAGGAGGTCCAAGGCTAACTAGCAAAGGATTCAGACCCTTGCACACTTGTACGCGCGTAGCTGCTCTCCCCGAGGCCACCTTGTCGGGCTTGCACGCTGCGTGCTCATCGTGTTCCAATCCACCAAAGCAGGAGTAGGGTTTTACGCTTCCCAGCGGCCCGAACCTGGGTAAAAACCCCTAGTGTTGGTGTCAAAACTGGCAGACCTCGGGGTAGGGGGTCCCGAGCTGTGGATCTAGGATCGATGGGGAACAAGAGACGATGAGCACAGTGTTTACCCAGGTTCGGGCCCTCTCGAAGAGGTAATACCCTACGTCCTGCTTGATTGTATTGGATGTATGATGTGGTTTACAGAGTAGATCTACCTCGAGATCAGCATGAGCTAAACCCTAAGGAGATGAGGTGATGAATGTAGCTCTAGCCCTAAAGACTAAAAACCCCTGGTTTATATAGACACCAGTAGGGTTAGGGTTACCGAAGATAGATTACAATAAGGGATTAAAGAGATCATGCGCCTTCTTGACTTGGAGGGCACACCACGGCTTCATAGATCTCATGTCATTGTATGGCTCCACCAGTCCGGCACATGTACAATGGGCCGTCGCCTCGAGGACCCCTTAGTACACGACTCCCTCAGTAGCCCCCGAACTTGCCTCCAACGCCAAGGCTTGTATCCGGAATTCGCTCACCCAACCAGTATTCGGCTTGCGAGGCGAGTTCTTCAGTATATTTTGCCCATGTTCGGAACCAAGTAATGTCCGGAATCTGAAACGGCAATTTTACTTAACACCGAAGGCAATAACAAAAAACCGTTCAAGTGTAAATAGTGCCTTCATCTGACAACTTTTTCTCTTTCAACGAAGAGTCGCTTCCGGCCATAACGCCGAGCAGTTACTATTTCTCAAAGCACGGCTCGAGGCCGACGTCATGTTTGTCACGTCCCCTCGAGGTGGAGATCGTGTCCCGTCTTTCGGTGGATATGGTTAATGATTTTGATTCCCCTCCCCGCACACGACATTGCGGGTATATCGGGAAGTGGAGAAGCCAATGGTGTGGAAAAAGGAACCCTAGGCCTGTCAATAGTCTATAAAGGGGGAGCTATCACAGTCAGCATCTCACGCCTTCTTCCACCTCCTGCTCACGCAGATCCTCAGAGCTCCAACGCCCCTTTCCTCTGCTTCCACAGCAAATCCCATCCCGTCTCCTTCGACCATGGCCAGCTCCGGCACCAATGGGAAGTGGGAAGCCTCCTCTGTCACCGACGACGACATCGTACGGCTGAAGCAGGCCGGCTATTTATCGGCCAACGTTGCTCATCGGGCCCCCGAAGAGGGCCAGATCATCCCCACGCCCCAGCCGGGCGAGAGGGTCGTGTTTCTTCCCCATTTTCCTTAGGGGGCTAGGATTTCCCCTGCACCCCTTTGTGTGGGGGCTGATGTTCTTCTACGAGCTAGATTTTCACGATCTAGCCCCCAACTCCCTTCTCCACATCTCGTCCTTCATTATCTTCTGCGAAGCCTTCCTCTGAATCCAGCCACACTTCGGCCTGTGGCTAAAGGTGTTCAATGTCAAGCCCAAGGTAGTCAGCGGCGAGCAGGCGGACTGCGGCAGGGCCATGATCAGCAAACTGACGCGGGTCCAGTGGCCAAAGGGCCACTTTGTCGATACCGTCAAGATGTGGCAAAAAGAGTGGTTCTATATCACTGAGCCACGGGGAGCCGACTGGGCGGAAGCTCCCGCATTCAGATCCGGACCCCCTACCAGGCTGGCCTGATGGATCAACAAGAGCCCAGACTGGGGATCCGCTGATGATTTGAAGGCGCTGCAGAAGCGCGTCGTCAGCGTCATGGAGACCGGCGTGAAGCTGGTCGATGTGATTCAGGTCATGCTCCATCGCCGATTCCTCCCCTGTCAGGAGAGGGCCAAGCCAATATGGGAGTATGACCCCGAAGATCTGGCCACCGTGCAGCACCTGTTCGGCATGACTCACAAGAAAGTGTGGAGTCTGCTATTCAGACCGCAGAAGGAGTGTCCGGTCGAGGGGGAGGACATCAGCATCGATGCCGCGAACCCTCCGAGGAAGGTGAGTGATACTTGTCTTGTCATAAATCCGAATATTAGCACCACACAGTTTGATCTGAACCTCTTTGTGTGGATTTTGCACGGCTGGCTTGCCAAGGCCGAGAAGATCAGTGGCCCAGCGCCGCTGCCAGAGGGGCCCTGTCGGGGACGAATCCGCGATCACCTATGGGACCCAGGGAAGGACCCCTTTATGTTCGGCAGGGAGAGACGGTCGCACGAAGAGCAAATCTAGCGAAGAACACGACAGTGCACGAGAGAGATTTACCCAGGTTCGGGCCGCACGGATGCGTAAAACCCTACTCCTGCTTTTTGGTTTATTATCTATATGATTGTTCTAGCTCCAGGAGCGCTACAGTACAGAGTAGCTGCGTACAACACTGGAGTTCTCCATCTCCCAGTTCCTCCTCTTCTCCACGTTGCCTAAGGGCCTCCTTTTATACACACAAAGGGGTCACCAACAGGTGGCAAACAGTAAAGGTAGAGGTGGAAAGTTGCTACAGTAAGGCCATTATTACCAGGATGACATGTCCTACCTACCACTGACGGCAGGGGACAAGGGCATTAAATGCCCATGCCTTTGCTGTCCAGATACATGTACCCGGACGTCTTGGACGTGGGAAAAGCCTATCCCACCTGCTCCTGCACTGCTAGCTACAATGTACCGCCATCTACACAGTGCCCTGCCACACACGCTTGGAAGGACCCAAAGCGCCACGCTGGCAGAGGCACCGGAGCAGCACAGTAGCACAGTGGTACAGTAACGCTTGCCGCGGCAAGACCTTGCCGCACCTGACAGCTTGCCGCAACCCATAGCTTGCCGCGCAAGGTAACTTGCCGGGGCAAGTACCTTGCCGCAGCTGCTATCTTGCCGCAGCCAATACCTTGCCGCAGCCAATGACTTGCCGGGGCAAGTACCTTGCCGCGGCAAGTACTCTGCTACAGCAAACCTCAGGCTGGGCCTCAGCTGTCCCTCCCGGCAAGCTCCTCTTGCCGGGGCCTTAACTCTTGCATTGTATACTTTGTTCTTGAATGGCTTAATAATCTTGAGCTTCTCTCTGGCTGTCCTCCCGCAAGCCTGGCCGCGGGATGCTACTATTGCCCGTGCACAAGTACGGGGTACTAGGGTACCCCTATTCTAGTACACCGACAGGCGCCCCCGGGCCTGGGCCACACACGGTGCCGGGCGTTGTTGGGCCAGGCCCAAACAGTGCACGGGCACGCGTGGCTGGGATAAGCCAAAACGTCTCTATGCTTTTTAATTGCACGCTCTCCCACGCGTCACGCGTTGAATGCGGAGCGTGGGAAGCGTGCGCAGTTATCTCGAATGACGAAGGGGTGGATGGTTCCGCATCTTTCCCCATAAAAGGAGGGACCTGCAGAAGCACTCACACACCCCTCTCACCATTCTTGATCTCCAAATCTCCGCCTTCTTCTTCCTCCGCTCCAAAACAAAGCGGTTTCCCAATCCTCCGCCACCGCGCGCGTCCGCATCTCCCTCGGTCCTCAGCTCCGCCTTCGCCATGCCTCCCAAAGGAGAAAAGGGGAAGACGGGGAAGTCCTCAAGGACGGAGACCCAGGCGCAGTTGAAGAGGCAGAAGTACGTGCTCTTCGCTCCGACGCTCACGGGGGCGGATCTGAAGGCCAAGTTCCAAGGCATGTGGGCCGTGAGGACCAAGGCGCATCCGGCCACCCGCGTTCGCCCAGCGACCGATGAGAGCGAAGTGAGCAAGTACCCCTTCTTCGCTTGCTACTTTTGGTGCGGGCTCTGCCCACCGTACTCGGATTTCTTCAGCGACATCATGTACACCTTCAATCTCCGTCTGCTGGATCTCACACCGAATGCCGTATCCACCATGGAAATATTTGCGCATCTGTGCGAGAACTTCGTCGGCGTCGCACCCAACACCGCGCTGTTCAGGCATTACTTCACTCCCCGTGCTGAAAAGGGGGAGCCTCTCACTGTTGGCGTCTCGTTCGTTTCAAGATTGGGCGCCAAGGAGCATTATCTGAAGGGGGATCTCCGCCCAAGATGGGGAGAAATCTGGTCTGAATGGTGTTGGATCATTGACGACGAGCCGCCACCATACTGTGAGCTTCGCAAGACCCCAGCAGCGCGTGGCACGGACTGGAGCGATCTGGATCCCCAGGACAAAAAGCTGGAGATTGCCGCTACCAGGATCATACGGCTCAGGGAGGCCGGGCTCACCATAGGGATGGTTGGCGCAGACTTCCTCCGCCGCCGCATTGCTCCTCTGCAGCAGAGAGGAAGGCCGGCCTCTGATTGGAAGAACCCAGCCGATATCATGCGGCTGCGCCCTGGACTGATCAACAACTTCACAGTTCTGCAGCACGACTTCTTCATGCGAGAACTGTTCAAGCAAGAGACAGATCCAGAGAAGCGCGACAAGGCGTTCACGCTGCCGAAGCACATCGTGCCCCTTTGCAACAACTCTGCATTGAGTGCAAACATCGCTATGATGCCGCTCTGCAATGCGCACAGCGTTGAAGCAACTTGGGACGTGCCGCTCGAAGAAGACGTGCGGCGATTCTTTGACTCCACGGTCGAAAAGCAGGTCTGGGTGGAGGAGTGGCTCGTCCGCAACACCACTGAGCAAGAAATAGAATTCATTGCTCGAAGAGTGGAGGAGGACAGGCTCGCCAGGGAAGCTGGCGATTTTGGTTACACTTTGGCGGAGCTCGACGAGGCACAAAAGGAGAGCCTTGCCGAGCAGGGGATGCTTGCCGGGAAGGGCGAGCTCGCCGCACCCGGCAAGGATGTCGGGCCAAGCCAGCCTGCCGACGAGTCAGGCAGCTCGGAGGATGAGGGCTCCTCTTCCGAGGAGGGCACCGAAAGCCCACCGCAGTCAGAGTCCCCAGCCCCTCTGAGGAGGAAACGCCTTCGCAGGCTTGGCAAAGTGGCTGAGCGGCAAGAAGTTCAACAACAGCCGGAGCGCCGTTCGACGCGCTCGACCGCGGCAAGGGCTGGTGCTGCGGGAGCGTCTCACGCGGCCCCGGCAACTGGAGCAGGGTCATCAAAGACCGCTACTACTACCCCCGCCAAGCGGCCAAGGAGCCCAGCTCCCCCTCCTCCCCCTCCTCACACGGAGGCGGACTTTGATTTTTCCGCTCTCAGCGAAGAGGACAACGAGGAAGAGTAAGTTCCCTTGCCGCGACCCTCAATCTTTGTAAGGTTTTGTTTCTGTCCTCACTTGTCGCGCTCCGGCCTTGCTTTCGTAGGGAGGAAACCTTGGCGGAGAGGACAAGGAAGAGAGCTAAGGTCTCAACGAGCAAGACCGTGGTGGTCGTCGAAGATGAGCCCACGGCAACCACCGGGGGAGCGTCTGAGACCATCCCGACCAGCTCGGAGCCCAGCCCTCGTCGCAGCCCCCAGCGTAAGTATTTCAACTACCTTTCGCTGGCGGTCGCTGAGGAACAAGCATTTGTCACTGACATCTTTGGGCGTGTAGGAGAGGAGCAGCAAGTGGAGCCATCTGAAGGTGCTCCAGAAGTACCACCCCCCTCGACCACACCGCCAAGGAGAAGATCTCCTGTAAGGGATCCCACTAGCGAGCCGAGCCACGAAGAGGAGCCGGCAAGCACCGAAGCGCCAAGCACCAGCGCTGGCGACCCCACCCCAATGACAAACGTTGACGGGGGAGGGGAGCCCACCGCTCCTGAGCTCAACACGGGTAAACCCACTTGCCGCAAAACTCTTTCTGCTTTCTTTCTTTTGTCTTCTTGAATTTCTTCCTGAAGCTCTTTTTGCTTTACTTCTCGGGTTGGCAGAGCCCTCCTCGGGGGAGCCAATGAACATTGACTCTTCTGCCGAGGAGAACACCGCAGGGGCCGTCGACGACGAGGCCGCCAAGGCCGCCGCTGCCAAGGCCGACAAGCTGGCAGCCGACAAGCTTGCCGACGAAGAAGCTGCCAGGGCTGCCGAAGAGGCCGACAAGGCTGCCGAGGATAATACCGCCAAGGCGCCCACCGATGAAGCCGCCAAGGCTGCTGAAGCTGAGGCCACCCAAAAGGCTGCTGAGGAGGCCGGCGAGGGAGCCGGTGGTCGTACTGACGGCCCTGAGGCCACAGGAGCGCCAGGCGCTACTCCGACCACGGGTCCCTCAACCACTGACGAGGCGGCAGCGCCCAACTCGCCTCCGCCAAGCAAATACATCCGGGTCGGCGAGAACGTCTACGTCAGCCTCCCCTGGACGGTGGGCTCTAGAGCGCCAACCGAGGAGGATGTTGTGGACGAGGAGATCCTTGCCGCTGCCGGGCTACAGCTTGTGGATGCGCCAGGCGCCAGCAGCAGCAGCACGTCTGAAGAGGAGCAACTGCTTCAAAAGCTGCTGAATCTTCATCGCGCCCGACGGGAGAAGCGAGCCTCCAGGGAGGCGCTCATCGAGAAGGCCGAAGCTGACATGTTGAGGCGCGCGGAGATCTTGGCGGATGTCCGCGCGCGATCTCTTAATGCGTTAGAGGTCAAGCGGGCACAGCTGGCCGAAGAACGGCAGGCCCTCCTCCTGATGAAGCAAGACATTGAACAAAAATAGGAGGAGACCGCCAAGGAGTTGTCTGCTCAGGCCGGTGATCTGAACCAGCGGAAAGTGGACCTTGATGCCCACGAAGAGGAACTTGCCGAGCGCAAGAAGAAACTTGCCGAAACCCTCCAGCAGAAAGACGAGGAGGTGGCAAGACTTGTCACAGAGCGGACCCAGGGGCAGGCACAAAAACACCAGAAGGAAATCGAAGCCTTGGCCCAAGAGTACGCCAGCAAGTTGGTGGAGGCCACCAATGCTGTCGCTGCTGCAGAAGTGAACAGGAAGGAAACAGAGGAGAAAGTGGCAAGACTAGAGGCCGCCCTCAAGGCAAACGGTGACAAGCTCTCAACGCTTGAAAGTGAGAGGGCAAAGGTGACCCACACTTTGGCGGAGATGCAAGTTACCATAGCCAAGAAGAACAATCTGCTTGCCGCCGCCAACGACTCCAGAGCAGACCTGAAGCTGAAGCTGACCACGCTGAAAGAGACGCTCGACACCACCAGAAAGCGCGAAGGGCTTCTAATGACAGAGCTCCAGAAGGAAAAGGGTCTGCTTCAAGACGCTATTGCAACCCACAAGAAGTTCAGGGATAACGTGGGGATCTTCACAGACAGGCTTGCCAGCGCCGCCGAGGACATCGACAAGGAGCTGACTGCCCTGAAGGTGCCGGACTTCGGGTTCTCCACCGACAAGAACACGCAAACTAGCGTCAAGCTAGCCGAGTTCTTCGACGGAGTAGTAGAAGCACTCCAATAGCTCCAAGTCAATCACAAGGCTCAACTGGCCGACGAGTCACGCAGGCTTTGCCGGGGAGTTCTCCGGAGGTTGTTGGTGAAGATAGCATACAGAAACCCGGGCGTCGACTTCAGCAACATCTTCAAAAGCTTGCCGAAGGAATACGACCCCGCGCCACTAGAGGCCCTTGTCGCGCCCATCGTGGAGAGGGTGGACCAAATCCAGAGAGTCGAAGGCGAGCACCGCAATTAGAGAGCCCATTCTTCTCCCTCCTTGCCGCCGCTAGACATGTTAAAGAACAATCTGTTTAAGCCGCGGCAACTTATCTTGTAATATAACTTGCAATATTTTGAAGTTAATGCATGTCATCTCCCTTGAGCAATTTCTTTCTTTGTGTGTACTTGCCCTACGCTTATAGGGGACTTGCCGGTGCGCGCACCATTGCCGCGAGTGCTGGGTGCGGGAATTCAGCAGCCTGCTGGCGGTGCCGCTGCCGGCAAGCAACCTTGTCGCGCTCAGTGCAGCCACTTAGGTTGTTGAGCGGACTCGAAACAAGGTAAGGGCGCGACCGATTACGCTTAGGTTCCGTCGCGCACAGGTTTTCCATACAAAGAGTAGTATTGTTCAAGGAAAATAACCTTGAAAATAAAAAAGAATTTGATTGTTCAAACTTTGGCACTTAGCTTTGTCGCTGATCTCTCCGCGGCAAGGTCTTGTCACTGCTTGCCGCTGCCTTCTTCCCGGCAAGGCAAAGTTTCTTTGAATGACGCCTGGTCCATATCCTTATCCCATCCCCCCCGGCAAACTTGTGCGCGAGGGAAGCTTCTGTCTCTTTGAGAAAAAGAAAGAAGAGAAAATAAAGATATAGGAGCTTGGCGGCTCGTTAATGCTTACCGGGGAGGCTGTACTGCACAGTATGTCAGATAATCATGCAAAATAAAAGTAAACATGAAATCGTCAAAAACTGCGAAATACAAAAGCTTTATTTATGCACAGGGTCTGCGCCTGGCTTTGTACAAAGGATTACATGCAATAGCGGCAATACTTGTACAAAAGGTGGTTGCCGGGGAAGGGCCCGGCAACCGCGCCTTATGGAAAAAACTTACGAAGATGCTCAATGTTCCAGGAATTGATCACTGGAATGCCATCCTCGGTCTCCAGGCGGACAACGCCGGGCCTGGTGACTCGTTTCACCCGATAAGGGCCTTCCCACTTCGACGTCAACTTGTTTGAATTCTTGGCCGACTGAACGCGCCGAAGAACAAGGTCGCCTTCCTCGAGACTTCTGGCATTAACTTTGCGGCTATGGTAGCGACGCAAAGCTTGCTGGTAGCGAGCAGCTCTCACAGCAGCCTGAAGACGACCCTCCTCAAGGAGCACAGCGTCATCTTGCCGCAGTTGCTCTTGCTCAAGCTCATCGTAAGCGAGCACTCGAGGTGACCCGTATACGAGTTCCGTGGGGAGAACTTCCTCTGCTCCATAAACTAGAGCAAAAGGCGTCTGGCCAGTAGCTCGATTTGGCGTCGTCCTGATCGACCAAAGAACCACTGGCAGCTCCTCGATCCAGTTCTTGCCGCACTTGCGCAGCCTGTCGAAAGTTCTCGTCTTGAGCCCACGCAGCACTTCAGCATTTGCCCTTTCAGCTTGACCGTTGCTTCGCGGGTGAGCAACAGAAGCGAAACAGACCTTGGCGCCAAGGTCTTCGACATACTGCATGAAGGCGTGGCTCGTGAACTGGGTACCGTTGTCGGTGATGATCCTGTTAGGAACACCAAAGCGACAAACAATTCCCTTGAAGAACTTGATGGCTGATTGTGCTGTCACCTTCCTCACTGCTTCCACTTCCGGCCACTTCGTAAACTTGTCGATGGCCACATACAAGTACTCGAAGCCCCCGGTGGCACGGGGAAAGGGGCCGAGGATGTCGAGCCCCCAGACCGAAAATGGGTAGGAGAGAGGGATTGTCTGGAGAGCTTGAGCTGGCTGATGAATCTGCTTGGAATGAAACTGGCACGCTTCACACTTGGTTACTAGTGCAGTTGCATCCTGGAGGGCGGTGGGCCAAAAGAAACCTTGCCGGAAAGCCTTTCCAGCAAGGGCTCTTGACCCTATGTGGTGACCACATATGCCTCCATGAATCTCCGCCAACAGCTCCTGTCCTTCTTCCCGGGGAATACACTTCAATTTCACACCGTTTGGTCTTTTTCTGCACAGCATGTCATCCACAAATTGATACATATTGGACCGTCGGGCTACTTTCTCCGCTTCTTCCTGCTCTTCGGGAAGTTCTCCTGTCTGAAGGAAACGGACGATCTACTGCGCCCACGCTAGAGCCTGTGGCTCGACAACGAGGACTAAAGGCATTTCTTCTGCTGCGGGAACATCAGGCCCTACGGCAAGAGCTTGTCGCTCTACCAGAGCCGGCCGTTCCCCGACGAGCTTGGCGGGAACAGCCGCTTCAACGACAAGAGCCTGGGGCCCTGCTGGAGCGTGCTGTCCTTCAACAAGCTCGTCGGGAGCAGTTGCTTCAACGACGGAAGCCCAAGGCCTCGTCGGAGCATCTTGCTCCTCAGCGCGTCGATCAGGAGCGCCTGCTTCAATGACAAGGACCCGAAGTCTTGTCGGAGCAAGTTGCCCCTTTGCCTCTTGCCTAGGAGCACCCGCTTCAACGACAAGAGCGTGAGGCCTTGTCGGAGCAAGTTGCCCCTCTGCAACTTTGGCGCTGGCTTTGGCAGCCTTCTTGCCGGCGGCTTCGGGGAGCTCTGCCGGGAAGTAGTCGCCAGAAGCCAACTTCCTCTTCCTGCCTTGCCCTACTGATGGCGTCACGGATGGCTGAGTTAGTTGGAGCACAAAAGTACCTGGTTCCACAGGCAATTTGAGTGCGGCGCGCTTTGACAAACCATCGGCAATGTCATTCTCAGCACGTGGGACGTGCTCCATTTGTAGGCCGTCAAAGCGTTCCTCCAACTTCCTCACCTCATCTACATAAGCTTCCATCAATGGGCATTGGTAGTTCTTGTTCACTTGCCTGACGACAAGCTGCGAATCTCCCCTGACAATAAGCTTCTTGATCCCAAGGTCTGCCGCGATCCTGAGACCGGCAAGCAACCCCTCATATTCTGCAGTATTGTTCGTCGCCTGTTCCTTGGGAAAGTGCATTTGGACCACGTACTTGAGGTGCTCTCCGGTGGGTGCGACAAGCAGTACGCCAGCACCGGCGCCTTGCAGCGAAAAGGCACCATCAAAGTACATAAGCCACTCTTTGCTTGTCTCCTTGCCGGGGAGAGTCATCTCTGGGATTTCTTCGTCTGGCGTTGGTGTCCATTCTGCGACAAACTCTGCCAAAACTCGGCTCTGTATGGTTGATGTACTCTCAAACTTGAGACCAAAGCTCGACAACTCCAACGCCCACTCGACAATCCTGCCTGTCGCTTCTGGATTTTGCAAAATCCTTTTCAGCGGGAAGCGAGTGACAACGGTAACTTCATGTGCTTGAAAGTAATGGCGCAGCTTTCTCGAGGCCATGAGAAGGCCGAAAAGCAGCTTCTGCACACCAGAATACCTTGACCTAGCTCCCTGCAGAAGAGAGCTCACAAAGTAGACCGGGCGCTGCACCATTTTCTTCTTTTGTATCACTTCGCCTGACTGCGCAGACGAATCCTTGTCGGCAGCAAAACTTGTCGGGGGAGCCCCCAGCTTGTCGCTGGACGTGCTTGCCGCAGTTACTGCTTCCTCATCCACCTCTCTCTCCGCTACTAGCGTAGCACTAACCACTTGATTGGTTGCCGCTAGATACAGCAACAACTTCTCTTGTGGTTTAGGTGCGACAAGTATTGGAGGAGAGGAGAGGTATCTCTTCAAGTCTTGCAGCGCTGCCTCCGCCTCCAGAGTCCATTTCAATGGACCTGCCTTTTTTAAGATTTTGAAAAATGGCAGGGCGCGCTCAGCTGACTTGGAGATAAACCTACTGAGAGCAGCAACACAGCCGGCAAGTCGTCGTACATCCTTGACGCGCTTCGGTGCTTCAATTTGCTCAATGGCTTTGATCTTGTCAGGATTGGCTTCAATTCCACGTTGAGACACAAAGAACCCGAGAAGCTTGCTGGAGGGAACTCCAAACACGCACTTCTCGGGGTTGAGCTTCAGGTTGATCTTGCGCAGATTTACAAAAGTTTCTTCTAGATCTTGAACCAAAGTAGCCCTGTCCTTGCTTTTGACCACTATATCATCCATATAGGCTTCCACATTTCTGTGCAGCTGAGGCTCAAAAGCAATCTGGACGGCTCTTGCAAATGTCGAACCAGCATTTTTCAAACCAAATGGCATACGTACGAAACAATATGTGCCACAGGGTGTGATAAATGCGGTCTTTTCCTCATCTTCCTCAGCCATGAAGATTTGATGATACCCTGAATATGCGTCAAGAAATGAAAGCAAATCACATCCTGCCGTGGAGTCAACAATCTGGTCTATGCGGGGCAAAGGAAATGGGTCTTTGGGACAAGCTTTATTGACATCAGTGAAATCAATACAAAGCCTCCATTTTCCATTCGCTTTGCGCACGACAACAGGATTGGCCAACCACGTAGGATGGAGCACTCCTCTGACGAGGCCTGCTGCTTCCAACTTCTTGATTTCTTCCGCAATAAACTCTTGCCGCTCCACAGCTTGCTTTCTGGCTTTCTGCTTGACGGGCCTTGCGTGGGGACAAACGGCAAGGTGGTGCTCAATTACTTTCCTGGGAACACCGGGGATGTCGGACGGTTGCCATGCAAACACGTCGACATTCGCCCGCAGGAAAGCAACGAGCGCGCTTTCCTATTTGTTGTCAAGTATGGCACTGATGGTGAAGGAACCACCAGTGCCGTCCTCCTTGGCGGGCACCTTCTTTGTCGCCGGCGGAGCGGCTTTGTTCTTCTTGCACTTGCCGGTGGAGCTCTCTGGTGCGTCCTCGACGGCAGCGCAGCACTCCGAAGAGGTGCGCTTGCCGGAGTGGGCACAGGAGCTCTTGCCGGACTTCCTCTTGTTCTCCCCCCCGAGAGCTTCAGCGGCAAGTGCCTTGGCGGTAGTTGCGGCAGCTGCTTCCCGGTAGATCTTGTCGGCGCAAATAAGCGCATCCTTCTTGTCGCAGGGAACTGTGATAACACTTACTGGGCCTGGCATCTTCAACACGTTGTAGGCATAATGAGAGGCTGCCATGAACTTGGCGAGCGCTGGACGGCCAAGTATCCCATTATAAGGCAATGGAATATCGGCAACGTCAAAGGTGACCTGCTCGGTCCGGTAGTTCAGCTCGCCGCCAAATGTCACTGGCAGCGTGATCTTCCCTTTCGGCTTGCTCCTTCCTGGATTGACTCCTTGGAAAGTACCAGTTTCCTCAAGCTCGCCGTCAGGGATTTGAAGTTTCCGGAGCACAGCGGGCGAAATCAGATTCAAGCCGGCCCCACCGTCAACTAACATCTTCGTGACCTAGAGGTTGCGGATCGTTGGTGAAACCAACATCGGCAAGCACCCGACCGCCGTTGTGCGGTCAGGGTGGTCCTCAATGTCAAAGACGATAGGCGTGTCAGACCATTTCAGAAGCTTTCTGGCGTCAACAGATGGTTCCGCCGCATTGATCTCTCGCGCCCACTGTTTAAGTTGGCGGTGAGAAGAATGCAACGAAGCACCACCATCAACACACAAGACTTCTGCGGCTTTCTGAAATTCGTGCTCACTGGATTCTTCATCATCTAGATCATCATCATCATCATCTTTGTCGCGGCCACGAGGAGGCCTGTCTCTCTGCTGCTGCTTGGCTTTGCCGCGACGCCCTCCTCGGGTAGTGCGCTTCTTGCCGGACCCGCCAGCACCTTCTGGGGCCTTCTCCTTGTCGCGCCTCTCATACTCAGCTTTCTGCTGTTCGACAAGCTGCTCGACTCGTCGGCAGTTCTGGAGATCGTGTCCCTTGGTGCGGTGGATCTTGCAATATTGCTTGTCGGAGCCGTCCTGCTTGTCGGCAGCCGCCAAGGCCTAACAGTTGGCGCACACGGCAATCTCCTTGCCGGAGCCCTCGACTTTGGCCTTGTCGGCGCTGCCGTTGCCGCTGGACTGCTCGACGGCAAGCACAGCTTTGCCCTTTTTCTTCCTGTTGTTCCGCCGCCGGCCCTTCTTTGCCGGGGCGGTACCTTCGCTGTCTGAGCTCCCCCCTGGGCCAACACCTTCACCGGGAAGTTTCCTTCCCTCTTCAGCACGCGCACACTTGTCGGTGAGAGCATATAGCTGGCCAATGTCTCTGACCTTGGTCATCGCCATTTCCTCTCGCATCTTGCGGTTACGCACGTTCTGATGGAACGCGCTAATAACCGCAGCGGGGTGAACATCTGGGATGTTGTACTGTACGCGGCTGAACCTTTGAATGTATTTGCGCAGGGGCTCTCCTTCCTTCTGGGGGATGAGATGAAGATCACTCTCCTGGCCATGAGGTTGATGACCGCCAGTAAAGGCACCAACAAACTGATGGCACAGGTCCGCCCATGAAGAAATGGAGTTCTCTGGCAAGTGCATGAGCCATGAGACGACGTTGCGTTTTAACACGAGCGGGAAGTAGTTAGCAAGAATCTTGTCGTCTCGTCCCCCGGCAGCTTGCACCGCAATGGTGTAAATGCTGAGGAACTCCGACGGGTGTGTCTTGCCATCATACTTCTCCGGCACGTCAGGCTTGAAAGCCTTGCGATTGGGCCACTGGACCTGCCGCAGCTCACGGGTGAACGTTGGACAACTTACCGCGTACGGCAAGTCGCCAGGATCCCCTGGCGCATGCATGTCAACAGCGGGCCCTGCGCGTCTGTCGGACTGACGATGCGCTTCTCTCCTCCGCTCGATAGTGGTACGAGCGTCTTCTCCTCTACGTTCCTGAAGAACGAGGCGCTGGTCACAACGAGCTCGCGGGTCAGACGACGCCGTGGAATCATCGCCACGGGCGTCGTTTCGACGTGTCGGCGACCGAGGCCGTCTGGGCGGGGAGTGTATGGTTGTTGCCCCCTCGCCGTTCTTGTTGGTGACAGCATTGTCACCAGTTCTCTTGTCGGCCGCGCGCACCGGGTCGGCATCAGCGAAGCTAAGAAGGCTCTGAATGGTTGCCCTCCACTCGTCAAGCTTATCTGCTGGTGGAGGGAAGTTCAGGAGTAGCTGCGCACGTGCCAACGCTTCTGCTGGTGAGGGAGGTATCGAGTGGCGTGAGGACTGTGGGATGCTCTTACTCCTAACAATGTTAGAAGGAGCATCTCCATGCCCAGGCGACCGCACCTCGACCCCGCCAACGTGTTGTTGCGTATGGTGACCCCACGCATCTCGAGATCGATGCGCAAGTTCATTATCCAGGGAGCACCTGGCACCTGGGGCGTCAGGACGCTGCCTGTCACGGGCTTCTTGCGAAGGCCGCGGCGTCTGAACCGGCGCAGGCGTTCCAGAACGTGCAGCACCATTTCTGGAGCTTGCAGGGCCAGCAGCAGCGAGCAGCGCTGCGTTCCCAGACCCAGCAGCGCCAAGATTGGCGTTGCTGGCCTGGTTTTGGACAGGTGGAGGTAATAGGAGCTCTCGCTCTCCAGTCCCCCCAGCAGCCGCAATCACGTCGGCACCCTCCTGCATGGGAGCAGGCGGGTTGGACGTAGACGCACCGATGGCCGAAGTCTTCTTTTTTGGAGCCATAAGGCGGAGGATGGCCCAAAAACTAAGGCGCAAATCGCTAGATTAGGTTCACACAACCTCCTTCCCCCTACCTGGCGCGCCAAAGATGTCGGGGATGAATCCGCGATCACCTATGGGACCCAGGGAAGGACCCCTTTACGTTCGGCAGGGAGAGACGGTCGCACGAAGAGCAAATCTAGCGAAGAACACGACAGTGCACGAGAGAGATTTACCCAGGTTCGGGCCGCACGGATGCGTAAAACCCTACTCCTGCTTTTTGGTTTATTATCTATATGATTGTTCTAGCTCCAGGAGCGCTACAGTACAGAGTAGCTGCGTACAACACTGGAGTTCTCCATCTCCCAGTTCCTCCTCTTCTCCACGTTGCCTAAGGGCCTCCTTTTATACGCACAAAGGGGTCACCAACAGGTGGCAAACAGTAAAGGTAGAGGTGGAAAGTTGCTACAGTAAGGCCATTATTACCAGGATGACATGTCCTACCTACCACTGACGGCAGGGGACAAGGGCATTAAATGCCCATGCCTTTGCTGTCCAGATACATGTACCCGGACGTCTTGGACGTGGGAAAAGCCTATCCCACCTGCTCCTGCACCGCTAGCTACAGTGTACCGCCGTCTACACAGTGCCCTGCCACACACGCTTGGAAGGACCCAGAGCGCCACGCTGGCAGAGGCACCGGAGCAGCACAGTAGCACAGTGGTACAGTAACGCTTGCCGCGGCAAGACCTTGCCGCACCTGACAGCTTGCCGCAACCCATAGCTTGCCGCGCAAGGTAACTTGCCGGGGCAAGTACCTTGCCGCAGCTGCTATCTTGCCGCAGCCAATGACTTGCCGGGGCAAGTACCTTGCCGCGGCAAGTACTCTGCTACAGCAAACCTCAGGCTGGGCCTCAGCTGTCCCTCCCGGCAAGCTCCTCTTGCCGGGGCCTTAACCCTTGCTTTGTATACTTTGTTCTTGAATGGCTTAATAATCTTGAGCTTCTCTCTGGCTGTCCTCCCGCAAGCCTGGCCGCGGGATGCTACTACTGCCCGTGCACAAGTACGGGGTACTAGGGTACCCCTATTCTAGTACACCGACAGGCCCCAATCCGAGCAGCTTGAGAAGTTGTTGGTCATCGTGCCCTACAAGGCACCCGACAAGAATGGCAAGAGGGCAGAGGTACCGAAGGCCCGGGAGGGCCTCCGTCGCAAAGCTCGTCCGGACAGCAGGTCTGGAGACACCGCGGCCTAGTCCGCACAGGAAGGGGATGAGGACGAGGAGGAAAGCGCCTCCTCGCACTCGAAGAAGAGGGCGGCGTCCAGTGACGTCGAGGAGGTTCAACCTCCTCAGGCCCGGAAGAGACAGTGCGGGCCCAAGCTGGTTCTGTCCGACAGTTCAGACTCCGACAAGGAGTCCAAAGCGTCCAAGAAGGTTTCGGAGAAGGAACCCAGGGTCAAGCCCCAAGCGGCCAAGTATGTACTGCGACATTTTCAATTGCTTTACGCTTTTAGTAGTCCCTGATAGAACATAGATTGATTGATTTTCTAATGGTACAACCCTCCGCGTGGCCACCCCGCCGAGGAGACCTCTTCGAGGACGTCCCTGCCCGCTGAACTGGCGGACAGTGGCTCACGCTCGGCACCCCCTCCAATCCCCAAAGAAGCTGGGGAGGTGGTGTCACAAAAGACCCCTCCTCCTCCGAACACGAGGGAGGAGGTCGATGCTACCATGGCTGAGGCCGACGCCTCGGTCACTGAAGACCAGGGGGATGCTTCCCTCCTGGCTAACATGGGGAGGGAGTCCGGACCATTCGGACCCCCTCAGCCGCTTGCTCCTGAGCCCCCAAGGCCCTCGATGGCACAGGATCCCCCTTCCGATGGAGAAGGCATCGGGGAGCCAACGCCAGCGCCGAACACGTCCACACGGGCGGCGGCTGGCTAGCCAGATGCGCTGGAGGAGTTGGTGAACAACTCCATCATTGTTGATGGGCACCGCACTCTTATGAGTGCAGTCATGCAAAGTGTTCGGTCCGTCCAGTCCGAACTGAATGATGCTGTCCAAGGCCTTCTTACAGGCTTTGAGGTAAGTCAAGTAATGTTATTTTCTCATAGACTGGTTGTAATTTTTAGTTTGGGTAGGCTGTGTACGTAGCAGCCCCCGGGACTCTGCAGGAACTTCGGAGAAGCCTGC
This sequence comes from Thinopyrum elongatum, assembly GCA_011799875.1. Lineage (NCBI taxonomy): Eukaryota > Viridiplantae > Streptophyta > Magnoliopsida > Poales > Poaceae > Thinopyrum > Thinopyrum elongatum. The sequence goes on from CM022300.1 coordinate 239,451,608, forward strand.
AGAGGATCAAATTCGGTAGGCCGATTGATAATCTCGACATTACTTTTGCTAACGCAGGCATCTTCTGTGGCCGCGGCTGCTAATGCCGTGGCACTAGAGGAGATGGATCGGAAGCTTAGGCTTTCCGATAAAGAGCTTGACCTTGTTAACAAATGGCTTGACGAGGCGCAAGGTATGCCCTATAATGAGATGTGTATTTGCTTGATGCCAGATATTGACGACCGGACTGTATGCTAATCCTTTATCGTGATGGTCCTGCAGCTGCCGCCGTCGAGGTTGAGGGCTTAAGGGAGGCCTTGAAGAAAGCCGAGGCAGGCGACCGCGAAGAAAACGACCGCTGAGAAGGCGGTGGCCGAGCTTGAGAGGGCCAAGCTTGCGACCGAGCAGCACGAGGCTGGGGTGACCGAAGTCCAAGTGGAGCTCCAGGATGCCGCCAAGAAGCTGGAGGCTCTTGAGAAGGAGCAGGAGGAGCGGTCCTCCCGGCTGTCCAAGGCGGAGAAGGAGCTCCAGGAGGCAAGGACCGAATCACGAGGTGTCCGGGAGGAGCTCCGCCAAGTCGGGCAAATTGCGAATGGTAAGAAATACTTACTGCAGATTGTGTTCAGAGGCAACAGGTTCGCCCTACTGACGCGGGTCTGGCGCTCCGCAGGCGTCTTCGCCGAACTTCTGAAGAATATGGCGGCCGCGGCGAAGCACTACGCCACTCTCGAGGAGGACTCTACACAGCGGCTCTTCTGGTCATAGTTTCCGGACTCCGAGTGCCCTCCCCTCCTAAGCAATCAAATGAAGCAGCTGATGGAGATGCATCGGATGTCAGAGCTGGCCGTGAAGGACCTCTGTGTCAGTCTATGGCTGGCCGAGCGCATTTTAGACACCTACTTCGGCCTTGTGCAGAAGCTGCGGGAGGTGCCGCTCCGGATTGACATCGTAAAGGGTCAGCGTGCCTTGAGGGGGCGAGGCTTGCATTTGCGAAGACCATGGTGCATTGCCCGAAGATTAATCCAATGGACATGGCCACTAGTCCTCTACCCAAGGGAAAGGAGCATCACCGCCCTGAGCAGTTTTTTGCACAGGTGATGACCGGCGCGCGGGCGATAGAGGGCCAGTGTTTAAAAGATGTAATGCTTGAGTGATTGTATTAATTTTGTACCAAGTGGACCTCATGCTTTATAATGCATCTGCCTGACTTGTTTTATATTGTCATGATTTAATTTTGACTCCTATGTGGCCGTATGTTTAGTCTGAAAGCTACCAGTCGTCGGCTTCAGCCCCCAAGTGAATATCACGAGGGGTGTTTTGTCTCCGCACTATTACCCTTAGCCAACGTCTTGGAACCCGGAGGCGGTAGTGCATGAGCGAAACCAGGCAATCGGACTAGTTGGTTTTATCACTTTCACTTAGCTGTAGGAGCTTGACGGTGGGGGCTAAGGACTAGCCCCCGGTGTTTTGTGATGTACTTGGGGGTCAACACCTACCCTTTCCGATCACGTGGTTTGTGTTAAGACGAACCCTTCGTGTGACACAGCGAAATCGCCAACGATTTCTGGAGTCAAACCTTGTCATCGGATCGCTAATCAGTTCGCGCTTAATATGACGGTCAGTTTTTGGCTTTCTCCTCCTGAGGTACTTGACCGGGCAAACCAGAAGTACAATCGCAGGGGTTCTCCCTTTGCCTTCTTAGCCGAACGTGCGGAACATAAGAGGCAAGCACAAGAGCCGGGCAACCCAACTATTGACAGAAGACATAGTTCGGAACTGATGCATATAATGCAATATCCGAGACGCCGGACACCCCGCGGAAGGCGGTGCCGGACTTGAAGATATGGAGCTGATATGTAAATCGAACTCTTAGCTAGTTAATGTGTTTTCGTGCCGGCCTGTTCGAAAAGTGAGTGGAGAATCATAAAGGGGGTAGAAAAATCGTAAGATGCGGATATCTGAACACCATAAAGGGCGCTTTTATTATTTCTCGTAACATCAAGTCATCTAACCATACGATTCGAACTGCCAAGGCATTATAAAAAATAAAAGAGTTTTACAGAATAAAGGTTTACGCAGGGCCTTGATGCGTGAGTTGAAGCCTTCACTTTGCCCTGCTGCACGTCTGCGCCTTTGCTTCTGGGAGGTGGGGGTTGGGACCTTCGATGTGACCTTGAGGGGTGAGGATCCTGCCGCTGGAGCTTTATGCTTGGGGGTTTTCGGAATTGGCCCCCGGGTCGTCCGAGGACGAGGTAATTCCGAAGTTTGGTTTAGCCGAACATATATTTCGGATTTGTTGATATATGCCTCACGGCTGCCCATGGTATTTTGAGTGCGAAATTGTGCTGACGAGGCACGTAGAGTGCGAAGAATGTGGGCGTGCCATGGGGCGCGCATCCCTATTTGCGGTGAACGCATGCGGGTTCCCATGACGGGGAACGGGTTCGAACCCGTTTACTATTGTTGCCGGCCTTTACGGCGAGTCAGCATCCGGGCCTATATGGGCCAGTGTGGTCTTCGGCCGCTAGGGCCGCAGTGTGCTCTTCGGTTCAAAGTGAGCGTTCTGTGTTGCTGTTGATAGTTATGACGCCCTAGGGACCATGCATCTTCAACTTGAGGTACGTGTAATGCAGAACGACATTGAATTTGGCGAACGCTGTTCGGCCGTGGAGGGCGTGATAGCCACTGCGAAAAGGTGCAATGTTGAAGATCAAGTCCTCGCTTCGGAAGTTACTCGGAGATCCGAACACTACTTCAAGCGTCACAGTGCATGTGCAGCGGGCCTCCACTCTCGGAATGACCCCTTTGAAGGTGGTGTTGCTGGGTTTGAACCTTGACGGATCAATCCCCCTTTTCCTCACTGTATCTTCGTATATCAGATTGAGGCTGCTACCTCCGTCCATGAGGACTCTTGTGAGGTGGAATCCATCGATGATGGGGTCGAGCACTAGGGCTGCGGACCCTCCATGGCGTATGCTTGTGGGATGGTCCCTGCGATCGAACGTGATCGGGCAAGCTGACCATGGATTGAACTTCGGCGCTACTGGCTCAACTGAGTACACGTCTCGTAGTGCTCGCTTCCTCTCCTTCTTCGGTATATGGGTTGCGTTAATCATGTTTACCGTCTTGACCTTGGAAGGGAAGAGTTTCTGGCCTCCACTATTCGGCCTGCGGGGCTCATCATCATCCTCGCTTCGTGGGCTTTTGCCCGAGTCTTCGGCTGTGAGTTTGCCGACCTGTTTGATCACCCAACAATTTCGGTTGGAGTGGTTGGCGGGCTTCTCTGATGTGCCGTGGATCTGACAAGGCCTGTCCAGAATTGTGTCTAGTCTGGATGGGCCGTCATTGTTGCCTTTAGGGGCTTTCTTTCGGGGTCCAGACTTTTGGTTTCAGAATCTGGCATTTACTGCCGTATCCTCGCCCTCGCCATCATTGTGGCGACGTTTGCTCTTGCTGCGTCGGGGCTTTTTATTTCCGTCTCGAACCTCGGAGGTACCGGGTGTGTCGGGGTTGGTGTTTTTGCGAGTGAGCCAACTGTCTTCGCCCGCGCAAAAGCGGGTCATGAGAGAGGTAATGGCTGCCATAGTTCTTGGTTTGTCCTGGCCAAGCTGTCGTATGAGCCATTCATCCTTGACACTATGCTTGAAGGCGACCAAGGCTTCACCATTCGGACAGTCGACAATCTGGTTTTTCTTGGTCAGGAATCGGTTCCAAAATTGTCGGGCAGATTCTCCGGGTTGTTGTGTGATGCGATTTAGGTCGTCAGCATCCGGAGGCCGGACATAGGTGCCCTGAAAGTTTGCTCGAAAAGCGTCCTCAAGCTCTTCCCAGTAGCCTATAGAGTCTTCGAGAAGGCTGTTCAGCCAGTGCTGAGCTGGACCTTTAAGCTTTAGCGGCAAATATTTAATGGCGTGGAGGTCATCTCCTCGCACCATGTGAATGTGGAGGAGGAAATCCTCTATCCATACGGCTGGATCTATGGTTCCGTCGTATGATTCGATGTTCACAGGCTTGAAGCCTTCCGGGAATTGGTGTTGCATCACCCTCTCTGTGAAGCACACGGGGTGTGCGGCGCCCCGAACTCGGGCCACATCGCGTCGGAGGTCTTCGGCTCTCCGAGCCTACTGCTGCTCCCAGATTCTATCGTTCCGGTTTAGCCGATCGTAGTATCATTCCCGATAAGCAGGCGGGTCTTCTCTGGGTCCGTAGATGGGCCTAGTATGGCCTCCTCGAGCGTCTAGGTCATGCCGGAGGTCGTACTCATAAGTGCGCCGCACTTGATCCATGTCGTGACGGCGAGGTGGGGCGGCTGGGTTTTCGGCCCCGTCAGCTTCCCTGTCCCGCCCTCTAGGGGGGCGGTCCGACTATTCGGTGCTTGTATATGTTGGACGTGTTAGCTCTATGGCCTCGTCGTCGAACTGCGGCAATAGCCTTCACTTGGGATAACTCTTAGTTGGCTGTTCGCGGCCATACCCCTCTTCGGCAGCTAGGACTTTAGTCCATCGGTCGTTGAGGGTGTCCTGTTCGGCTTTGATTTTGCGTTTTTTTTGTTTAGGCTGCGGGCAGTGGCTAAAAGCCTCAGCTTGAACCGTTCCTGCTCCAGAGGGTCTTCGGGGACGATGAAATCGTCCTCCCCGAGACTGACTGATACGTCTCCAACGTATCTATAATTTTTGATTGTTCCATGCTATTATATTATCTATCTTGGATGTTTTATATGCATTTATATGCTATTTTATATGATTTTTGGGACAAACCTATTAACCTAGAGCCCAGTGCCAGTTTCTGTTTTTTCCTTATTTTTGAGCTTCGTAGAAAAGGAATATCAAACGGAGTCCAATTGACCCGAAAATCCACAGAGAATATTTTTGGGAAATATAAAAAATACTGGAACGAAAAGTTATCGGAGAGGAGTCCCGAGGCCACCACAAGGGTGGAGGGCGCGCCCTCCGTCCTTGTCGTCGCCTCATGGGCCCTCTTGACTTGTCCTTGACGCCGACACCTCCTATAAATCCCAAAACCTCCAGAACATAACCTAGATCGAGAGTTCCGCCGCCGCAAGCCTCTGTAGCCACCAAAAACCATTCGGGACCCTGTTCCGGCACCCTGCCGGAGGGGGAAATCATCACCGGTGGCCATCTTCATCATCCCGGCGCTCTCCATGACGAGGAGGGAGTAGTTCACCCTCGGGGCTGAGGGTATGTACCAGTAGCTATGTGTTTGATCTCTCTCTCTCTCTCGTGTTCTTGATTTGGCACGATCTTGATGTACCGCGAGCTTTGCTATTATAGTTGGATCTTATGATGTTTCTCCCCTCTACCTTCTTGTAATGAATTGAGTTTTCCCTTTGAAGTTATCTTATCGGATTAAGTCTTTAAGGATTTGAGAACACTTGATGTATGTCTTGCATGTGTTTATCTGTGGTGACAATGGGATATTCACGTGATCCACTTGATGTATGTTTTGGTGATCAACTTGCGGGTTCTGTGACCTTGTGAACTTATGCATAGGGGTTGGCACACGTTTTCGTCTTGACTCTCCGGTAGAAACTTTGGGGCACTCTTTGAAGTTCTTTGTGTTGGTTTGAATAGATGAATCTGAGATTGTGTGATGCATATCGTATAATCAAACCCGCGGATACTTGTGGTGACATTGGAGTATCTAGGTGACATTAGGGTTTTGGTTGATGTGTGTCTTAAGGTGTTATTTTAGTACGAACTCTAGGGCTATTTGTGACACTTATAGGAATAGCCCAATAGATCGATCAGAAAGAATAACTTTGAGGTGGTTTCATACCCTACAATAATCTCTTCGTTTGTTCTCCGCTATTAGTGACTTTGGAGTGACTCTTCGTTGTACGTTGAGGGATTGTTATATGATCTAATTATGTTATCATTGTTGAGAGAACTTGCACCAGTGAAAGTATGAACCCTAGGCCTTGTTTCTAAGCATTGCAATACCGTTTTTGCTCACTTTTGTTACTAGTTACCTTGCTGTTTTTATATTTTCAGATTACAAAAACCTATATCAACCATCCATATTACGCTTGTATCACCATCTCTTCGCCGAACTAGTGCACCTATACAACTTACCATTGTATTGGGTGTGTTGGGGACACAAGAGACTCTTAGTTATTTGGTTGCAGGGTTGTTTGAGAGAGACCATCTTCATCCTACGCCTCCCACGGATTGATAAACCTTAGGTCATCCACTTGAGGGAAATTTGCTACTCTCCTACAAAACTCTGCACTTGGAGGCCCAACAAAGTCTACAAGGAGAAATGTTGCGTAGTAGACATCAAGCTCTTTTCTGGCGCCGTTGCCGGGGAGGTTAGTGCTTGAAGGTATATCTTTAGATCTTGCAATCAAATCTTTTAGTTTCTTGTTTTATCACTAGTTTAGTTTGTAAAAGAAAACTACAAAAAAAATGGAATTTAGGTTGCCTCATTTGCTTCATCTTTATAATGTCTTTCGTGAAAATGATGGAAAGGAAAATTGTGCTCAATTGATAGAAGAAGAATGCAACAAAATGTTTGGCACTAAATATTTGAATGATGAGCATGATTGCAATGTTGTTGGTATGAATTCTCTGAATATCCATGATGCTAATGATATGCAAAGCCATAAGCTTGGGGATGCTATGTTGATGAAGATGATATTTTTAGTTCCACAAGTTTTGATGAGAATATTTATTATGATGATAGCATGCCTCTTATTTATGATGATTATATTGATGAAAGTGGGTTTGGAAGAGTGTCAACTCTAGGTAGTATTGATCCCACTATTTTGGAGGGTGTTGAATCTTTTCACAATATTGATAAAAGTGGATTTGTAGAGGTCATGACTTTATTTAGTGATGAATCCACTATTTTGGAAGAGGTTCCAATTGATTATGAGAACAAAGTTGCTATTTATGATGATTATTGTGATGACATGTATGCTATAAAGAATAATGATAACCATGAAACTTGTCATCATGATTTTAATTTTTCAATTGGATTATGCCTCACATGATAGTTATTTTGTTGAGTTTGCTCCCACTACTATTCATGAGAATAAATTTGCTTATGTGGAGAGTAATAAAAATTCTATGCTTATGGATCATGAAAAGAATGCTTTATGTGATAGTTATATTGTTGAATTAATTCATGATGCTACTGAAAATTATTATGAGGGGGGAACATATGCTTGTAGGAATTGCAATAATATCAAGTTTCCTCTCTATGTGTTGAAAATCTTGAAGTCATGCTTGTTTTGCCTTCCTATGCTAGTTGATTCTTGCTCCCATAAATTGTTTGCTCACAAAATCCCTATTCATAGGAAGTGGGTTAGACTTAAATGTGATAGTCATATGCTTCATGATGCTCTCTTTGTGTTTCCATTCTTATCTGTTATGCGAGCATCATTGAAATCACTATGCCTAGCTAAAAAGGCATTAAAGAAAAGGGATTGTTGAGAGACAACCCAATATTTACACATACTGTTTTTATGTGTTCACATGATTAAGCTACTGTAGTAATCATGTTTTATATCTTTTGTTTCAATAAAGAGCCAAGTAAAGCCTTTGGGATAGTGTGGATGATAGTTGACTTGATTCAGTGCAAAAACAGAACTTTTGCTTCCAGTAACAGAATTGTTAAAATTCAGTGGACGTGGAAAAACTCTGAATTTTTTTACAGAGGATTTATATACAAATTATCTACGTTTTCCTAATTTTTCAGAAATTTTTGAGTAACAGAAGTATGAGCTCAATTCAGATCTTCACAGACTTTTCTGTTTTTGACAGATTCTGTTTTCGATGCGTAGTTTGCTTGTTTTCTAGTTTCTATGGCTTATATTGCTTAATATAAATTGTAGAAATGATAGGGTACAGTAGGCATCATGTGAGAAAAGTTATGAATCTTGTCTTGACAGTACCAAAGTGAATGATTTGTTTTATTATACTAACGGATCTCACGAAGGTTTTGTTAAGTTTTGTGTGATTGAAGTTTTCAAGTTTTGGGTGAGATATCGATATGAGGAGAATAAGGAGTGACAAGACCCTAAGCTTGGGGATGACCAAGGCACCCCAATGTAATATTCAAGGAAGATCCAAGCAACTAAGCTTGGGGATGCACCGGAAGGCATCCCCTCTTTCGTCATCAACATCATCGGTAAATTAACTTGAGGCTATATTTTTATTCACCACATGATATGTGTTTTGATTGGAGCGTCATTTCCATTTTATTAGTATTTGCTTGCTGTTATTTATATTAATGTTTTTCATCTTTTAGTTCAATAAAAAGGTCAAGTGTAGCCTTTACCATGCTTATTCTGCAAGTCTATATGTTGCTGTTTTGAAAACAGAAAGTTTTCTATTGTTGTCTGAATTCTTATGGAAAGTCAGAACATGATAAAATCTTGAAATTTTTACAAGTTCAGAAATAACAAATTTAATACAGTGTGGAAATTTTTCAGAATTTTTGGAGTTAGGGAAGTATGAGGACAATTGCACTCTTTACAGACTGTCCTGTTTTGACAGATTGCTGTTATGTTTGCATTGTTTGCATATGTTTGCTTGTTTAATGATTCTATTTGAGGATAGGAGTATTAAATATGCAGAGGCATTTAGTATGCAATGTTAAATAATAATTTTTAGTGATTTGCTACAGTAGAGAATGATAAGGTTTTGCATTTGATTTAGACTAACTTTTCTCACGAGTTCTTGTTGAGTTTTGTGTGGATGAAGTTTTTAAGATTTAGGAAAACCATCATATAAAAGGAATTAAGGAGACACAAAAGCTCAAGCTTGAGGATGCCCAAGGCATCCCATTATAATATTTCAAGAAGTCTCAAGCATCTAAGCTTGGGGATGCCCCGGTAGGCATCCCACCTTTCTTCATCAAGAATTATCGGTTAGTATCGGTTGAGCCTAAGTTTTTGCTTCTTCACACGATGTGTGCTATTTTTAGAATGTCATTTTTTTTTGTTTTGCTTGATGTTTGAATAAAGTACTTAAGATCTAAATTTTCTTTATGAGAGAGAGTCTTCACATAGCTACTTAATTATTTGACTAATTGATCTTCACTTATATCTTTATGGAGTAGTTTGTCATTTACTCACGTGCTTCACTTATATCCTATGAGTAAATGGTTGAATGAATTGAATATCATAAATCTGAAATTATATATGCTTCATATGCTTATACCATGGGGAGTAATGACTTCACATATAAGAAGTGGAGGTGGTAAATTTCTTGAAAGTTCGCAAACATAGTATTGGTCACTTGAACAATTCATGAAAGAATATTGAAGGAAGAGAGATTTCGCATATAAATATACTATCTTGGACATCTTCTATGATTGTGAGCCCCATTAATTATTTTCAAACTTGATCAAATGAGTTGAAGTTGGACAAGGAAGACAACATAATGAGATATGCTTGGGTATATTTGTATAGAAGTTATATTGTTATGGATCCTCTAACATGTGGTGCTTGCTATTTAGAATCTTTTGCTATCCAAAATTTATGTACTAAGCGGGATTACTGCTTGTGCATCCAAACTCCTTGAACCAAGTTTCTTCCATGAGTGTCCACCATATCTACCTATATGCGGTATTTACCTGCCGTTCCAAGTAAATTTGCATGTGCCAAACTCTAAAGCTTCAAATAATAATCTGTTTTGTATGCCCGAATCGCTCATGTAGCGACTAGGGGCTGTCAGTATCTTCCATGCTAGGTGGGTTATTCTCACGATGAGTGTTTATTCACTTATCATTCACGAGAGAGTGGCTGGTAATTGGGATGCCCAGTCCTATGATCAAAAGATCAAAAACAAAATTTCAAATAATTAAACAAAACTCCCCCAGGACTGTTGTTGGTATGCACGGTACCCGTTGTTTCGGACCAGCCGTGGAGTGTGATTGTTGGTGGAGGGGGAGTAAAAACTTTACCTTTCTGTTTGGGAACCGCCTATAATGTATCTAGTATGGAAGATATTGGGAACTCTTGGTTGTTATGTTGACAATGAAAGCATACCTCTCAAAATTATTTTCATCTCTGTTTTAAAAGCTTTGAGCTCTGGCACCTCTGCAAATCCCTGCTTCCCTCTGCGAAGGGCCTATCTTTTACTTTTATGCAAGAGTCAGTAGTATTCCTTCTCATTCCAACCTACTCTTTAGTTGGCAAGCATCATGTGATGGGGAAAGATCAAAGCATATATGGCCATTCAAATATATTTGATCATGAATTATTATTGTTGACAATTATCTATATGATAAATAAGTTAGGAGGCGAAACATTAAGCCCCTATCTTTCTCTATGTTCAATGGATGCTATTTGTTCTAAAAATATGCTTTGACTGGTAGCAATCATGGAAGACTATATGATAGTTGAGTATGTGGTATTTGCTAAATCAAAGCTCTTACATAGACCCTTCCTGAAAATAAGATGAATTGCAATTGTTTGATGACTGAGAACTTAGTTTGTTAGTGTTCAAGAAAGTTTATGATCTATGCTTTAACATGTGAATAGTTTGCTACTTGATCATGAGAAGTTTTATGAGATGAGCTACTGTTTATGATTTATAATGATGCTAGAAAAAGTGATTGAAATTATCATTGATCAAACTTATGCAGCTAGCATTCCACATCAAAAATTCTGTTTTTATCATTTACCTACTCGAGGACGAGCAGGAATTAAGCTTGGGGATGCTTGATACGTCTCCAACGTATCTATAATTTTTGATTGTTCCATGCTATTATATTATCTATCTTGGATGTTTTATATGCATTTATATGCTATTTTATATGATTTTTGGGACTAACCTATTAACCTAGAGCCCAGTGCCAGTTTCTGTTTTTTCCTTGTTTTTGAGCTTCGCAGAAAAGGAATATCAAACGGAGTCCAATTGACCTGAAAATCCACGGAGAATATTTTTGAGAAATATAAAAAATACTGGAACGAAAAGTTATCGGAGAGGAGTCCCGAGGCCACCACAAGGGTGGAGGGCGCGGCCCCCCCTGGGGCGCGCCCTCCGTCCTTGTCGTCGCCTCGTGGGCCCCCTTGACTTGTCCCTGACGCCGACACCTCCTATAAATCCCAAAACCTCCAGAACATAACCTAGATCGGGAGTTCCGCCGCCGCAAGCCTCTGTAGCCACCAAAAACCAATCGGGACCCTGTTCCGGCACCCTGCCGGAGGGGGAAATCATCACCGGTGGCCATCTTCATCATCCCAGCGCTCTCCATGACGAGGAGGGAGTAGTTCACCCTCAGGGCTGAGGGTATGTACCAGTAGCTATGTGTTTGATCTCTCTCTCTCTCTCTCTCTCTCTCGTGTTCTTGATTTGGCACAATCTTGATGTACCGCGAGCTTTGCTATTATAGTTGGATCTTATGATGTTTCTCCCCTCTACCTTCTTGTAATGAATTGAGTTTTCCCTTTGAAGTTATCTTATCGGATTGAGTCTTTAAGGATTTGAGAACACTTGATGTATGTCTTGCATGTGTTTATCTGTGGTGACAATGGTATATTCACGTGATCCACTTGATGTATGTTTTGGTGATCAACTTGCGGGTTTTGTGACCTTGTGAACTTATGCATAGGGGTTGGCACACGTTTTCGTCTTGACTCTCTGGTAGAAACTTTGGGGCACTCTGTGAAGTTCTTTGTGTTGGTTTGAATAGATGAATCTGAGATTGTGCGATGCATATCGTATAATCAAACCCGCGGATACTTGTGGTGACATTGGAGTATCTATGTGACATTAGGGTTTTGGTTGATGTGTGTCTTAAGGTGTTATTTTAGTACAAACTCTAGGGCTGTTTGTGACACTTATAGGAATAGCCCAATAGATCGATCAGAAAGAATAACTTTGAGGTGGTTTCATACCCTACAATAATCTCTTCGTTTGTTCTCCGCTATTAGTGACTTTGGAGTGACTCTTCGTTGTACGTTGAGGGATTGTTATATGATCTAATTATGTTATCATTGTTGAGAGAACTTGCACTAGTGAAAGTATGAACCCTAGGCCTTGTTTCTAAGCATTGCAATACCGTTTTTGCTCACTTTTGTTACTAGTTACCTTGCTGTTTTTATATTTTCAGATTACAAAAACCTATATCTACCATCCATATTATGCTTGTATCACCATCTCTTCACCGAACTAGTGCACCTATACAACTTACCATTGTATTGGGTGTGTTGGGGACACAAGAGACTCTTTGTTATTTGGTTGCAGGGTTGTTTGAGAGCGACCATCTTCATCCTACGCCTCCCACGGATTGATAAACCTTAGGTCATCCACTTGAGGGAAATTTGCTACTCTCCTACAAAACTCTGCACTTGGAGGCCCAACAACGTCTACAAGGAGAAAGGTTGCGTAGTAGACATCAAGCTCTTTTCTGGCGCTGTTGCCAGGGAGGTTATTGCTTGAAGGTATATCTTTAGATCTTGCAATCGAATCTTTTAGTTTCTTGTTTTATCACTAGTTTAGTTTGTAAAATAAAACTACAAAAAAAATGGAATTTAGGTTGCCTCATTTGCTTCATCTTTATAATGACTTTCGTGAAAATGATGGAAAGGAAAATTGTGCTCACTTGATAGAAGAAGAATGCAACAAAATGTTTGGCACTAAATATTTGAATGATGAGCATGATTGCAATGTTGTTGGTATGAATTCTCTGAATATCCATGATGCTAATGATATGCAAAGCCATAAGCTTGGGGATGCTATGTTTGATGAAGATGATATTTTTAGTTCCCCAAGTTTTGATGAGAATATTTATTATGATGATAGCACTCCTCTTATTTATGATGATTATATTGATGAAAGTGGGGTTGTAAGAGTGTCAACTCTAGGTAGTTGTCGGTGTACTAGAATAGGGGTACCCTAGTACCCCGTACTTGTGCACGGGCAGTAGCAGCATCCCGCGGCCAGGCTTACGGGAGGACAGCCAGAGAGAAGCTCAAGGTTATTAAGCCATTCAAGAACAAAGTATACTAAGCAAGAGTCAAGGCCCCGGCAAGAGGAGCTTGCCGGGAGGGACAGTTGAGGCCCAGCCTGAGGTTTGCTGTAGCAGAGTACTTGCCCCGGCAAGTCATTGGCTGCGGCAATGTATTGGCTGCGGCAAGATAGCAGCTGCGGCAAGGTACTTGCCCCGGCAAGTTACCTTGCGCGGCAAGTTATTGGTTGCGGCAAGCTGTCAGGTGCGGCAAGGTCTTGCCGCGGCAAGCGTTACTGTACCACTGTGCTACTGTGCTGCTCCGGTGCCTCTGCCAGCGTGGCGCTCTGGGTCCTTCCAAGCGTGTGTGGCAGGGCACTGTGTAGACGGCGGTACTCTGTAGCTAGCGGTGCAGGAGCAGGTGGGATAGGCTTTTCCCACGTCCAAGACGTCCGGGTACATGTATCTGGACAGCTAAGGCATGGGCATTTAATGCCCTTGTCCCCTGCCATCAGTGGTAGGTAGGACATGTCATCCTAGTAATAATGGCCTTACTATAGCAACTTTCCACCTCTACCTTTACTGTTTGCCACCTGTTGGTGACTCCTTTGTGCGTATAAAAGGAGGCCCATAGGCAACGTGGAGGGAAGTTAGGAACTGGGAGATGGAGAACTCCAGTATTGTACGCAGCTACTCTGTACTGTAGCGCTCCTGGAGCTAGAACAATCATCCAGATAATACACCAAAAAGCAGGAGTAGGGTTTTACGCATCCGTGCGGCCCGAACCTGGGTAAAATCTCTCTCGTGTGCTGTCGTGTTCTTCGCTAGATTTGCTCTTCGTGCGACCGTCTCTCCCTGCCGAACGTAAAGGGGTCCTTCCCTGGGTCCCATAGGTGATCGCGGATTCGTCCCCGACATCTTTGGCGCGCCAAGTAGGGGAAAGGAGGTTGTGTGAACCTAATCTAGCAATTTGCGCGTTAGTTTTTGGGCCATCCTCCGCCTTATGGCTCCAAAAAAGAAGACTTCGGCCATCGGTGCGTCTACGTCCAACCCGCCTGCTCCCATGCAGGAGGGTGCCGACGTGATTGCGGCTGCTAGGGGGACTGGAGAGCGAGAGCTCCTATTACCTCCACCTGTCCAAAACCGGGCCAGCAACGCCAATCTTGGCGCTGCTGGGTCTGGGAACGCAGCGCTGCTCGCTGCTGCTGGCCCTGCAAGCTCCAGAAACGGTGCTGCGCGTTCTGGAACGCCTGCGCCGGTTCAGACGGCGCGGCCTTCGCAAGAAGCCCGTGACAGGCAGCGTCCTGACGCCCCAGGTGCCAGGCGCTCCCTAGATAATGAACTTGCGCATCGATCTCGAGATGCGCGGGGTCACCATACGCAACGACACATTGGCGGGGTCGAGGTACGGTCGCCTGGGCGTGGAGATGCTACTTCTAACACTGTTAGGAGTAAGAGCATCCCACAGTCCTCACGCCACTCGATACCTCCCTCACCAGCAGAAGCGTTGGCGCGTGCGCAGCTGCTCCTGAACTTCCCTCCACCAGCAGATAAGCTTGACGAGTGGAGGGCAACCATTCAGAGCCTTCTCAGCTTTGCTGATGCCGACCCGGTGCGCGCGGCCGACAAGAGAACTGGTGACAATGCTGTCACCAACAAGAACGGCGAGGGGGCAACAACCGTACACTCCCCGCCCAGACGGCATCGGTCGCCGACACGTCGAAATGACGCCCGTGGCGATGATTCCACGGCGTCGTCTGACCCGCGAGCTCGTCGTGACCAGCGCCTCGTTCTTCAGGAACGCAGAGGAGAAGACGCTCGTACCACTATCGAGCGAAGGAGAGAAGCGCATCGTCAGTCCGACAGACGCGCAGGGCCCGCTGTTGACATGCATGCGCCAGGGGATCCTGGCGACTTGCCGTACGCGGTAAGTTGTCCAGCGTTCACCCGTGAGCTGCGGCAGGTCCAGTGGCCCAACCGCAAGGCTTTCAAGCCTGACGTGCCGGAGAAGTATGATGGCAAGACACACCCGCCGGAGTTCCTCAGCATTTACACCATTGCGGTGCAAGCTGCCGGGGGACGAGACGACAAGATTCTTGCTAACTACTTCCCGCTCGTGTTAAAGCGCAACGTCGTCTCATGGCTCATGCACTTGCCGGAGAACTCCATTTCTTCATGGGCGGACCTATGCCATCAGTTTGTTGGTGCCTTTACTGGCGGTCATCAACCTCATGGCCAGGAGAGTGATCTTCATCTCATCCCCCTGACGGAAGGAGAGCCCCTGCGCAAATACATTCAAAGGTTCAACCGCGTACAGTACAACATCCCAGATGTTCACCCCGCTGCGGTTATTAGCGCGTTCCATTAGAACGTGCGTAACCGCAAGATGCGGGAGGAAATGGTGATGACCAAGGTCAGAGACATTGGCCAGCTATATGCTCTCGCGGACAAGTGTGCGCGTGCTGAAGAGGGAAGGAAACTTCCCGGTGAAGGTGTTGGCGCAGGGGGAGCTCTGACAGCGAAGGTACCGCCCCGGCAAAGAAGGGCCGGCGGCGGAACAACAGGAAGAAAAAGGGCAAAGCTGTGCTTGCCGTCGAACAGTCCAGCGGCAACGGCAGCGCCGACAAGGCCAAAGTCGAGGGCTCCGGCAAGGAGATTGCCGCGTGCGCCAACTGTCAGGCCTTGGCGGCTGCCGACAAGCAGGACGGCTCCGACAAGCAATATTGCAAGATCCACCGCACCAAGGGACACAATCTCCAGAACTACCGACGAGTCGAGCAGCTTGTCGAACAGCAGAAAGCTGAGTATGAGAGGCGCGACAAGGAGAAGGCCCCAGAAGGTGCTGGCGGGTCCGGCAAGAAGCGCACTGCCCGAGGAGGGCGTCGCGGCAAGGCCAAGCAGCAGCAGAGAGACAGGCCTCCTCGTGGCCGTGACAAAGATGATGATGATGATGATCTAGATGATGAAGAATCCGGTGAGCACGAATTTCAGATAGCCGCAGAAGTCTTGTGTGTTGATGGTGCTGCTTCGTTGCATTCTTCTCACCGCCAACTTAAACAGTGGGCGCGAGAGATCAATGCGGCGGAACCATCTGTTGACGCCAGAAAGCTTCTGAAGTGGTCCGACACGCCTATCGTCTTTGACATTGAGGACCACCCTGACCGCACAACGGCGGTCGGGTGCTTGCCGATGTTGGTTTCACCAATGATCCGCAACCTCAAGGTCACGAAGATGTTAGTTGACGGTGGGGCCGGCTTGAATCTGATTTCGCCCGCTGTGCTCCGGAAACTTCAAATCCCTGACGGCGAGCTTGAGGAAACTGGTACTTTCCAAGGAGTCAATCCAGGAAGGAGCAAGCCGAAAGGGAAGATCACGCTGCCAGTGACATTTGGCGGCGAGCTGAACTACCGGACCGAGAAGGTCACCTTTGACGTTGCCGATATTCCATTGCCTTATAATGGGATACTTGGCCGTCCAGCGCTCGCCAAGTTCATGGCAGCCTCTCATTATGCCTACAACGTGTTGAAGATGCCAGGCTCAGTAAGTGTTATCACAGTTCCCTGCGATAAGAAGGATGCACTTATTTGCGCCGACAAGATCTACCGGGAAGCAGCTGCCGCAACTGCCGCCAAGGCACTTGCCGCTGAAGCTCCCGGGGGGGAGAACAAGAGGAAGTCTGGTAAGAGCTCCTGTGCCCACTCCGGCAAGTGCACCTCTTCGGAGTGCTGCGCTGCCGTCGAGGACGCACCAGAGAGCTCCACCGGCAAGTGCAAGAAGAACAAAGCCGCTCCGCCGGCGACAAAGAAGGTGCCCGCCAAGGAGGACGGCACTGGTGGTTCCTTCACCATCAGTGCCACACTTGACAACAAATAGGAAAGCGCGCTCGTTGCTTTCCTGCGGGCGAATGTCGACGTGTTTGCATGGCAACCTTCCGACATCCCTGGTGTTCCCAGGAAAGTAATTGAGCACCACCTTGCCGTTTGTCCCCACGCGAGGCCCGTCAAGCAGAAAGCCAGAAAGCAAGCTGTGGAGCGGCAAGAGTTTATTGCGGAAGAAATCAAGAAGTTGGAAGCAGCAGGCCTCGTCAGAGGAGTGCTCCATCCTACGTGGTTGGCCAATCCTGTTGTCGTGCGCAAAGCGAATGGAAAATGGAGGCTTTGTATTGATTTCACTGATGTCAATAAAGCTTGTCCCAAAGACCCATTTCCTTTGCCCCGCATAGACCAGATTGTTGACTCCACGGCAGGATGTGATTTGCTTTCATTTCTTGACGCATATTCAGGGTATCATCAAATCTTCATGGCTGAGGAAGATGAGGAAAAGACCGCATTTATCACACCCTGTGGCACATACTGTTTCGTACGTATGCCATTTGGTTTGAAAAATGTTGGTTCAACATTTGCAAGAGCCGTCCAGATTGCTTTTGAGCCTCAGCTGCACAGAAATGTGGAAGCCTATATGGATGATATAGTGGTCAAAAGCAAGGACAGGGCTACTTTGGTTCAAGATCTAGAAGAAACTTTTGTAAATCTGCGCAAGATCAACCTGAAGCTCAACCCCGAGAAGTGCGTGTTTGGAGTTCCCTCCAGCAAGCTTCTCGGGTTCTTTGTGTCTCAACGTGGAATTGAAGCCAATCCTGACAAGATCAAAGCCATTGAGCAAATTGAAGCACCGAAGCGCGTCAAGGATGTACGACGACTTGCCGGCTGTGTTGCTGCTCTCAGTAGGTTTATCTCCAAGTCAGCTGAGCGCGCCCTGCCATTTTTCAAAATCTTAAAAAAGGCAGGTCCATTGAAATGGACTCCGGAGGCGGAGGCAGCGCTGCAAGACTTGAAGAGATACCTCTCCTCTCCTCCAATACTTGTCGCACCTAAACCACAAGAGAAGTTGTTGCTGTATCTAGCGGCAACCAATCAAGTGGTTAGTGCTGCGCTAGTAGCGGAGAGAGAGGTGGATGAGGAGGCAGTAACTGCGGCAAGCACGTCCAGCGACAAGCTGGGGGCTCCCCCGACAAGTTTTGCTGCCGACAAGGATTCGTCTGCGCAGACAGGCGAAGTGATACAAAAGAAGAAAATGGTGCAGCGCCCGGTCTACTTTGTGAGCTCTCTTCTGCAGGGAGCTAGGTCAAGGTATTCTGGTGTGCAGAAGCTGCTTTTCGGCCTTCTCATGGCCTCGAGAAAGCTGCGCCATTACTTTCAAGCACATGAAGTTACCGTCGTCACTCGCTTCCCGCTGAAAAGGATTTTGCAAAATCCAGAAGCGACAGGCAGGATTGTCGAGTGGGCGTTGGAGTTGTCGAGCTTTGGTCTCAAGTTTGAGAGTACATCAACCATACAGAGCCGAGTTTTGGCAGAGTTTGTCGCAGAATGGACACCAACGCCAGACGAAGAAATTCCAGAGACGACTCTCCCCGGCAAGGAGACAAGCAAAGAGTGGCTTATGTACTTTGATGGTGCCTTTTCGCTGCAAGGCGCCGGTGCTGGCGTACTGCTTGTCGCACCCACCGGAGAGCACCTCAAGTACGTGGTCCAAATGCACTTTCCCAAGGAACAGGCGACGAACAATACTGCAGAATATGAGGGGTTGCTTGCCGGTCTCAGGATCGCGGTAGACCTTGGGATCAAGAAGCTTATTGTCAGGGGAGATTCGCAGCTTGTCGTCAGGCAAGTGAACAAGAACTACCAATGCCCATTGATGGAAGCTTATGTAGATGAGGTGAGGAAGTTGGAGGAATGCTTTGACGGCCTACAAATGGAGCACGTCCCACGTGCTGAGAATGACATTGCTGATGGTTTGTCAATGCGCGCCGCACTCAAATTGCCTGTGGAACCAGGCACTTTTGTGCTCCAACTAACTCAGCCATCCGTGACGCCATCAGTAGGGCAAGGCAGGAAGAGGAAGTTGGCTTCTGGCGACTACTTCCCGGCAGAGCTCCCCGAAGCCGCCGGCAAGAAGGCTGCCAAAGCCAGCGCCAAAGATGCAGAGGGGCAACTTGCTCTGACAAGGCCTCACGCTCTTGTCGTTGAAGCAGGTGCTCCTAGGCAAGAGGCAAAGGGGCAACTTGCTACGACAAGACTTCGGGTCCTTGTCGTTAAAGCAGGCGCTCCTGATCGAAGCGCTGAGGAGCAAGATGCTCCGACGAGGCCTTGGGCTTCCGTCGTTGAAGCGACTGCTCCCGACGAGCTTGTTGAAGGACAGCACGCTCCAGCAGGGCCCCAGGCTCTCGTCGTTGAAGCGGCTGTTCCCGCCAAGCTCGTCGGGGAACGGCCGGCTCTGGTAGAGCGACAAGCTCTTGCCGTAGGGCCTAATGTTCCCGCGGCAGAAGAAATGCCTTTAGTCCTCGTTGTCGAGCCACATGCTCCAGCGTGGGCGCAGCAGATCGTCCGTTTCCTTCAGACAGGAGAACTTCCCGAAGAGCAGGAAGAAGCGGAGAAAGTAGCCCGACGGTCCAATATGTATCAATTTGTCGATGACATGCTGTGCAGAAAAAGACCAAACGGTGTGAAATTGAAGTGTATTCCCCGGGAAGAAGGACAGGAGCTGTTGGCGGAGATTCATGGAGGCATATGTGGTCACCACATAGGGTCAAGAGCCCTTGCTGGAAAGGCTTTCCGGCAAGGTTTCTTTTGGCCCACCGCCCTCCAGGATGCAACTGCACTAGTAACCAAGTGTGAAGCGTGCCAGTTTCATTCCAAGCAGATTCATCAGCCAGCTCAAGCTCTCCAGACAATCCCTCTCTCCTGGCCATTTTCGGTCTGGGGGCTCGACATCCTCGGCCCCTTTCCCCGTGCCACCAGGGGAGGCTGACGTAGACGTTCTCGCCGACCCGGATGTATTTGCTTGGCGGAGGCGAGTTGGGCGCTGCCGCCTCTTCAGTGGTTGAGGGACCCGTGGTCGGAGTACCGCCTGGCGCTCCTGTGGCCTCAGGGCCGTCAGTACGACCACCGGCTCCCTCGCCGGCCTCCTCAGCAGCCTTCTGGGTGGCCTCAGCTTCAGCAGCCTTGGCGGCTTCATCGGTGGGCGCCTTGGCGGTATTATCCTCAGCGGCCTTGCCGGCCTCTTCGGCAGCCCTGGCAGCTTCTTCGTCGGCAAGCTTGTCGGCCTTGGCAGCGGCGGCCTTGGCGGCCTCGTCGTCGACGGCCCCTGCGGTGTTCTCCTCGGCAGAAGAGTCAATGTTCATTTGCTCCACCGAGGAGGGCTCTGCCAACCCGAGAAGTAAAGCAAAAAGAGCTTCAGGAAGAAATTCAAGAAGACAAAAGAAAGAAAGCAGAAAGAGTTTTGCAGCAAGTGGGTTTACCCGTGTTGAGCTCAGGAGCGGTGGGCGCCCCTCCCCCGTCAACATTTGTCATTGGGGTGGGGTCGCCAGCGCTGGTGCTTGGCGCTTCGGCGCTTGCCGGCTCCTCTTCGTGGCTCGGCTCGCAAGTGGGAGCCCTTACCGGAGATCTTCTCCTTGGCGGTGTGGTCGAGGGGGTGGTACTTCTGGAGCACCTTCAGATGGCTCCACTTGCTGCTCCTCTCCTACACGCCCAAAGATGTCAGTGACAAATGCTTGTTCCTCAGCGACCGCCTGCGAAAGGTAGTTGAAATACTTACGCTGGGGGCTGCGACGAGGGCTGGGCTCCGAGCTGGTCGGGATGGTCTCAGACGCTCCCCTGGTGGTTGCCGTGGGCTCATCTTCGACGACCACCACGGTCTTGCTCGTCGAGACCTTAGCTCTCTTCCTTATCCTCTCCGCCAAGGTTTCCTCCCTGCGGAAGCAAGGCCGGAGCGCAACAAGTGAGGACAGAAACAAAATCTTACAAAGATTGAGGGTCGCGGCAAGGGAACTTACTCTTCCTCGTCGTCCTCTTCGCTGAGAGCGGAAAAATCAAAGTCCGCCTCCGTGTGAGGAGGGGGAGGAGGGGGAGCTGGGATCCTTGGCCGCTTGGCGGGGGTAGTAGCAGCGGTCTTTGCTGACCCTGCTCCAGTTGCCGGGGCCGCATGAGACGCTCCCGCAGCACCAGCCCTTGCCGCGGTCGAGCACGTCGAACGGCGCTCCGGCGGTTGTTGAACTTCTTGCCGCTCAGCCACTTTGCCAAGCCTGCGAAGGCATTTCCTCCTCAGAGGGGCTGGGGACTCTGACTGCGGTGGGCTTTCGATGCCCTCCTCGGAAGAGGAGCCCTCATCCTCCGAGCTGCCTGACTCGTCGGCAGGCTGGCTTGGCCCGACATCCTTGCCGGGTGCGGCGAGCTCGCCCTTCCCGGCAAGCATCCCCTGCTCGGCAAGGCTCTCCTTTTGTGCCTCGTCGAGCTCCGCCAAAGTATAACCAAAATCGCCAGCTTCCCTGGCGAGCCTGTCCTCCTCCACTCTTCGAGCAATGAATTCTATTTCTTGCTCAGTGGTGTTGCGGACGAGCCACTCCTCCACCCGGACCTGCTTTTCGACCGTGGAGTCAAAGAATCGCCGCACGTCTTCTTCGAGCGGCACGTCCCAAGTTGCTTCAACGCTGTGCGCATTGCAGAGCGGCATCATAGCGATGATTGCACTCAATGCGGAGTTGTTGCAAAGGGGCACGATGTGCTTCGGCAGCGTGAACGCCTTGTTGCACTTCTCTGGATCTGTCTCTTGCTTGAACAGTTCTCGCATGAAGAAGTCGTGCTGCAGAACTGTGAAGTTGTTGATCAGTCCAGGGCGCAGCCGCATGATATCGGCTGGGTTCTTCCAATCAGAGGCCGGCCTTCCTCTCTGCTGCAGAGGAGCAATGCGGCGGCGGAGGAAGTCTGCGCCAACCATCCCTATGGTGAGCCCGGCCTCCCTGAGCCGTATGATCCTGGTAGCGGCAATCTCCAGCTTCTTGTCCTGGGGATCCAGATCGCTCCAGTCCGTGCCACGCGCTGCTGGGGTCTTGCGAAGCTCACAGTATGGTGGCGGCTCGTCGTCAATGATCCAACACCATTCAGATCGGATTTCTCCCCATCTTGGGCGGAGATCCCCCTTCAGATAATGCTCCTTGGCACCCAATCTTGAAACGAACGAGAAGCCAACAGTGAGAGGCTCCCGCTTTTCAGCACGGGGAGTGAAGTAATGCCTGAAAAGCGTGGTGTTGGGTACGACGCCGACGAAGTTCTCGCACAGATGCGCGAATATTGCCATGGTGGATACGGCATTCGGTGTGAGATCCAACAGACGGAGATTGAAGGTGTACATGACGTCGCTGAAGAAATCCGAGTACGGTGGGCAGAGCTCGCACCAAAAGTAGCAAGCGAAGAATGGGTACTTGCTCACTTCGCTCTCGTCGGTGGCTGGGCGAACGCGGGTGGCCGGATGCGCCTTGGTCCTCACGGCCCACATGCCTTGGAACTTGGCCTTCAGATCCGCCCCCGTGAGCGTTGGAGCGAAGAGCGCGTACTTCTGCCTCTTCAACTGCGCCTGGGTCTCCGTCCTTGAGGACTTCCCCGTCTTCCCCTTTTCTCCTTTGGGAGGCATGGCGAAGGCGGAGCTGAGGTCCGAGGGAGATGCGGACGCGCGCGGTGGCGGAGGATTGGGAAACCACTTTGTTTTGGAGCAGAGGAAGAAGAAGGCGGAGATTTGGAGATCGAGAATGGTGAGAGGGGTGTGTGAGTGCTTCTGCAGGTCCCTCCTTTTATGGGGAAAGATGCGGAACCATCCGCCCCTTCGTCATTCGAGATAACTGCGCACGCTTCCCACGCTCCGCATTCAACGCGCGACGCGTGGGAGAGCGTGCAATTAAACAGCGTAGAGACGTTTCGGCTTATCCCCGCCACGCGTGCCCGTGCACTGTTTGGGCCTGGCCCAACAACGCCCGGCACCGTGTGTGGCCCAGGCCCGGGGGCTCCTGTCGGTGTACTAGAATAGGGGTACCCTAGTACCCCGTACTTGTGCACGGGCAGTAGCAGCATCCCGCGGCCAGGCTTACGGGAGGACAGCCAGAGAGAAGCTCAAGGTTATTAAGCCATTCAAGAACAAAGTATACTAAGCAAGAGTCAAGGCCCCGACAAGAGGAGCTTGCCGGGAGGGACAGTTAAGGCCCAGCCTGAGGTTTGCTGTAGCAGAGTACTTGCCCCGGCAAGTCATTGCCTGCGGCAAGGTATTGGCTGCGGCAAGGTACTTGCCCCGGCAAGTTACCTTGCGCGGCAAGTTATTGGTTGCGGCAAGCTGTCAGGTGCGGCAAGGTCTTGCCGCGGCAAGCGTTACTGTACCACTGTGCTACTGTGCTGCTCCGGTGCCTCTGCCAGCGTGGCGCTCTGGGTCCTTCCAAGCGTGTGTGGCAGGGCACTGTGTAGACGGCGGTACTCTGTAGCTAGCGGTGCAGGAGCAGGTGGGATAGGCTTTTCCCACGTCCAAGACGTCCGGGTACATGTATCTGGACAGCTAAGGCATGGGCATTTAATGCCCTTGTCCCCTGCCGTCAGTGGTAGGTTGGACATGTCATCCTAGTAATAATGGCCTTACTGTAGCAACTTTCCACCTCTACCTTTACTGTTTGCCACCTGTTGGTGACCCCTTTGTGCGTATAAAAGGAGGCCCATAGGCAACGTGGAGGGAAGTTAGGAACTGGGAGATGGAGAACTCCAGTATTGTACGCAGCTACTCTGTACTGTAGCACTCCTGGAGCTAGAACAATCATCCAGATAATACACCAAAAAGCAGGAGTAGGGTTTTACGCATCCGTGCGGCCCGAACCTGGGTAAAATCTCTCTCGTGTGCTGTCGTGTTCTTCGCTAGATTTGCTCTTCGTGCGACCGTCTCTCCCTGCCGAACGTAAAGGGGTCCTACCCTGGGTCCCATAGGTGATCGCGGATTCGTCCCCGACAGTAGTATTGATCCCACTATTTTGGAGGGTGTTGAATCTTTTCACAATATTGATAAAAGTGGATTTGTAGAGGTCATGACTTTATTTAGTGATGAATCCACTATTTAGGAAGAGGCTCCAATTGATTATGAGAACAAAGTTGCTATTTATGATGATTATTGTGATGACATGTATGCTATAAAGAATAATGATAACCATGAAACTTGTCATCATGATTTTAATTTTCAATTGGATTATGCCTCACATGATAGTTATTTTGTTGAGTTTGCTCCCACTACTATTCATGAGAATAAATTTGCTTATGTGGAGAGTAATAAAAATTCTATGCTTATGGATCATGAAAATAATGCTTTATGTGATAGTTATATTGTTGAATTAATTCATGATGCTACTGAAAATTATTATGAGGGGGGAACATATGCTTGTAGCAATTGCAATAATATCAATTTTCTCTCTATGTGTTGAAAATCTTGAAGTCATGCTTGTTTTGCCTTCCTATGCTAGTTGATTCTTACTCCCATAAATTGTTTGCTCACAAAATCCATATGCATAGGAAGTGGGTTAGACTTAAATGTGATAGTCATATGCTTCATGATGCTCTCTTTGTGTTTCCATTCTTATCTTTTATGCTAGCATCATTGAAATCACTATGCCTAGCTAAAAAGGCATTAAAGAAAAGGGCTTGTTGAGAGACAACCCAATATTTAACCCTACTGTTTTTATGTGTTCACATGATTAAGCTACTGTAGTAATCATGTTTTATAGCTTTTGTTTCAATAAAGAGCCAAGTAAAGCCTTTGGGATAGTGTGGATGATAGTTGACTTGATTCTGTGCAAAAACAGAAACCTTTGTGTCCAGTAATAGAATTGTTAAAATTCAGTGGAACGTGGAAAAACTCTGATTGTTTTTACATAGGATTTATATACAAATTGTCTACGTTTTCCTAATTTTTCAGCATATTTGGAGTAACATAAGTATGAGCTCAATTCAGATCTTCACAGACTGTTCTGTTTTTGACAGATTCTGTTTTCGATGCGTAGTTTGCTTATTTTCTAGTTTCTATGGCTTATATTTCTTAATATAAATTGTGGAAATGATAGGGTACAGTAGGAATCATGTGAGAAAAGTTATGAATCTTGTCTTGACAGTACCAAAGTGAATGATTTGTTTTATTATACTAACGGATCTCACGAAGGTTTTGTTAAGTTTTGTGTGATTGAAGTTTTCAAGTTTTGGGTGAGATATCGATATGAGGAGAATAAGGAGTGACAAGACCCTAAGCTTGGGGATTCCCAAGGCACCCGAAGGTAATATTCAAGGAATATCCGAGCAACTAAGCTTCGGGATGCCCCGGAAGGCATCCCCTCTTTCGTCTCCAACATCATCGGTAAATTTACTTGAGGCTATATTTTTATTCACCACATGATATGTGTTTTGCTTGGAGCATCATTTCCATTTTATTAGTATTTTCTTGCTGTTATTTAGATTAATGTTTTGCATCTTTTAGTTCAATAAAAGGGTCAAGTGTAGCCTTTACCATGCTTATTCTGCAAGTCTATATGTTGCTGTTTTGAAAACAGAAAGTTTTCTATTGTTGTCTGAATTCTTATGGAAAGTCAGAACATGATAAAATCTTGAAATTTTTAAAAGTTCATAAATAACAAATTTTATACAGTGTGGCAATTTTTCAGAAGTTTTGGAGTTAGGTAAGTATGAGTACAATTGCACTCTTTACAGACTGTACTGTTTTGACAGATTGCTGTTATGTTTGCATTGTTTGCATATGTTTGCTTGTTTAATGATTCTATTTGAGGATAGGAGTATTAAATATGCAGAGGCATTTAGTATGCAATGTTAAATAATAATTTTAGTGATTTTCTACAGTAGAGAATGATAAGGTTTTGCATTTGATTTAGACTAACTTTTCTCACGAGTTCTTGTTGAGTTTTGTGTGGATGAAGTTTTCAAGATTTAGGAAAACCATCATATAAAAGGAATTAAGGAGACACAAAAGCTCAAGCTTGAGGATGCCCAAGGCATCCCAATATAATATTTCAAGAAGTCTCAAGCATCTAAGCTTGGGGATGCCCCGGTAGGCATCCCACCTTTCTTCATCAAGAATTATCGGTTAGTATCGGTTGAGCCTAAGTTTTTGCTTCTTCACACGATGTGTGCTATTTTTAGAATATCATTTTATTTTGTTTTGCTTGCTGTTTGAATAAAGTACTTAAGATCTAAATTTTCTTTATGAGAGAGAGTCTTCACATAGCTACTTAATTATTTGACTAATTGATCTTCACTTATATCTTTATGGAGTAGTTTGTCATTTACTCACGTGCTTCACTTATATCCTATGAGTAAATGGTTGAATGAATTGAATATCACAAATCTGAAATTATATATGCTTCATATGCTTATACCATGGGGAGTAATGACTTCACATATAAGAAGTGCAGGTGGTAAATTTATTGAAAGTTAGCAAACATAGTATTGGTCACTTGAACAATTCATGAAAGAATATTGAAGGAAGAGAGATTTCACATATAAATATACTATCTTGGACGTCTTCTATGATTGTGAGCCCCATTAATTATTTTCAAACTTGATCAAATGAGTTGAAGTTGGACAAGGAAGACAACATAATGAGTTATTCTTGGGTATATTTGTATAGAAGTTATATTGTTATGGATCCTCCAACATGTGGTGCTTGCTATTTAGAATCTTTTGCTATCCAAAATTTCTGTACTAACGGGATTACTGCTTGTGCATCCAAACTCCTTGAACCAAGTTTCTTCCATGAGTGTCCACCATATCTACCTATATCCGGTATTTACCTGTCGTTCCAAGTAAATTTGCATGTGCCAAACTCTAAACCTTCAAATAATAATCTGTTTTGTATGCCCGAATCGCTCATGTAGCGACTACGGGCTGTCAGTATCTTCCATGCTAGGTGGGTTATTCTCACGTTGAGTGTTTATTCACTTATCATTCACGAGAGAGTGGCTGGTAATTGGGATGCCTAGTCCTATGATCAAAAGATCAAAAACAAAATTTCAAATAATTAAACAAAACTCCCCCAGGACTGTTGTTGGTATGCACGGTACCCGTTGTTTCGGACCAGCCGTGGAGTGTGATTGTTGGTGGAGGGGGAGTAAAAACTTTACCTTTCTGTTTGGGAACCTCCTATAATGTATCTTGTATGGAAGATATTGGGAACTCTTGGTTGTTATGTTGAGCATACCTCTCAAAATTATTTTCATCTCTGTTTTAAAAGCTTCGAGCTCTGGCACCTCTGCAAATCCCTACTTCCCTTTACGAAGGGCCTATCTTTTACTTTTATGCAAGAGTCAGTAGTATTCCTTCTCATTCCAACCTACTCTTTAGTTGGCAAGCATCATGTGATGGGGAAAGATCAAAGCATATATGGCCATTCAAATATATTTGATCATGAATTATTATTGTTGACAATTATCTATATGATAAATAAGTTGGGAGGCGAAACATTTGTAACACCCCATGTATTAAGCTACAGCGATCACCCTTTTGATTATGCCATGTCATCAGGATCAACAGTGCTTAATCATCATTAGTAACATATCTCATTTCAAAATTCAAATTCAAATGGAAATTCAAACTGAAAGTGGAAAATAAAAGTTATTCAAAACAGAAACTAAAATGTTCATAATATTGTAAATATTCCAGAGACAATTCTAAAATTATAACCAACATTCACTAAATTAGTTAAGTGACTCTAACAGCAACAAAATAGCAGTATTTAATCCTTTTTGCAATTAAATAAAATACAAATAAAATCATTTATGCTCCAAACCATTTTCTAACAGTGGTAAATATTGCATAGCATTTGTTTTGTCAAGTCTCATATTTTGCAAAAGTCATTTGGTTTAAAAATAAAATACAAAACAGAAAAGAAAACTGAAAACAGAAAAACAAAATTAAGAAAAAGAAAAAGGCCACGGTGCCTGGGCCTCGAGTGCACAGGGAGTTCCAGCCCGCCTGGAGCCGTCCCCTACTCCCACTGCTCACTCCTGGCCGCTGTCGAACACGCAGAGCGCGCACGCGCGCATGCTCCCCCGGCCCCCCTGCTCGCTGCTCGACAGCGTCGCTGCGCCCGCGTCGTGGTTAAGGGCCACACCCCACACCCCCCCTGACCTCTCTGGCCTCTCCCTCGTCGCTCGCTCTCCCCACTTCTTCCTCTCCCGAGCGCCACCGCCGACACGCC
Source organism: Thinopyrum elongatum (assembly GCA_011799875.1). Taxonomy (NCBI): domain Eukaryota; kingdom Viridiplantae; phylum Streptophyta; class Magnoliopsida; order Poales; family Poaceae; genus Thinopyrum; species Thinopyrum elongatum. The sequence goes on from CM022300.1 coordinate 239,479,562, forward strand.
GTCGTCACCACCGCGGCCACCGGCGGACCCGAACGCCGCTACCGTGTCCAGGAGATTCGCCGAGCTCCGCCACATCGTCGGTGTCTTCGAATCGGAGCCGGGAGCCGCTCCACCCTCGCCTACGTCTTCTTCTTCTACCTCGGGCCGACGAGATCGCCGCGAGCGCTCCGTCGCCTCCGGTGCCTCCTCTGCGCTACTAAGCTCCCACGGGCCCTCGTGAGCCGCACGGTGAGCATCCGCGTCGTCCTTCCCCTCTTTTCTTGCTCTGCCTACCGCCCTTTTAGCCACTCCTCATTTGTCCGAGCTCAGCGGCGCCATTGCCGGCATGCGGCTCGAAGCACCGTCGTCCGAGCCGCCACACGATGCCCGTCGTGCTCCCGGTGCCCAGAAGGCCGCCCAGCCACTTAGCTCGCTCGAAAACCCCCAGGAGCAGCGTTCTCGTTCGCACCCAAAAACCACCGCCGCCTCCACTCGTCGCCGGCGAAATTCCGGCCACCCACGGTCCAACCGATCGCACCACTCGACGCGCGCCACACTGGACGTTCTATTGAAGCAAACTGCGTCGCAAATGAGCCACCGTACGCGAAACCCGAGCTCGCCGGAGTTCCACCACCGCTCGGGGCTCGCCGGAGAGCTCCAGCGGCCGGCGCTGACCTGGCCCCGGTGGGCCCCGCCCCTGTGCCGCTGATGCTCGGTCCCGCGGGCCCAGTTGACCAGTCAACCCAGCTGACTGGGCTGACTGGGTCGCTGACATACGGGCCCCACCCCATTTAGCTGATTTTTATAAATAACTAAATCCGCTAATTAAATAATTAGTTAAATAAAACACTAATCAGTCACTGACAGTGCGAGCCCACTGGCTAATTAGGTTATTTAGTTAGTTTAAACTCGGTTTATTTAACTGAGACACTGACCAGTGGGTCCCACTGGACCCACAGGTCAGGTTTGACTCTGGTCAACCAGAGTTGACCTGCTGACGTCATCTTGAGGTCATGCTGACGTCACCCCCGCACTGTTCTGGATAATGTTGGTTTAATTAATAAAAATAATTCCAGAAAATGCTAAAATCTTTAGAAAATCATATAAAATAATCCGTAGCTCAGATCGAAAAACTTTGTACATGAAAGTTGCTCAGAACAACGAGACGAATCCGAAAACGAGGTCCGTTCGTCCGTCACACGTCCCTAACTACCTGAACATGGAACCGTTCCCCTCCGGTCATCTGTCTGACAATTGTCCGAAACCGGGAAAACATTCCCGGATGGATTCCCCCTTCCTCGGTGACGTGCAACCATACGTTAGGACACACCCGGCACGGCATATTGTCATGTTTTACATTGTGTTGCTCATGTTCGTTGTGTATTTATACTGTTTCCTCCCCCTCTTCTCTCTCGTTAGACCCCGACGCAGTTCCCGGTACCGATGCAGCTCCGGAGCCCGACGCCACCGTTGACGACCTTGCCTTTGCCGCCGAGCAACCAGGCAAGCACCCCCCCTTGAGCATACCGATATCGCCTATTCTTTCTCTCTCATGCTTGCATTAGAATTGCTGCTGCTACTGCTTTACCTATTCTGATGCATAGCCTGTTTATTGTAACCTGCTATTGAAACATTACCTGCTTATCCTAAATTGTCTAGTATAGGCTGGGTAGAGACCTATCAGTGACCCCACTAGTCCCGACTGCCCCACTGGATTATCAGAAGACCCGATCAACGGGATTGAAGACCAGGCCCCGGCACCGCACTTCACCCCCCTTAGTTGTAACGACACTGCAGCGTTACTATCGAGTGCCGAGGGTGAAACCTCTTGTAGCACTTCTGATGTTAACTCTTTAGAGTAGCTATTCGGTCAGGGTCATCGAGGGTGATTCCTCCTTCCCCACTTCCGATAACGACGCTGTCGTACAACACCTCAAGTGTGAACCCATCGAGGGTGATTCCTTCGAGTTCACCTTGATGGATACATCAATAGGAACCCAACGAGGGTGATACCTCGGATTCCCCTGATGTTATGGACACACGGATACTTGGACTTTACACTGTTACTTGGAAAGGCGGGTCGACCCTGAGGGGTACCCGCGTGTGATGTGAAGACGGGTTGCCTGGATGGTGCCCGAGTGATGAATACGAGGCGTGGCCGGGCATTCTTGGCCCTTGCCGCAAGTCCTCGAGACGGGGCGATGGGGTCACATCGATCGTGAGTCTCTGCTCGTTACCGCACTAACAACACGATACGATTTGGATATTTGATCTGAGTGGGCCTCTGGCCCGATAGCACTAACCATCATGCGGGAATAAATATGGGTACTCTGCATCGTGGTATTAGCCGAAAGCTTTGTCAGACGTCCAGTTCAGCATTGTGGCCGGGTCGGATCGTGCCATTGGCGCTGGTATCCACCCTGCTTGCAACGACCCGGAGTGCACAGTGCGACGGCCCAAGACCCCTGAGCGCTTAGGATGTAGACCGGCGGGGACCTCTCTGCTGAGCTCTAGGTAGGGCTGCGGTGTGTCGTTTGGCCGAGGCCAGGTGTGACCCGGAAAAGTATGTCCGGACGGAGTTAAGCGAGCGTGGTGGGTAAGTTAGTGCACCCCTGCAGGGAAGAACTAATCTATGCATAGCCGGATCCTCGGTAACGGACACTCGGCGTTGTATCCCGATTGATACAGCTAGAATTGGATACTATGGCTCTGGGATTGCTTCTCGCAGGTAGTCGAGAAGGGATCTCCGGACGAGGTTGATGACTGTATGGCTCTGGGATTGTTTTCTCGCAGGGAGTCGAGAAAGGATCTCTGGGTGAGGTTGAGACTTAATGATACTACTACTTTATGTTGTACTAATCTACACTCTTCTAATGCTGCAAGACCACTGAAGATGCTAGTCTTCGATAGGACTAGGACTTCTCTCTATTCTGGCATTTCTGCAGCCCAGTCCACATATACAACTGTTCCTTGATAATGTTGCATATGTAGTGTAAATCCTTCCTTGCTGAGTACTTTGGATGAGTACTCAAGGTTGCTTTGCTTTCTTTTTCCCCCATATCCTTTTGATGCAACCAGATGACGGAGCCCCGGATACAGCTGCCCACGCCGACGATCGCTACTATGACCCCGAGGGTGGTTTCTACTACGAGTTGGCCGACGACCAGGAGTAGGATCGGAGGGTCCCAAGCAGGAGGCCTGAGCCTTTCGATCGTAGTGTTTTCTTTTGCCCCGCCTTTTAAGGGCCTAGCTGTGTTTTCTTTTATAACTGTACTCAGATATCTGATGCTTCCGCTGACGCTTGTACGCAAGCTTATGTATTCGAGCCTTCGAGGCCCATGGCTTGTAATATAAAGCTTGTATGACTTTATTTATGTTTTAGAGTTGTGTTGTGATATCTTCCCGTGAGTCCTTAGGCTTGATCGTGTGCATTTGCGTGTATGATTAGTGCACGATTGAGCCGGTGGCGTCACAAGTTGGTATCAGAGCCGACTGCCTCTAGGAACCCCCCTTTCCGACTCCTTCACTACTAGGAAAAGGCCTGTTAGTGGCGCACCTGTTTTGGCCATTAATGGCGCACTATAGGTGCGCCACTATCATCACGCCACTAGTAACAAATACTAATGGCGCACCCCTGGTGCGCCATTAGTATACCAGACAATAGTGGCGCACCTGGCAGTGCGCCATTAATATGTCAAACGGTGCGCCATTACTATTCCTCCTAGGGGGCCATATTTACCTTATGCTCTGGGTTACTAATGGCGCACTTCTAGATAATGCGCCACTAGTGTGTTTATTGCAGTGCGCCACTAAAGTGCAGTATGATGCGCCACTAGTATGAATATTAGGAATTTTTTTTCTTTTCTGATATTTGCACAGGTTACAAAATATATTACTGCACAGAATATAGACAGCACAACATATAAACAGCAGATTTATCGAATACAATAGAAGATTAGTCTCTGAATACAATTCATCATATTAGTCTCCGAATTCAAAATACCGAACAAAGTTAGAACATTACAAGTCTCGAGACCGCGAGTAGCGAGTTTGTCTTCACATTACAAGTCGATATCGATCATCTAAACTACCATCACATAGAAGAGAGCTGCGGTCACGATGAGCATCATCGCGATGAAACTGGTCTTCATCCGGTTCCTCCTCCGCTCCCTCCTCTCTCCCGCTAGATAGCGCGCGTATCTAGCTTCCGCCTCCGCCCTAGTGGTGTACCCTTTGTAACTGTTACCGCTGAAATGGTGAACCTGTCTTTGACACTCCTCCCAGTCGTCGTACACTCCGGGAACCTTACCCTTGTACATGACATACGACGGCATCTCTATGCACTAGACAAACAAAACGTTAGTAGCAATTCACAGACAATACATAAGCAATATATAAGTATGCAACAAAAGGATCGGAAGAGAAAAGCAACACATTAATAGCACGATTCATGGTCCTACTAATAAATAGCATCGATTACATATAAGTTGAACGACTGTCCAAACTAAAGAGACATACAAGTTCATTAAAGTTTAATTACAACATGAGCTAATCGATATTTCAGAACTACATAGCATCACTACTTTTGACTCGACTCAGGGACCGGAGCGTGGATGAAGCCGCCGTCTTTCGTGATGGTCATGAAATCGCGGGCGTTGTCAGCCTGCATTTGCAGCGTTGTTTCTATCTCACTGTTGGACGGTTGATATCTGAGGTAGAACTGCCCCGAGGTACGAAGGACATCTTGATGGATGATTTCCGCAAACTCCGACTGGATGCGAAAGAATTCTTGTCTGATGTCCGCATCCTGGATTGCCGACAAGCGTGCGGCCCAATCTTTGAGATTATTTGGTAGCAGAAGGTGATTATGGTCCTGTAGGATCGCCCGCATGTGATGGAGGGTGTAGTAGGCATCCTTCTGACCGCCAGGCGGCTGCTTGACGCAGGGGAACGTCGTATTGTGGGTGAACACGTGCTTGCCGTACCTACGAATTGGCCTGCTGAAGGTGCCTCCAGATCTGGCGTAGCCGGGAAGAGCTTCATCAAGAACTTTCTTGATATTTGTGTAGTCTTTCTTCGACTGATGGTCCGAGTCGAAATACGTGGCCGTGGAATATTTCGGGCTTAAGAGGATGAGTGTGCAATGTGTGTCACTCCACAAAACAAGGAATGTTAGAAAAAAAAAGAACGATCGAAATCTAAGAAATCATATGTTACGGGGCGGTGAGGGGATGACTTACTCGGGAAAGTAAGGCACGAGGAAGTTATCCTTATCAGGGTTTGCCAGAATGACGCCTTCGAGGTATGAACTCGCGACTTGCCGGTCCCCAGCACTGCACAAGATCTTGGCACGCATGTAGAAGGGGTCGACTATCATGATGTCCGGGGTCTTGTCTCTAATGATCCGCATCTCCATACTCAGCGAAAATAGCCGAATGAAGGTGTAGTGCAGCGGATGAAGGTTAAACATAGCGAAGATGTCATCAAACCGCAGGACGATCATACCCCCGATGGTGCTATCGACAAAGCCCTTGCCCTCTGGCACCTTGGCCATGAAAACCGGGTATGCCACATCATTCTCGGAGAGACGCCGCTTCTCCAAAGAAAGAACACTATCATGCAGACTCCGCATAGCACCGGTTGCAGCATTGAGCAGATTAGTCGGTAGCATCGGCCTACCTGCCACATGCACCATTCTCGAGATATCCTTAGGTGAAGGTGGCCCGTCCTGAGCACGGATCGTACTCGGTGCTGGCTGGCTCGCACCCTTGTTATTCTTTCTTTTTCGTCCCTTCTGCTTCTTCTGCTGTAATGGGATCGAGTTCTGCTCAGAGACCACCTTCTTGAGTGTGTTGGGGCTGATAATATTTCGCACCTCGGCTATCTGAGGCTCGGTGAAGGCGGCAGCTGGAGGCGTCTCCTGAGAACTGAATGCTAGACGACGCCTGTTGCAATTGGGTTTCTCCGCGGTACCAGCTAGATCGCGATCGTCTTTTGCAGGGTTGGGTTCTTGAGAAGGAGGCCCCAAGAATTCGTCATCGTACCCATGTTCGTTGAAATACTTATCGACGTTGGTAAATGTACCGTCGTCGTCATCCGGATCCTGTGCCATATGCATGTCCGGATCAGCTGACGGCGGTAGCGTTGCGGCGGTCTTGCCATGGCTTGGCGCCGGCATGACTGGCAGTGTTGTCTGTGGGGTGCTGTCCCCCGCCCCCAAACGAATCTGGCTCTTTGGCCAAAGCATGGACCAGCTTATGCAGGCGCTGAGGGTCATCACATCATCTTCGTCGGCCCCAGGGGGTCGATACGGAGGTAACAAGTCGTCGCAGCCCCGCAGCACCCGAACCAGTTGAACCCTATACACGGTTGGTGGCATCGGATTACCGTGGAACACGCGGTTGCCCGGTTGAATGATTCTGGCCTTGGCGACATCGATCAACTCGCCGTCCACGAAGTGCAGGAGAGTGCATGGAACGTCGACGGCACCCTGCGAAAACATGTAGGGCGTCAGGGATGCCCAGTCAAAGGCAAGGAGATGAAGTCATCGGCCGAGAGGCTTAGTAACCGTGATGGCGTCGAGCTCGGCTAATGTCGAGGCACCGCCAATGGCGGGCGTGCAAGTGACGGAGGGGCCGCTTGCTGCCGAGGTGCCGGCCGGCGTATTCTTCCCACACCAGGGTGCATTAAGCTCCAATGTCGGCGCCGACGCCGGAGACACCAATGCCGCCTCCGCCGGAGACACCAATGGCGCCGGCGGCGCGTTGTGCGAGTTGCTGCCCGTGAAGCTGGGAATCGGGGGCGGCCCCTGTTGGCCGCCCGCAATCCACGCCTGCAGCCCCTCAATCAAGGTAGGCACAATGGCGGTGATCGTCGCTCCCAGTTGGTCGCGCACTTGCTCTTGGACTATCTCCGGAATCCGCGCCACTTGTGCCTTGAGTTCTTGAACCTCGCGCTCCTGGCTTTCCGAGCTGGCCGTCTTTCTCTCCTTTCGCCCAGCGTTATAGCATTCCGACCATTTCGTGGACAAGCCTTTGCCGGCCACACGACCAGCTGACGACGGTTTACTGAACTTATCCTTGTGTTTCATTACGTTCAACGCCCTATTTAAAGTGGTGTCCCAAGGGGAGCTCTGAGACGACCCCGCGCTACTGCTTTCAGTGTCCTGCGGAAGGAACATGAACCATTTAGAAATTTGGCTTCATTAATTAGAATGCAACCATATGGAGCTAATTACACGGCGGTGTATTCCTTACCAGAACAAGCTCAAGCGCCTTGGTCTTCGCATCCGTGGTAAGCTCCTTTGTTACCGGGTCCACCTTGTACCGGGCCCTGACATAGTTCCTGGTCTGCTTGTCACGGTATTTATCGAAGCGGGGCGGTAGGCCTTACTCGGCACGCTCCGCGTCCTCCTTGTCCCATATAGGTTCCGCCACTCTGTAACCGCCGGGACCGAGTGTGTGGACCACTAAGTTCAAGTCCCGCATATCTTTCCCCCACTGACTTGATTCCTCGGATGCGTTGCTCTCGCACTTGATCTTGAACTCTAGGTAGTCAGCTTCGCTGATCAAAGGATTTTTCTCCTTGATCTTCTCATAACTATCACCTCTTAGAATCCCTCTCTTCACCGCGGCTCTCCAAGTAGCCAGGGCCGTGCTCATCTTCGTGAGGGCGGCACTGTTCACTTTATTCCCTGAGAGGCATGTGTTTGCGAACTCACCAGGGAACTTGTATCGTTCGTGCAGCTTCATGAAGAGGAGGTTGCGCAAATTCCCTCGGTCACGATGCCTTAGGTTCTCGGTGTTGATCGAGACGGTGCTCCGGAGAATGCACCCGAGTTGTCCCGAGTACCCCTTGACTAATTCTTTGGGCGCCGTTGGATGCCCACTGGAGGACACTTCAGTAAATTCCTCCTTGACGGTGCCGAGCACGTTCGGGCGCCGGTCCTTCCGTTGCCTCTTCGGTTGGCTGCCATCTGTGCGTGCGCTGCCATCATCAGTGGTGGCATCCTCGGCGACACCATCAGTGGTGTCATCCCCGACGCCACTAGGGGTTGTGTAGTCGGGATCGGTGTCTTCCGCGGCGTCCTCATAGCGGTGAGGTTCTTCCTCCATCTCCTGGGACAGCTCCCAGAATGCCTTGCCCAAACCGCCGGGCTCATCGTTGTGGGCCATGTTTCACTCTAAATAGGAAAAAAGTTTGGTCAAAAAGTTGGTTATTGTCAAGGAACAAGATCTCTAAGTTGACCAAATAACCTAATTCTCGAGGAATGTCGCCAAAAAGTTGGTTATTGTCAAGGAACAATTGAGAGATGTTTGTGATATTGCCTAGGTGTTTTGGGATCAATTGAGAGATGTTTTGTGATATTGCCTAGGTACCCCTGATCTTCTTCTACAAATATTTTTGCTATATCAATTTCCAAAAAAGCATGTGATGCTGAATCAATACTCAATATATATAGGTGGTGCTCTCTTTATCACATTTTTATTGGAATATGCAACATTAATCTTCTTTTACTTGAATCAGGTGCACATATTTACATTCCTATTTCATGCTCACTTGTTTGGAACTATAGAATCTACCTTGGAATCTGCAAATCTCTTAGAATGTACTAAGAGATGCCAGATTAGTTGGGGGACTCCTATACTTAAGGCATATAAGACCTGGCATTGCCTATGCCGCAAGTGTGGTAGACAGATACATGCTTGATCCTAGGAGTGGACATATGGATGCAGTATAGCCTATTTTGCCGTATCTAAGATGCAGTCCTGGGAAGGGGTTTAAGAAGAATGTCCATCTTAATATGGATGGTTATTGCAATGCTGATTGGGCGAGTTGTCTTGATGACAGAAGATCTGCTTTAGGCTATTGTGCATTGGTTGGAGGGAAACATGGTGTCATGGCTTAAATGTATCAGGTCCTACTCTAGTTTACGCCAGTTTAGGTTGCAGTAAACATGGTGTCATACAGCTAGTTGCCAATAATTGTCAAGGAACAATTTTGGAAATCTACAAAAATTGTTAGGAATTGTCTTAGTCAAGAAGTGCTAGCAAATGGCTTAAATGTATCAGGTCCTACTCTAGTTTACTCCAGTTTAGGTTGTAGTAAAAATGCACCACTATGGAGTATCAGGTCCCTAGCAAAAATGCACTACAGAGCAAGCAATAATGATACTCCAATTTTCACAGATTAAAGCAATACTGACTGCAAGCAATATTGCAAAATTACAGAGAACCAAAATTGCAAAATTCAGTACTCCATAACATTACTGAAACTTTACTGTGCTTGGAACTATACTGAAACTTTACTCCATATATATGATCATTTTTGTTTGAAAAGTTTCATTTAATTTTGTGTGGAGTAGTTTTAATTAAATAAAGTTTTTAACTGCTTGAGATGAGAGAAATGAGAAGAAGAGAGAAGGGCTACTGCTTGCAAGCACAGCTGCTTGCAAGTCCTACAATAAATGGTTTCCGTTAAACATCTATTATTTATTCCATAAGAACAGCAAATCAACTGCATTAGTCGCAAGTACCCCATATGTCCTATTTTTAGCAAAGTCATGCTAAAATTGACGGAAAATTTCAGCATGACCTTTGCTGAAAATAGGACATATGGAGTACCCGAATTTGCCGGAACGGAAGTTAATCGACATTCCGGCAAACTCAAGGGCCTCTCGGGGTACCTGCAAAATCATTATCCCACCCCCGCCCCGCTGCAACCCCACAACACCCAACTTCACTATGCAAGAGATATTAAGTTGCAGTCATTCTAAAGAGTAGAGGATGAAAGTTATCCTTGCTGTTGCATAAACATATATCAGTTTAAGGCACAAACCAGAGAGACAATGCAGTTTGGACTGACAAGCCTCAACATAAGGTCAAAATGGGCAACATTTAGACAAAATTCTCGCAGGTTGGTGAAAAATTCTTTCTGTTTCCAAGTCTTAACAGATTAGAAATAGAGGACTTATATTTACCAGTGTGGAGCATACTGCACTAGAGGTTAATTTGCTACAGAGCAAGAAGATGGACACTTGCTAATTTGACCAAAATTAGCAATTTTTTGAACCTAATTTGACCTAAATTCGAGAGGGATTTGACCTAAACCTAGCAAAAGAGAGAAGAAGAGGGCATGGCCGGGAAGGAGTAGAGGAGGAAGAGAGGAGAAGAGAGGCAGAGGGAGGAGGGCAATGAAGATTACTTGACCACGATGAGGTGGTGGCCGGAGCGGAGACGACGGAGGGCGGAGACGGCGAGCTTGGGGGAGGCGGGGATAGACGGCGGGGAGGTCGCGAGGTGCTCGGGCCTCCTCTCCTGGTGGACGCAGGCCTCCTCCTCCTAGTGCTCCGGTGGCGACTCCGGCGGCGGAGCGGGCGCGGGCGTCGTCGGGTGCGGGGGGTCATTGGCGGCGGTGGAGCGGGCGCGGGGGGCGAGGGGGATCTGGCGAGGGAGGGACAGCGAGATGGACAGAACACACCTACATAGAGGGGGGAAGGTTAGTAATGGCGCACCATCTAGGGGTGCGCCATAAACACAGTGATAGCAATGGCGCACCTTCCCCTGGTGCGCCATTATTAACTTTTTTTTAGTTGCATCTAATAATTTTTTAGAAAATGACGATCAAATTTGAAAACATTTATGAATGTGAAAAAATATCATCAAATTTGTTATTTGAAAATATTTATGAATATGAAAAAATATCATCAAATTTGTTATTTGAAAATATCATCAAATTTGTTATTTGAAAATATTTGAAAAAATATCATAAAAATTGGTATACCAATGGCGCACCTCCTAGGGGTGCGCCATAAGTACCTTGATAACAATGGCGCACCTTTTCCTGGTGCGCCATTACTAACTTTTTTTAATTATTTTTAGTTGCATCTAATAATTTTTTAGAAAATGACGATCAAATTTGAAAACATTTATGAATGTGAAAAAATATCATCAAATTTGTTATTTGAAAATATTTATGAATATGAAAAAATATCATCAAATTTGTTATTTGAAAATATCATCAAATTTGTTATTTGAAAATATCATCAAATTTGTTTTTTTTTATTTTTAATTGCATTCATTTGTGAATTGGTAAAACATTTATGAATATGAAAAAATATCATCAAATTTGAAAAAATATTCATGAATTCAAAACGTGCCCATGAAATTTAAAAATATTCATGAGTTCAAAAAATATCATCAAATAAAAATTGGTATACCAGAATAAACATAAATACCAGAATAAACGTAAATAAATATTCATGAGGACTAGAACAGAAGAAATATCATTTCAATATGTCGAAATACAATCGAGAAATGAAGACTACAATTTAAATACAATCGATCTTAGCTAGCTATCTTTTCACAATCTTCTTGCCCTTCTTTTTCGCAAATGGTGTTCTTCTCTTGAACGGACGTCCTTTAGGTAGGGTGGTCCTGCTTCTTCTTGTGGTGTATGGCACTTCATCGTCGTCGTCATGTTCCATCTTCGGGTCGCCGTACTTGTCGAAGTCTTGCTCATTGGCGACTCCATCCATTCCGATGATCTTCCTTTTGCCTCTCCTCACGACAACACGACTGGGCTTTGACGGGTCGGTAATGAAGAAGCATTGGTCCACTTGGGAAGCCAGTACCCATGGCTCATTTTTTGCGGTGACGTTTGCGCCCGCGGTCTTGGATTTGGCTTCGGGTATAACCATGGTGGTGAAATACCGTTCTTCTTTTAGGACGCTCTTGGCCCATCAGACACGGAACATCGGGACCTTCTCTCCAACGTAGCTCAGCTCCCAGATCTCCTCGATCCTTCTGTAGTATCTGTCCTTGTCGTTACCGGTGTAGGATTCCATCGTTACCCCGGAGTTCTGATAACCATCACTCTTCATGTCCTTTTCCTCGGTGTAGAATGTGTAGCCGTTGATATCGTACGCCTCATAGGTCATCAGGTTGTGCTCGGCGCCCTGTGACAAGGCGAATATGAGTTTTTCTTCCGCGGAAGAATCCTCATGTAAAGGGTACAACAGAAGCTTCTCCTTGAACCAACGCGTGAAACATGAGTTGTGCTCTTTGATTATATCTCCGTCCATCCTCTGTTGGCCTCGGTCATTGTACGCCTTCTCAATAAAGGTTTTGTGCTCTACCACCCAAGGATCGACCACGTCTATGTGTTGTAGCGCGACTAGGTTTGCTCTTTCAAAGTCAGCGAGTCGACCCTCGAAGTCGACATGCATTTCGCGGCGACCCTCGCGGTGACCCCATCCAGCGAGCCTGCCGAGGTGCCTGTTGACGGGCAGACCAACGGGGTTCTCGATGCCTAGATAATTCGTGCAGTAGGAGATGCACTCTTCGGTCAGAAAGGCCCTGGCTATGCTTCCCTCTGGACATGACATGTTGCGAACGTATCCTTTGATGACACCATTCATCCTTTCGAACGGCATCATGCTGTGCAGGAACGTCGGCCCGAGTTGGATGATATCCTCCACGATATGGACCAGCAGATGCACCATAACGTCGAAGAATGCGGGCGGGAAGTACATCTCAAGCTCGCATAGTATCACCACGATCTCTTCCTGTAGCCTTCTGAGTTGTCTCACGCCAACCAACTTCTGAGAGATGACGTTGAAAAAGTTGCATAGGCCAAATAGCGTTTCACGGACGTGCGCGTCCATGATCCCACGGATTGCAACTGGAAGTATCTGCGTCATCAGCACGTGACAGTCATGAGACTTCATCCCGCTGAACTTCTGCTTCGCTGAGTCTAGGTATCTACTTATCTTCCCCGTGTAACCGTAAGGAAGTTTTACTCCTACTAGGCAGGTGAAAAACTACTCGATCTCCTCCTGACTTAGAGTGAAGCACGCGGGAGGGCAGTCATTTCCGATCTTCTTGGCCTTTTTGCCTTTGCGATGACTTTTCGTGTCCTTCGCCTCATCATCATCATCATCATCATTAGCATGAAGCTCCTCCCTGATGCCCATTGATTTCAAGTCCGCCCTTGCTTTCGGCCCATCTTTGGTCCTCTCTGGCATGTTGAGCAGGGTATCAAGCAGACTCTCGCACACGTTCTTCGTGATATGCATGACATCAAGGCTGTGAGGCACACGGAGGATCTTCCAGTACGGCAAGTCCCAGAAAACCGACCTCGTTTTCCATACCTTCAGCAGCGGCTCTGGCGCCTTTCGCTTCTTTCCCGGCGGTGGGCACTCTTTCCAATTTTTCAACAGCTCGTCTATTTCCTTGCCGCTCCTCGTACGCGGGCGTCTTCGGGGTTCGGTTTCACCATCGAACAGATCCTTGCGTTTTCTCCATGAGTCATCGTCGCGAAGCCACCTTCGATGTCCCATGAACACGGTTTTCAAAGACCCGGGATCTCTATCTAGCTGGCGATACGTTGTGTCATCCATGCACCTGACGCATGCACGAAATCCGTGGACCACCTGCCCCGCGACATATCCGTAACCGAGATAGTCTTGCACCGTCGTGAGCAGTGCGGCTCTCATAGGGAAATATTCTTTCTCTGCGGCGTCCCACGTATTGGCTGGCATTTTCCACAACGTGTCTAGCTCCTCTTTCAGCAGCCCCAGATACAGATTGATGTCGTTCCCTGGATGTTTCGGCCCTTCAATTAGCATACTCATGTGAATGTACTTCCTCTTCATGCACTTCCAGGGGGGAAGGTTGTACATCCACACAAACATAGGCCAGGTGCTATGTGTGCTTCTCTGGCTGCCAAACGGATTGACTCCATCGGTGCTCGTGCCCAGCACGATGTTCCTTCGATCGTTCCCAAATTTTGGGTGTTCGAAGTTCAACGCTTGCCACTGGCTCGCATCCTTAGGGTGACTCAGCATCTTGTCTTTTTTATTTATCTCCGGATCATTTCCGTCATCTTCTTGCTTCTTCTCCTCCCTATCCGCGTGCCAACGCAGGAGCTTTGCTGCCTTAGGGTCCGTGAAATACCGCTGCAGACGAGGAGTGATCGAAAAGTACCACACCACTTTTCGAGGAGCTTTCTTCCTCTTCTTGTATCGAGTGATGCCGCACACCGGACATATGGTAGACTCCGCGTGCTCGTCCCGATAAATGATGCAATCGTTCATGCACACATGGTATTTCACGTGCGGTAAATCCAGAGGACACATGATTTTCTTCGCCTCCTCGAAACTGGTCGGGCACTTGTTCCCCTTGGGAAGACGTTCGTGCCAGAATGACATGTTCTCGTCGAAGCATGCGTCAGTCATTTTGTGTTTTACCTTCATCTCCAGAGCCATGAGCGTTACTTTCAGGTGGGTATCCTCGGGCCTGCATCCTTCATACAATGGAGTAACCGCGTCTATCTCCAGTTGATCCAGCTTGGCTTTCTCTCGGGCGGCAGCTCTTGCGTTATCCATCTGCTTGAGAAGCAGCTCTTGAGTATGAGGGTCCTGCACCCAGCCCATCGATGGTCCATCGTCGTCTGCTCTGGCATCTTCATCTTCATGATCATGCCCTTTGTCTTGATCTTCCTCATCATCATGTCCAGCATCTTCTACATGATGACTGTGTACTGCATCTACTTCGTGATCATGTCCTGGAGATTCTTCGTCTTCTCGCCCGCCCTCGCCGTGGTTGTCTTGCTGCCCTTCCTCATTTCTTGCCCGGCCCCCATGGATGACTTCATAATCATCTTCATCACCTTGCCAACGATAGCCATCCATGAAACCACGCAAGAGCAGGTGGTCCCGCACCTGTACGGAATCCGGGTCCATAAGGCTCTTCAGCTTGCATCTTCGACACGGACATCTTATCTCCGTCTTGTTCTTTTGAAGCATCTCGGCCTTCGCGGAGCTCAAAAACCTATTCACGATGCCTTCGGTCATCGTGCAGACCATGGTCGCCTGCGGGGTAGAGCAAAACGATATTTTAGAACCAAAAAATTTTTTGGCATGACTTTGCCTAAAAATAGGACCAAAAATAATGCATAGTGCCAAATTCTCGCCGAAACGGAAATGAATCAACATTCCGGAAAAATATTGGCAACTATCGCATTTCAAATAGCGGTACCTGCAAACACAAACATATGCAACACCACAAACATATGCAACACCACAAACATACTTAGATCTAGGCCATAAAAAGTGCATGTGCACGTTGTTGGAGGGAGAAAAAAGTAGATCTACAACATAAAGAAAGCTTTCCCCTTACTTACCTATCAAAAAAAGGAAATTTAACCACTTAATTTGGGTGAATCTATGGTGCAAATGAGTTGAGGAGGAGGAGGCAGCCGAGACAAGCTTGGAGGAGGAGGTGGAGAGAATGAAGTGGGGAAAGTGAGTGTGGTAGGTGGCTGTCCAAAATATCTAGCTGCTCTCAGGTTACCAATGGCGCACCACCTAACAATGCGCCATTAGTAACCCTGGTTACTAATGGCGCACCTGTTACGTGGTGCGCCATTACTAGTTTTGCAAAAAAAATAAAAAAAATAATTGTTAGTAGTGGCGCACCGTGGTTGTGGTGCGCCATTACTAGTTTGAACTAGTAATGGCGCACTATACCCAAGTGCGCCATTACTAGTTTTCAAAAAAAAAAGTTAAAAAAAATTTGTTAGTAGTGGCGCACTGAGTGTGTGGTGCGCCATTACTAGTTTTGGAAAAAAAATTGTTAGTAGTGGCGCACCGTGGGTGTGGTGCGCCATTAGTGATATGGACACTAATGGCGTACCTACACATGGTGCGCCACTGCTATATAGCAGTGGCGCACCACATATGTGGTGCGCCATTAATGTCCATATTAGCTATAGCCCTTTTCCTAGTAGTGCTTGGCTGAAGTTGAGAGAGGGACCCTGTTCCGGCACCCTGCAGGAGGGGGAAATCATCACCGGTGGCCATCTTCATCATCCCGGCGCTCTCCATGACGAGGAGGGAGTAGTTCACCCTCGGGGCTGAGGGTATGTACACTACCGGAATCAGCTTCTTTGCCGTCCGCCATGGCGGACGGCAAAGGCATGGATCACGGATGGCAAACATCTTTGCCGTCCGCCAGCAGACGGCAAACTTTCCGGCTGAACACGTGCCAGCAAAGGCCTTCTTTGCCGTCCGCTTCCTGGAAACGGACGGCAAAGAATTATGCCGTCCGCCATCCGAGGCCAGCAGACGGCAAAGAGAACGGATGGCAGTGCGGTGGCGTGAGAGCCGTTAGGGGGTTAACGGCGCTCTTTGCCGTCTGTCAGCGGACGGCAAAGAGTCAAAGCTCTTTGCCGTCCGCTGACAGACGGCAAAGAGCTCAACTAGGCAGTACTGGGAATCTGCCACGTGGCCAGCTATGCCGTCCGCTGGCAGACGGCAAAGTGACCAAAAAGGCAGCCAGTGCTCCCAGGTTTTACAGGTAGCTGCCACGTGTCCTCTTTGCCGTCTGCTAGCGGACGGCAAAGGTCTTTGCCGTCCGCTAGCAGACGGCAAAGAGGCTATGTATCCCCCGTTTTTATTTTTATCCATTTAATTTGACAGGGTTTCAAACACAGATATACATACATATATATATATATATATATATATATATATATATATATATTTTCACAGGCACACACAGATATACATATACATATCTATCTCCATCCATGACAACATACATATATACATAAGAAACATAGTTCCATCCATATATAACAGATTACATATCACCATGTTCATCCAACACATTGTTCCATGCATCCATATAACAAACGAAAAAAAAAAGATAAGGGAAACAAGCACTCCATGCATCCATGCAAGCTTCCATATAGTGAATTAAATCTGCAAAATGGAAACAAGAAAGTTAGAAGAAGAAGAATAGAATCAGAAGAAGAAGAAGAAAAAATGAAGAAGAAGAAGAAGTAAGCATACTTAGGTAAAATGGAGCTAACCTAGCTAATTGTGCCATTTTTGAGTGAACTAAGCATATTATGCCATTTTTGATATAACTTAGAGCTAACTTCATTTTGGAGAAGAAGAAGCAAAATGAAGAAGAAGAAGAAAACTAGAAGAAGAAGAAGAGAACTAGAAGAAAGAGAAGAACTTCTTCTTTTTCTTCTTCTTCTTTTCTTCCTATTCCTGGATTTTCTTCATCTTATTATGTCATTTGTGGACTAAAAAGATAAATTATGTCATAAATGGACTAAATAGGCTAAATAAGAAGAAAAATGCCATTTTTGACTTACCTAGCTAATTATGCCATTTTGACCTAACTAAGCATATTATGCCATTTTTATATAACTTATAAGAGCAACTCATTTTGGAGAAGAAGAAAACTAGAAGAAGAAGAAGAAGAAGGAGAAGAAGAAGAAGGCTAGAAGAAGAAGAAGATCTTTCTTCTTCTTCTTCTAGTTTCTTCTTTTCTTCTCCTTCTCTTCTTTTCTTCTTCTTCTTCTCTTCTTCTTCTTCTTTTCTTCTTCTTTCTTTCTTCTTCTTCTTCTTCTTTCTTCCTATTCCTTCTTTTCTTCCTCTTCCTTGATTTTCTTCATCTTATTATGTCATTTGTGGATTAAATAGGCTAAATTATGCCATAAATGGACTAAATAGGCTAATAAGAAGAAAAATGCCATTTTTGAGCTTACTAGCTAATTATGCCATTTTTGACCTAACTAAGCATATTATGCCATTTTTTATATACTTATAAGAGCTAACTTCATTTTGGCGAAGAAGAAAACTAGAAGAAGAAGAAGAAGAAGAAGGAGAAGAAGAAGAAGACTAGAAGAAGAAGAAGAAGATCTTCTTCTTCTTCTAGTCTTCTTCTTCTTCTCCTTCTTCTTCTTCTTCTTCTTCTTCTCCTTCTTCTTCTTCTTCTTCTTCTTCTTCTTCTTCTTCTTCTTCTTCTTCTTCTTCTTCTTCTTCTTCTTCTTCTTCTTCTCTTCCTATTCCTTCTTTCCTTCCTCTTCCTTGATTTTCTTCATCTTATTATGTCATTTGTGGACTAAATAGGCTAAATTATGTCATAAATGGACTAAACACGCTAATTAAGAAGAAAAATACCGTTATCATGGAGATGTAGGAATGGTCGGGGCTGAGCCAGTGCCAGACGGAGGTGAAGGACCGGTCGGGGTTCCGGCATTGGCAGAAGGAGTGCTCGATGCTTGTCGGGAGCCATGCTGCACCAAAGATCATTTCCCATAATGTCTCGTTAGCAAGTTCGCAAACTGAAATGTGAATAGTAGTAAGCAACGGCCATTCAAATCAAACTCACCGTGGTAGCCGGAGCAATCTGGGGGGGGCATCGGTGGAGGGGCCTGACCATTTTTCTCGCACAAGCTCTGCACATTTGGTTCTCACGAGTCAGTCATATTAGATAGTAATGCGAACATTATGTGCATGATTGGGCTAATATGCACGAGAAACGTACCACGATGAGCTCGTATAGGGCCCGGTTAGCGCTGTCGTTCCGGTTCCTCTCCTCCTCCAACAGCTTAGCCGTCTTCTCCTCCATCTCCCTCTCCCTCTCCGCCGCCTCCCTTTGTGCCTCCCTTTTTGCCTCCTCCAGAAGCTCCTTCGTCTTCAATCTCTCTTTCTCAACAATAGCCTGCAACACACCACTCCTCGTTAGCATTGTAATCATCGACGGACGCACACACAATGTAATGGAGGAAAGGTGAGAGAGTCCGTATAACTAACCGCCATGGCGATCTCCGCGGGCCGTGCACGAGGCGTTATCTCAGGATCAGAGCTACTCAGGCGCTTCTTGATCTGCGGGAGAGTCTTAGGACAACGTATCAGTCCATCACCCATGGCTAGAGAGCCATGGGACCTCCCGCCACCAGATATCATCACCAGCTCTATATCAAAAGGATCCTGGCTCGGGTTAAAGTCCTCCCCTTTCCTCGCCTTCCCCTCGTGTCTGTACTTCACAAGCTTGTGGTGGGAGGTCTTGTTGGTGAAGTTCTCTGGATCATCTAGGCCATACTTCATGAATGGCTTGGCCTTCTTGTACGGGGCCATATGGGCCATGCCATAGAGGTCGAACAGACCTGGCACAGGCTTCTTGTGGTGGTGCGCCGGAGAGAGAGGAACAAAATATTAGTTAAGGGCTCAAGCTAGCATGAAGAATGATATTGCTATGTAAATAGGTCATTTTGGAGCTAAGAAAGGTTATTATGTCATTTTTGAGGAAAATAAGCTAAGTTTAGGTCATTTTTGAGGTAACCAAGATTATTATGCCATTTTTGACCAAAGTATGCTAATTATGTCATTATTGAGCTATGTAAGGTTATTATGTCATTTTAGAGCTAATTATGTCATGAATGAACTAGGTAAGATTAGTTGAGGTCGTTATTGAGCTATCGAAGGTAGTTATGCCATTTTTTAACTGACTAAAGCATATTAAGTCATTTTATAGAGCTATCTAAGGTTATTATGTCATTTTAGAGCTAAATATGTCATAAATGAACTATCTAGCATGAAGAATGAATTGCATGAATCATAGCAAACCACATACCCAGTTATCCCCGTACTCAAACAGGTTGGAGCTCCCTTGATGGTGTGGCACACCTTCCATTTGGTCGCGCTTATCCTTGGCCCTTTGGTGTTCGACTTTCCATTGGGCAGAGCACCACGCATCCACCAACGCCTCCCAACAGTCCATCTTATCCACACACCATCTCGGGGGCACCTAAGTGAGTCAAGAGAAATTTCATCGCTACGCCTACGAATCAAATCAAGAAAACTAAGTTCAAGGCCTTAAGAATAGGTAATTACCTGCATGTACTTCTCCTTACTCAGAAACTTGCCGCGACACTTCTGCTTGCCCCTCCTAATACCCTTCGAGGCATAGTAGTCTCGAACGGCCTGCACCCGAGCCTCGTGCCTTAAGTTCTGAAGTAGGCGCTTGCACTCGTTTTCGACAACCATACACGCGGCCTCCTACTCTCCCTCTGAAACCCTGTAGAAGGTCTGCAATCAAACAAGACAACACTGATTAGTACAATCACTAGGTAGTGTTGATTTTTAATTCCGTAAAGGAGAAATTACCCAAAACCGACGGAACACAATGTCCGCCACCATCTCGCACAAGACACCGTTGACCCTCTCCTCCGGCGGGGCCGGGGCAACTGAGTACAGCTCCCAGGTCAGTGCTAGCTGTGGAACCTGACCCTCACCGGGCAACGTGACCCACCCAGGGAAGTGCTGCCGGCAAAGCACACCAAGGACCTGGTTGGGCCTACGGGAACCACGGGGGCGTACCCAGCCCCTGCAGTATGACAAGGCCAACGCATTAGATATTAATTTAAAGGAACATGAAGGCAAAAGGTTAAAAAATAGTAAATGCACTTACTTCAACCCTTTAGGCGCAATCAACCACCTCTGGTCGGGGGTCGTCGGCACGGGCGAGAGCTTTGTACAGCCACGCTTGTAGACCTTCTTGCCGTTCTCAACCAGCTCGTCGTCGCTGTAGCTATCTTCTGAAAAGGTGTCCTCGCTACCATCCTCCGAGCCACTAGCCTCCGGAGTCTCGTGGGAAGAAGACTCCGGGATCGGAGTCTTCTGGGACGAAGACTCCGGGACCTGGGACGAAGACTCCGGGACCTGGGACGAAGACCCCGTGACCGGAGTCTTCTGGGATGAAGACCCCGTGACCGGAGTCTTTTGGGATGAAGACTCTAGGACCGGACTCACGTGGGGTGAAGGGTCGGCGACCCGAGTCTGGTGGGGTGAAGGATCAGCGACCGGAGGCTCATGGACCGGAGTCCGAGGGTCCACGTAAGACGGAGCACTCTTGTCGTCGGGTGAATCAGCTGAGCGTGGCGGCGACGAAGGCGTAGCAGCCTTCCTACCTCTCCCACTGCCACGTCCACCTCTACCAGCCTTCTTCGTCCTCCCCCGACCTCTCCCAGCCGTAGAAGAAGCGCCCGCCGTAGCTGTCTGCATACCGTCCTGCACCGCTCTCCGGAGGGGCTGTGCTGCAATAATGCAACCACCCCTCCCGGTAGCACTCGCAGGAGGCTCGAGGCGCTCTGGACCCTTGCCCACCATCCTGTCAACATCTGCAATGACAAAAAGTAAACGAAATTAGTACAACATAAAAAATTTGGATACCTGACATGAACATAATAATATGTATACAATTTTCCTTTTCTTCTTCTCTTCTTCTTCATCTTCTCCTCCTCTCCTCTTTCTTCTTCTTCTTCTTCTTCTCCTCCTCTTCTCTTTCTTCTTCTTCTTCTTCTTTTTCTTCTTCTTTCTTCTCCTCCTCCTCCTCCTCCTCTTCTTCTTCTTCTTCTTCTTCTTCTTCTTCTTCTTCTTCTTCTTCTTCTTCTCTTTCTTTCTTCTCTCTTCTCCTTTTTCCTCTTCTTAAAACCTAGCACTAATTAACCTAAAACAAAACAGGAAAAAACTACACCTAAACCTAGCTATTCTTCTTCTCCTCCTCTTCTTCTAATTATTCTTAGTTTTTTTCATGACTAAACATAAACCTAAAACTAAACTAAACTTAAGACCAAACTAAAAGTAATCTAAACTAAACTAAATTAGAACCAACTAACAGTAATCTAAACTAAACTAAATCTAAAACAAAACTAAAAGTAATCTAAACTAAAAAAAATAGAAAAAAGAGAGAAGAGGGGTGCGGCCGGGCTCACCTGCAGCGGCCCAGGGGCGCGGGCGGCGGGGTTGGCTCGGCGGCGGAGGGGCGTTGGACGGGCGGAGGGGGCGCCGAGCGGGGGTGGCGACGGGGCCAGGGCTTCGGGGCGGCGGGGTGGGCTTGGCCGGCGGAGGGGCGCCGGGCGTGGTGGCGACGAGGCCGCAGGGCTCCGGGGCGGCGGGGTGTGTGCTGCGGCGGGGTGGGGGCGGCGGCAGCGTGGGGGCGGCGGGCGGGGCGGCGCTGGCCGGGCGGAGGGGCGCCGGCGGTGTGTGGCGACGGGGCCGCAGGGCCCGGGCGGCGGGGTGGTGCTGCGGCGGGGTGGGGTGGCGGCAGCGTCCGGGCGACGGCGGTGTTCGACGGCGGCGTTGCGGGCGCGTGCGCGGTTGAGTTGGGGGCGCGGGCGCGGTTGAGTTGGGAGTGAGAGGGGCGGGTGGGGCCGGAGAGACAGAGAGCGAGCATAGGAGGGGGGAGACGGCCGTTAGCTGGGCCATTTCTTTGCCGTCCGCCAGCGGACGGCAAAGGTCCAGAAGGCAGACGGCAAAGACCAGGCAGACGGCAAAGAAGCTGACCTAGCCACGCCGTGCCCTATGGGGCCCACCTGGCCCTTTGCCGTCTGCCTTCTAGCTTTTTGCCGTCAGCTGGCTGACGGCAAATAAATAGCGGACGGCAAATAGACTTTTTGCCATCTGCACATTCTTTGCCGTCCGCTATGTGGAAGCGGACGGCAAAGAGGCTCTTTGCCGACCACTGGCCGACGGCAAAGAGGTGGCAGACGGCAAATTACCAGATTCCAGTAGTGGTACCAGTAGCTATGTGTTTGATCTCTCTCTCTCGTGTTCTTGATTTGGCACGATCTTGATGTACCGCGAGCTTTGCTATTATAGTTGGATCTTATGATGTTTCTCCCCTCTACCTTCTTGTAATGAATTGAGTTTTCCCTTTGAAGTTATCTTATCGGATTGAGTCTTTAAGGATTTGAGAACACTTGATGTATGTCTTGCATGTGTTTATCTGTGGTGACAATGGGATATTCACGTGATCCACTTGATGTATGTTTTGGTGATCAACTTGCGGGTTCTGTGACCTTGTGAACTTATGCATAGGGGTTGGCACACGTTTTCATCTTGACTCTCCGGTAGAAACTTTGGGGCACTCTTTGAAGTTCTTTGTGTTGGTTTGAATAGATGAATCTGAGATTGTGTGATGCATATCGTAGAATCAAACCCGCGGATACTTGTGGTGACATTGGAGTATCTAGGTGACATTAGGGTTTTGGTTGATGTGTGTCTTAAGGTGTTATTTTAGTACGAACTCTAGGGCTGTTTGTGACACTTATAGGAATAGCCCAATAGATTGATCAGAAAGAATAACTTTGAGGTGGTTTCGTACCCTACAATAATCTCTTCGTTTGTTCTCCGCTATTAGTGACTTTAGAGTGACTCTTCGTTGTACGTTGAGGGATTGTTATATGATCTAATTTTGTTATCATTGTTGAGAGAACTTGCACTAGTGACAGTATGAACCCTAGGCCTTGTTTCTAAGCATTGCAATACCGTTTTTGCTCACTTTTGTTACTAGTTACGTTGCTGTTTTTATATTTTCAGATTACAAAAACCTATATCTACCATCCATATTACGCTTGTATCACCATCTCTTCGCCGAACTAGTGCACCTATACAACTTACCATTGTATTGGGTGTGTTGGGGACACAAGAGACTCTTTGTTATTTGGTTGCAGGGTTGTTTGAGAGAGACCATCTTCATCCTACGCCTCCCATGGATTGATAAACCTTAGGTCATCCACTTGAGGGAAATTTGCTACTCTCCTACAAAACTCTGCACTTGGAGGCCCAACAACGTCTACAAGGAGAAAGGTTGAGTAGTAGACATCACTGACCTCCTCTTCAGAGAGTGGGAGGTAGTTTCTATCCTCGGAGTCGTCGGGGTTTTCTGGATTGAGCGGGTCCATCCTGATGATATTCGATGGCTGCGTCTCCAGTGAGGTCATCCATATTATTTACAGTGCCATTCTCCGCAGAGTCCACGTTGCTCGCATGGCTTCGATGTGGCTTTGATGGACGGCGCTGTTTTCGATGTTTGGGCGGCTCGTCTCTGGGCTTGCTCCGGTCCTAATCAGGAGTGCCATTGCCGTCCTGGGGCTACGCCTCGAAGGGTTGATGATTGAAGGCGGAGGGCAAGCCCTCCTGGATGGTCATATTCTGAATTCAGTCCAGCGCCTCGTTTAACATTGCGAGGGTCGCCGAACTCGAGGGTTTCGGGACAAATTCCGGTGTAACGGAGTGGGGGACAGTCAGTGCCCTGGCCGGTCCTTGGTTTCTGCTGGTCGTGCTAAGCTCGGGGTGTGGAGCCGGATCCTTGACGGGGTCCGGATCGTCACTGGAGGTCAAGGACGGGCTTTGGTCCTTGCATGTGGCTTCCTCGCCGGGGTTTGAGATCGGGCTGCTTTGGGCCAGGGGTGACCCCTGGCCGTTGGCTGCCGCTTTGTCGTAAGGGCTCAAGGCCGGGTGAGCGTCGTGAGGGGAAGGTTCGGCCGACATTGATTCTTGGCTTCTGCCTCCCGATTCTACCTCAAAGGTCGAAGATAGGTCCTCCGCAGTTGTGATGTATCCAGACGGAGGCAGAGTCTAGCCCCCGCTCGAAGTGGAGTTCTCCTGGCTCGAAGCTGTTGAGGTCGATCTGTCGATCGGATTAGAAGGGGACTCTGGAGCGGGCATGGCGAGGGTGCGGAAGGGGGCAGCCAATCCGGTGAAAACCAGATCGCCCCGCATGTCCGCAATGTATTCCAGACCGCCGAATCGAATTCGGTGTCCGGGAGCGAAGGTGTCGATCTGGCCCAGACGACCAGTCGGGTTGGCGTGCAACACGATGCTGCGGAACATGAAGAGTTGCCCCGGGGACGAAGAAGTCCCCGGATCCGATGCCTTTGCCTATGATCAGGCGAGCCATCGATCCTTTGGGCGACCCCACAGTGGAACTCTCAATGAAAGCACCAATGTCGGTGTCAAAACCGGCAGACCTCGGGGTAGGGGGTCCCAAGCTGTGGATCTAGGATCGATGGGGAACAAGGGACGACGAACATAGTGTTTACCCAGGTTCGGGCCCTCTCGAAGAGGTAATACCCTACGTCCTGCTTGATTGTATTGGATGTATGATGTGGTTTACAGAGTAGATCTACCTCGAGATCAGCATGAGCTAAACCCTAAGGAGATGAGGTGATGAATGTAGCTCTAGCCCTAAAGACTAAAAACCCCTGGTTTATATAGACACCAGTAGGGTTAGGGTTACCAAAGATAGATTACAATAAGGGATTAAAGAGATCCTGCGCCTTCTTGACTTGGAGGGCACACCACGGCTTCATAGATCTCCTGTCATTGTACGGCTCCACCGGTCCGGCCCATGTACAATGGGCCGTCGCCCCGAGGACCCCTTAGTCCATGACTCCCTCACCTAGCGTCACCACCGACGTGTTGTCCATGGCCTCTGCTCTTTGTGCAACGTGATCTTCCCCCTCGCCGAACCACAAGAGGCCGATGGCCCCATAGGTGATCGTGTCATCCCACGACATCTTTGGCATGCCAGGTAGGGGGGGAGCACTTGCGTGAACCTGAGGTTGTGAGCAACACGTCCATCATCTTCATCATCGTCACCCCCGACGTCGCCATCTTTGGCAGCATCTTTGGAAGAGAGAGATGGTGCTACTAGCTAGCCTTGATCCTCCCGGCCTCGGTCGCTCATCTCCTCCACTGCAGCAGCGGCGGGGAGGACGAGGGGCAATGGTGATGCGGTGGCCATGATTGGTGCGGATGGCATGACCACCGTGCCTCCCACGACCAGAAGAAGGATCGAGGCATGCGATGGCGCCGTCCTCCTAGTAGTCGTCCGTCAGTGCGCATTCGGTTTCGAAGGATGTCGCTTGGATGGGAGGATCGGAAAATGGTACATAATTGGCCTCCCCCTCTTTTCTCGAACGCCAATAGTATGGTCGCGCGACGGTGAGGCCACCAATGTCAATAAGCCCGCGTGGTGCTCAGTCCTGAATTTATCCCGCCGAGGATGAGTCCTGAGTGTAACGCTGGTGCGAATCCGTTGGTCGACACTCCCGGCAGGCAAACCCCGGCAAGGCCTTCTGCACCTGCCTGTCTTTCACGCCAGCCGTGTTTAGACCATTGGAATTTGGGAAAAAGGGAAAGGGAGACCAATTCATTTCCTTTCCCTTCATATGTCGTTAGTTGCAAACGTTTTTGTTGACTCTCCCAGCTCGTGCCTGGGCTGAGTGTGTAACTAATGGACGGCCTAGTCCCTCCCCGCTTTGCTCCTTCCTATCTTTCGTCCTTGCAGAATGAAAGGGGATGTGCGAGCACGATCTCACAGGAGACGCATATGGGATGGGCAGCCACGAGTGGAAGAATACATGTTATGGATAATCAAACGTGCACACCGGCAAGAGGGGGGCGTCAATAAAAGCTAAGTTGGCATGCTTGTTGACTTTTCTTCAGAATTTGCATTTGCGCATCCCTCAGACAACCAGTGGTTTCGTATAGCAAGCCCTCTGTGCGATGGAACCTTACCATGTTTGTCTGCGCCCTCGCTTTGTTTCGAGCCTGCTCAACAAAGTGGGTGGCAGCGTCAAGGACTGTTGAGGAAAAATCCACGGGCAGCGTGTTCTCGCCAGCTGAATGCTAAGGACCCGTTCCTCAAAGCAATTGCGGCAACATGTTGTTGGCGGGCAACCAAAGTACGCAAAGGAAACTAATCATACGAATGCCAATGGGTAAACACAAGAGGGATAGCATGCATTGATGTAGTAAACATCAGTTCAACGAAGCATTAAAACAGGAATAGTATGAAGCCTAAAAGCAAAATACATCTCATGTCTTATTATAGGGCTGCACAACAGCACAAAAAAGCTCAAAGGCTGACAGTCTCCGGGAACCCTTGGGACGGAGAGGACCTTGTCGGCAAGAGGCCCAACTTTCGCCTCGGCAACAGAAACGTCGATGCCCGGCAGTAGCTTCTTGAAGCCATCGGAGAGGTTGAGCTCCGGATGGCGGTAGGCGAGATTGCTTAAGACCAGGAAGAGGGCGTCATGGGCAAGCTTCCAGGATTCATTAGCGAAGCAGACGGCCCTGTCATCCTCATGCGTCTTCAGCCCTTCAATCAGACCTTCAAAGAAAAGTGTCAGCTTGACACTTGGAACTTCATGTTGGTTGACAGAGAAGGCCCAGCTCTTCATGTTCATCGTTGCAATCTGGGCAGTGAGACACTCGGCGATGTTAACCAGAGTCTTGATCCAGAGGTCACGCTGCTGGATTTTGTTCTCCAATTTGTGCTCCGCATCTTTTTGAAGAGTTTGGCCATTGGACAAGTCCTTCATCAACAATTTCTCGCGGGCACCAGCGGTTTCAAGGTTCTTCTCTAGTGAGGCAAGCCTGGTTTTCATTCTGGTGATGGAGCCGTTGGCAGTATCAAGGTCCTGGCTCTTGGAGGAAAGCTGCGGCTGCACTTCCTTCAAGGTGGTCTCTGTTTTCTGCGCTTCCTCTTTGAGAGCCGCGATCTCCATGTTACTCCCGGCAAGGTCCTCCGTCAACT
Organism: Thinopyrum elongatum; assembly: GCA_011799875.1. Classification (NCBI taxonomy): domain Eukaryota; kingdom Viridiplantae; phylum Streptophyta; class Magnoliopsida; order Poales; family Poaceae; genus Thinopyrum; species Thinopyrum elongatum. The sequence continues at coordinate 239,506,729 of CM022300.1, forward strand.
TGCTCACTTGATGATCGAGGTCAGTCTTGGCGGTGGACGCAGCAGCAAGCTCATCAGTAACCTTCTTCAGCTGGGTAGAGGATTCAAGGGTAAGCGCATCAAGCGTTGCTTTGTGCTTGTCCTCCAGATCCTTGGTACACTGCTGGACAAGAGCCTCCAGTTCCTCATCCTTTCCGTGGAGGGTGGCTTCAAGGTTTCCTTCCCAGGCAGAGATGTTCTTCTCCTTGGCATTCAAAAGAGCTTCGTGCTCCGTCAAGCGAACCTCTCGGGAAGTGATATCCTCCCTGGTTTTGGCCAGCACCTCCTCTTGCCGCATGATGGAATGGGATTGCTTCTTGTACCATTCCCGGAGATCATTTCCCTTGTCCACCAGCTTCTTGTCCATAAAAACAGCGGAGTGGCACTGCTCCTTGACTGCCTGCCACTTGAGATCATACCTGTGTTGTGCATCTTTGAGCCCTGCCGCCACAGATTCCAGAAAAGCTAAGTCTTTGGCGCTATTAGCAGAGTCGCTGGCCTCTTCAACTCTCTGAGATAGTGGTGCAAGTATGCATCCGATTTCCTCATCAAAATCCACACCCACTGAAACAGACGAGCCTAGAGCGGCTGGCCCATGCTGAGTAAGGACCAGCGCCAGTTTGCTTGTGGATGGCTGGGGGACCGCGGTCTATGCACTGAATGAGGAAAAGGGCCCCATATATTGGAGAGGGATTTTCTCCTCAGCGATCGCATCTTGACCGGATGTGGTGCCGGGGATATTCTCTGTCTCTTCGGGGCTTCCTGTATGGCCCCGACAGTTCGATCTTGGTCTTCCGCGGCAGCAATCCTGGTGGCCTCTTTGGCGGCGTCCTTCCCAATACTGGCCACCTCCTCCAAGAGCTCGGGTTCTTCAATCTATGGAGCTGCAAGAAAATCAACAGATGAAGTAATGAGAAATTAGATGCTGTTAAGCCAAAGGCCAGGAAGCAAAATAACTCAAGAAAGCATAAATAGAGGCAAGTGGGATACCCGATGGTGTTTGCTGAGGAGGAGCACGCGCCTCCCCGGCAACGTCTGTTGCCGGTGTGCAGTCCGTATCCGCTCCCTCGGTGACCGTGACCTCGACCGCTCGGTGGAGGCCCTTGCCGGAGACTTATCGGCTTGGACTTGGGTTGGGGTGGACCCCTCCTGGTGGGCCCCTGCCTGCTAGATCTGACTTTCTCCCTTGGCGGCGTATAAAGTGTGTTCTTCCGCGCCTCTCCGGGCAGGTGAAACCTATCCCATGCCTTCGCGCCATGGGCTGGGCTGGGGGCTAGGCAGAGGATCCCCTGACCTGTCCCCCGTCGGACTCGTGCTCGCCAAGGGACCCGACGCCGCAGTGCGCTTGGTCCGCTGGGCAAGGGGCTCTTCATCTCTTCAAGATAACAAGGAAGATTGAATCAACAACAATCAAATGCATAACACCTTAGCAAGGAGCTCAGATTGTTCCCCTTACTCTGGGTCCAGAAGCATGGAACTCAGTGCGTATGCCGCAGGTGGCGGAGTCGCCCTGGCCCTTTTCAGAGTTGGAGGAGCAGAGCTTCCCGGCAGCTTTGAGCTCGTCGGCGGGGCCAAGGTCTCTGGTGGGATTAAGCTTTGCGAAGAAGCTGGACTTGACTGGGGGCTGGGATCAACCCCCGTGACCGCTCGTCGCTTGGCGGGAGGGGTCTTGGCCTCAGAAAGGCGGGTGGAGTGGCGGCGTACCACCTCTAGCTTGTCACTCTTGGAAGCAATCTTCTTCACCCTCTTCATGACCGTCGAGGAGGTTGAAGCCACTGCTTTCCGGCTGGCCCGTTTGCGGGGGCGTTGATCTGGCTCTGGGGCTTGAGGACCCATTGCGAGCCATTCCTCCTCAGGATGCTCAGCTTCTTTGGCCCCACCTACTCCTTGGGCCTTTGCTGCCGCGGCATGAAGAACTTCAACCTCGGCAGGGTCGATCCCGGCAGCCTCCTCCGCGGTGCACTCCTCACTCCCTTCATCTGAAGAGCCTTCACCTTCAGCCTCCTCCTCCTCTTCTCCGGGCCTCGCCTTCCCAGCAGCACGGAGCGCTTTGTCCTCTTCAATCTGCTTCCTGATAAATTCTGCCTCTACCTTGGAGGTACGCTTGAACATGTTGCCCTCTGCCCTGGAAGCCCTTTCTTCCAGACTGGAGAACCACTGCATCTCTGCATCCAGTTCAGGCAGTTGCCATTCAGCCTCGACTCCATAAGCATTGCAATCAGGCACCCACTTCAAAATTTTGTCTCGAGCGGAGTTGATATGCAGAGGGATAATCCCTGTTGGCAAATGGAATGGCCCAAGGCTGCCGAACAACTGTTCGCACAGCCAACCATGGTCGTATATCGACAGATTGTTGACAAGGCCTGGGTACAGATGCATCCTATCGGCAGCATCCCCGTACTCCCAGGCAAATCTGTCTCTTTTCTGCAGTGGTGCGATGCAGCGCCGGAGAAATTTAGCTCCCACCTGTTTGATGGTTAGCCCGACAGCCTTGAGATGGGCAATCCTATTCAGTGTCGGGCGAAGCCTGTCGTCAGTGAGGCCCAGCTTGCTCCGGTCGCTGCTGCGTATGACACATTCAGTCCGTGCTGCGCAGAACTCTGGAGCATCTTTGTCCTGGATCCAACACCAGTCTGCCCTCCATTCTTCCCATCTGCTGCGCTGCTGGCCAGGGAGGTAATCCCAGTCGTCCTTCCTGCCCCGGGGAATCCAGCTTATATTCCCCGAGCGGTGAGATTTGTCTTCAACTCGCGGGACAAAGAAGTGCCTGAACAAGTCCACATTGGGGGCGACTCCGACGAAATCCTCGCATAGATGGGCGAAGATTGCCATGCACGCCATTGCATTGGGCGTAAAATCCAGGAGATGGAACCCATACACCGTCATCATAGCAACAAGGAAATCCGAGAAGTGGGAGGTGAGGCCACAGAGGAAGTACGCGCAGAAGAAGCGGTACGAGTTCGATGGGGCCTTGCTCCCCTCCGGTAAGACCACGGGCACTCCATGACCTTTTGGAACCTCCCTCCCCCACATATACGCGTACCTCACAATCAAGGTTGGGCCATCCAAGCTCGACGGAAAGAAGACCATGTCTTCCTGCCGCTTCTTGTCCAGCTCCTCCGTCCTCTTCTTCCTTCCCTCTACTGCGGTATCTTTAGCAGGGACCGCCCGCTTCCCCCTCGCAGCGGCGGCCTTCTTTCCCATCTTTTGGGGTTGTAAGGAGGGTGAAAGATCTGGCAGGGTGTTGGAGGCGGACGTTGGCGTGGGGGCAGTTGCTTGGCTTGAGGAAGAAGATGACTGAAGGGGAGACAAATGCAAATGAGCAGAGCCCTTTTGCGTTTCCCTCTTTATTAGGAAACGGCGCAGGGGCTAGCTCTTTGCCATCTCTCCTCAGGAAGTTACCATTTTTGCAGGCGCACTACCCATTAACTGCTACAGTTCCATGACCCCTTGACCAGCGGTAATTGCGCGGAGTGGACGTTGGATTGACTCCTCATCATAACAACCGCTGCATGGGTAGCATCCCTCCGACGCGTGTCCGTGCACTGTTTGGGGCCTAAACCAACGTGCTCGGCATCACGTATGGCTCACGTATGGTTCAAGGGGAAAAGGGAGCTCGGTTGACGGAGATCGAAGTGCTCTGTGCGCTCGTAATCAAGTTCTTCCTCGAGGGATTTGCACGGGAATCGAGCGAGGAGATCGGAAGAGGTTGCTCGGTGGCTTAGGATTGGATGGGGTGTAGGGGATTGATTGAATCGCTTTGGTTCTGGCTCGGAGCCACAGTGTTCGTGAAGAACACGCGGGGTGGGGAAGATGACAGGTGGGCCAAGGTTGTCAGCGAGAGTGGAAGAAAAGAGAAAAAAACTGGGGCGCTGCCGCTGCTGTTGGGCTGGACCATGGGCTGCGCGTGCTGTGCGGCAGATAGCCGCTGGTAGCTGGGTAGGTTTAGTGTAGAATAGGTTTAGGATTTCCTATATTTATTTTATTTACAGAAATGACTGTGGCTCCAAAAATGACCCAAATCATTTTATAAATAATACCAGAATATTTGCAAAAGTATATATACTAAAACAGAAAATTGTGAACATTTTCCAGACAAAATAATTATATAGAGTACATATAATATTTCTATAAACTTTATTTTTTTTTGCACTTATAAAATGTTCCATAAAATATTTTTTGAACTCTGACAAATATCAAAAGTAAAACTGAAACAATTGCCAACTCTTTTATAATGAAGGTGTCATATTACCTTCTCTCACTTAACTTAATTTTCGAGTTGGATTTGTTTCAGAAAAATAAAATCCAATAGAACGAGTATTTGAATAATTTCTAGTTTAATTATTGAGGAAGTTATGTCATCCTCTCTTGTATACAATTTAAAACACTTGTGAAGATTCTCAAAGTTCGAAATAAGATCGAAAAGAATATTCGGGAAAGTCATTTTATTCCCTCTCATTTGAATATTCAATAAATCCAAAATAAGAACCAAATGAATAATTGGGAAAGTCCTTTTATTCCCTCTCGTTTATTATTCATTAAACTCCAAAAGTTTCAAATCCTAGTAAAAACTAACTAACAACAAGCAACACAAGAATTTTTTTAATTAAACCTATTTAAATAATTAACATTCCAAAATTTAGAATTTTGGGATGTTACAAATCTACCAACCTTAAAATGAATCTCGTTCTCGAGATTCGAAGAAGCTAGAAAGAAAAGGTTAGGGTTGGGGTCTCCTTGAATATCCATTGTTCATCCGAGAGTCCGAGGTGCTACCACCCTTAGAATTAGAGTCACTTGGTCTCCAAGAATCTTACTCCTTCGATAATATCATTCATGTGTATGCACTACACACCTTTGAGATCTTGAATTCCATATCAGAATAGTGGTCTTCCATTAACTCAACCTTCATGGTTGACAAGTCTTGCCCAAGTACTAAACAAATATCAATACTCTCATGGTAGTCATCAAGAATGGTTCCTACAGAAAAGAGTCTTGGTTTATTCTCACCGTACAACCTACTATTGGCAACGGGTGCCTCTACAAGGGGTCAAACATCATACCATTCTAAGGTTCAGGCTTAACAACGTCGTCTCTCTAAATAGGTAAGTCACTCTAGATTTACCATCCCACATAGCAAGAGCGAATAATAAGAGTAAGTCGGCATGGTGATCAATCCATTCCGCACCCAAATCATTACCTTGTATGTGGTTCAGAAAATCTCGCATTCTAACACTCGGGCATCCTCCCAAGCATTGCAGAAATTTCTCTTGTTCACGAACTGGGTTCGGATAATCCATTGGTTCTCACTACAAGAAATATGTCAACTTGTGACCTTCTGTCAGCGACCCTAGAAGAATTGGTCATAAATCTGCGACCATTTGAGACCAATTGGTCAAAAGCTGTTCGGGGGCTCCAAACCCTAAACTATAACGACCATTTTGGTCAAAAAGGTCGTAATTTCCTTACACGAAATGGTCGTAAAGCAAACAGCACTGGTCCGCTGCCATATTTCTAGCTGATAACGACCAATATAGATGGTCATAGTCTTGTAAATTGTGGTGCATTGCTATGACTAGGCGCCACCTCATCAGTTTTGCCTATGTGTCAATTTTTGCCCTAGGTTGTGAAGCAGCCTATATTCCTGTCATTCCCAAAATTCCTAAAAAAATTGGGCATTCTTTACTATCCAAATCATTGCCTCATGACAATATTCAGCTCCATTTGCCTGGTAAATCTTCCTTGGCAAATTTCCAAAGTTTCTGTTCAGCTAGAACTGTTGTGAAGGAAGTACTAGCTAGGCATATCCTAATGAGCTGAATTTTTGCCACATCTTCTATATTCCCAAATCATATCTCTCCACAAAATTTTAGCCCCATCTAACAATCCATGTGAGCTTACCATCCAATCTTTGTTTCTGGTAATATTTTTAGTTTGTGAAGCAACTATATTTTATGTTAATTTATAATTGCTGAAAATTTACCAGGACATGACCCTACCCATATAACCTGCCTCCACCAAATTTTAGGTCATTTAATCTATCCAATTTCCCTCAACATTTTTTCCAATTTTCTGTTTAGTGGAGAGCACAGTGAAGGAAGTACCATTTTTATTTATCCAAATGGTATGAAATTTTTACAGTGCCTTCATATGCCCAAATTATCATCCTCCTCCAAACTTCAGATCAATCCATTCATTCATTTGAGTCCAGCTTCAACATTCATATTTCTGTCTAGTGTGGTACTTTGCAAAGCAAGTGATGCCTAGGCTCCTCCATTTGAGCTGCAAATTTTCCAAGAAAGTGTCCTTAGTAGATGATCATCCTCGGCCAAACCTCAGGCCCATTGGCCATATGCATTTTCCCTACCACTAATCAAACACTTGGCTGCTAATTCATGTTTGAGCTTAGTTCAGTCTCCTCATGAGATTCTTATATTGCCTTCTTCTTCCTAACACCTACCGGGGGAGTACCCAACCCACTAGACATGCCTAGGCCACCCAGAACGCATGGCAACGCCACGGTCACGCGGTGACCACGCGGCGGGCATGCGAGTTTACGCGCTCTGGAGTTGGGGCCCTTGGCCACCATCCAAACCTCAACGTATCACCACCAAACCATGTATTTCTAATTAAATATATACTTATGTACCTATAAATGATTTTTTGAAAAAATAAAGAGCAAACTATGAGGCAGCTGCAGTTCAAATTTGACCCGCTTCCTAATGAATCGGCGGAAATTTGTCTTTTTCACCAGTGGTGGATCAAAACTTTTGACACCCAACCATTTGGTCAATTGTGCATTAAATATGGCCTAGTATTTTAGAAAATTTATTTGATCCAATTTTGCAACAAATATATGGTAGGTCCTTCACGAAAAAACTCATTTTGGGCACTCGAAAAATGGAAAATTGATTTTTCGTCCAAAGAAAATGAAAACTCCCTTAGGCAACATTGTTTGCCATTCCAAGATGCACCCTTGTGCACAATATGAGATCATTTGAACAAACTAAGCCATGAATGTGGGCATAAGATTGATCATTTGGCTTGAAAGCCATGAATCTTCACACATGATAGCTCATTTCTAATAACACCTTTTTTAAAGAATTGCCTTATTACAAGTTTATTATTTTTCCTAGTAACTTGGTCACATATAATGACACAATGTGAAGGTTTTCCAATTTTTTGATTTTTTTGAATTTTTTATGCCCATTTCAAAATGCGTTCAAAACAGCGGGCATGACCGTTCCTAGCTAGTGGTTGAATCTTCGAAAACTTTTGGTGTTTCTTTGATTAAATAGATACTTATGTACCTATAAATGATTTTTGGAAAAAATAAAGAGCAAACTATGAGGCAGCTGCAGTTCAAATTTGACCCGCTTCCTACTAAATCGGCGAAAATTTGTCTTTTTCATCAGAGGTGGATCAAATCTTCTGACACCCAACCATTTAGTGAATTGTTCATTAAATATGTCCTAGTATTTTGGAAAATTGATTTGGTCCAATTTTGCAACAAATATATGGTAGGTCCTTCACAAAAAAACTCATTTTGGGCACTCGAAAAATGGAAAATTGATTTTTCGTCCAAAGAAAATGAAAACTCCCGTAGGCAACATTCTTTTACATTCCAAGATGCACCCTTGTGCACAATATGAGATCATTTGAACAAACTATGCCATGAATGTGGCCATAAGATTGATCATTTGGCTTGAAAGCCATGAATCTTCACACATGATAGCTCATTTGTGAGAACACTTTTTTAAACTAATTGCCATATTACAAGTTTATTATTTTTCCTAGCAACTTGGCCGCATATAATGACACAATGCGAAGGTTTTCCAATTTTTTTGATTTTTTTTGAATTTTTTATGCCCGTTTCAAAATGCGGTCAAAACGGCGGGCATGACCGTTCCTAGCTAGTGGTTGAATCATGGAAAACTTTTGGTGTTTCTCTGATTAAATAGATACTTATGTACCTATAAATGATTTTTGGAAAAAATAAAGAGCAAACTATGAGGCGGCTGCAGTTCAAATTTGACCCGCTTCCTACTGAATCAACGGAAATTTGTCTTTTTCATGAGAGGTGGATCAAAGCTTTTGACACCCAACCGTTTTGTCAATTGTGTATGAAATATGTCCTAGTATTTTAGAAAATTGATTTGGTACAATTTTGCAACAAATATATGGTAGGTCCTTCACAAAAAAAAACTCATTTTGGGCACTCAAAAAATGGAAAATGAATTTTTATCCAAAGAAAAAGAAAACTTCCTTAGGCAACATTGTTTGCCATTCCAAGATGCAACCTTGTGCAGAATATGAGATCATTTGAATAAACTATGCCATGAATGATGCCATAACATTGATCATTTGGCTTGAAAGCCATTGATATTCATACATGATAACTCGTTTCTGAGAACACTTTTTTAAGACATTTGCCGTAGTCCAAGCTTGTTTATTTTTCCTGGTAACTAGGTCACATATAATGGCACAATGCGAAGGTTTTCAATTTTTTTGTTTTTTTGAATTTCCTATGCCCGTTTCAAAACACGGTCAAAACAGCAGGCATGACCGTTCGTAGCTAGGCGTTGAATCTTGGAAAACTTTTGGTGTATCTCTGATTAAATAGATACTTTTGTACCTAAAAATGTTTTCTTCAAAAAATAAAGAGCAAACTATGTGACGGATGTAGTTCAAATTTGACCCGTTTCCTACTAAATCGGCAGAAATTTGTCAATTTGATGGGAGGCTGATGAAAAGTTTTTAACACACAATCATCTGGTTAATTGGACATAAATATGGTCTAATATTTTTGAAAAATAAAATGGTGCCATTTTGCAATAAATATTTGATAGGTTCTTTACATTGATGAAAAATATATAAGAGAAACTAAAGAAGAAACACAATTACATGCGCTTAATTCTCATTGGTGGAGACGTTTGTGCCATGGATCAATGACATGGCACATATCCATCCATCCATCTATCTCCGCATCCCACATCCATCCATCCACATATCCATTCCCCACTGCAAACTCCTCTCAGTCTCCACCCAACCGCAAACCCCTCTCTGTCTCCACCCCTCCTTCCTTCTAGATCGCCGCCGCCGCCTCCCCATCAGCTCCACCGGCGAGCCCTTCCTCACCACATCCATGGCCTCCCCGCGCCCTTCCTCACCGCATCACCACCCCGACCCCCTCCCTTCCCCACCGCATCGCCACCCCAAGCCACCTCCCTTCCATAACCCTACACCCGTACCTCAACCTGTGCCGCAACCCGTCGGATCCCCCTTCTCCGTGGCGGCGTTCCTTCTTTCCTGAGTTCGCCAAGGACAGCGTCTGCCTCGTCAAGCGCTGCCACAAGCCCGACCGCAAGGGTAAGGACGCTCTCGCCCGCTCTCCTCGTTCCGAATCTGACACCAGATCTGACGCTGATTTGGCGCGCAGAGTTCACCAAGGTGGCGGCGCAGACGGCGATCGGGTTCGTCGTCATGGGATTCGTTGGCTTCTTCGTCAAGCTCATCTTCATCGCCTCGTCGGGCACAACTTCTCTGATCTCGTCCGTGTCTCCGATCTCATCCACGACTGCGACCACGACGAAAGCCTCCTCTGCTCTCCGGTACGGATTCCCCCAACCCCTTCCTCCAGCCCTGGCTGACCGGCCGAGGTTCCGATCGGATCCCCTCTCGTGCTTCGTCTCTGGGCGGCTACTGCTGGCCGGCTCTCCTTCCTCTGTCTGCACCCCGTCCAGCTAGCCTATTAACCACTGGCGCCCTGTTGGGTCGCGCTCATGGGGCAAGCTAGGTTATGGTGCCTTGGACCAAACCCCAACTTCGTTTGTTCTACCTTGTGCCTGCTCAGGATTCTAGCGGGCGTATTAGTTTTGGCCTATGGGAATCTACCTTGTGCCTTGGACCAAACACCTTGCGCATGCTGCTGCTGCCGCCTCCTGAAATCAATAGAGCTAGGCAGCCACTTGATCCTGTCCGGCCTGTGTAGTAGTAATAGACGAGAAAAGATCTTGCACTTGTATTTCCCTGTTAAATTTTGTGCAAAAGATCTTGCCATCTGTCCTCGATTGTGATCAATGGTTGCCACCACCCTCGTATAGGGGCACATGCCGCTGTTCTTTAATACCCCGCAAAAAAGGGCTTTTCTTTCATTGATCGGTCTGAGTAGTGAAAAATCAAAATAGAGGTGCGACCATATGTTGTAATGAAGTGGTCTGACTTGCTTCTTGGACAAGTCCTAATTGAGATCATCCCTATGGTCTCTTCATTGAGCTAGCTATTGTTCTTCAGGTGTTTTGTTGCAATTTTTTGATGTTTTCTGTTCTTTTTCTCTGAATCACTGTTCCATCTTTTGCAATCATATTATAATGATTAAAGACTAACTGCTGATTTAGAAATCGAGGAACACATTATCTGAGAAGATAATGGAAGTGTGAGAAATTAGAATATTCTTTGTATGCTATACCATATATATATCTCTGTATGCTATTCATCCATGTGATGCAAAATTTTAATAAACTTGTTAAACTGTTTGTCAAAATTCAAAATTACGCTCCCTTGTGAAATTTATTGACAGGATCTGTGCTATAAGGACCTGGAGCATCTATTCTGAAATCATAGCTACAAGTTGTTGCTGTCGATGGTGCCATGGTGGTGCACAATGTCTTTGGACCTCTCTGAGCTGAAGGTTCATTCAAGATTAACCAATGATTCATGTGAGCATCTATTCTGAAAACCGGCAGCAGTTTTCTATTTCCTGGAACTGTTTCAGTACTGCTAGAGTCTAATGCTTACACTAGCTTCCCTAACTTATCCCTATGCAAAGACTCATTATACAAATCAGATACAAATATGATCCCATGTATGAGTAAAGCCGGATGACCATCCATTTGGTAAGATTACATAATTGGTAGAACACGTTATCTAGAGAACTAAATTGTTTGAAGCACTAAAGTTGAATTTGCATGCTGCCGAATACTATGTAAATCCTACACTATTGAAAGTGTGCAGCTTATGATTCCTTTGCTGAAACATGAATGTCTCTAGCTACCTCATGTCTGTCTGAGGCTTGCAATAAATGTTAAATTCACTGCACTTGCCCTATTTCTGAGCTATGTTATGTCTGCATATTCTAGTAGCTTATCACAGCTCCCCTATATTACATCTCGACAGTCCACTGTTTACTACAGTAGTAGTTATTTTAGTTTTTACGGATCAGTTATTCTGAATTCCCAGTCACAGGTAACTATGAAACCGCACAGCTTAATTTTACACTGCTGGAGAAGGGTGCAAGTTATGATTCCTTTGTTGAAGCCTGCACGTCTCTATATAAATTGCTTGTCATGAGTTTTCTGGCTTTAATCGATTGCAGTAGCTAGAAGATGGAGCCTGACCAGAGTGGCACCGGGCAAACTACTCCCCGTGGAAGGACTCGGAGGTCGTGCAGCTCACCGTGTGGCCTGCCTAGGGTTTCCGGTGGCTACACGCCGTCCATGGGTCTCCAAACACCATGAAGGCGGTGCTGATTAGATTCGATCCTCAAGGTAGCCCTTCCCTTCCCCTTCTCTCTTCGATTCGATCCGATTTGGCAGCCATGGATGAACACTGACCACAGTGTATGTTGCTCTATTCTTCGTGTTCTGCTGTGCTGTAGGACACCCATGGATCTTGTTGCAGGAGGTGGGTTTTGGAGAACCAACCTGAGATGCAGGAGGTGGGTTCTTGTGCTATGCTCTGCTCGAGCAGGAGGGGTTTGCTCCTCTGCTCCTAGGGCGACCAAGAGGTCCTGCCCCGAGCTCAAGCACGTCCACGCCGACCCACCACGACAGGTAGCATCTCCATCTCCCTCTTATCTTCCTCTGCTCGCTACTGCTGCTAAGTTGAGAAATAGTTGATGCAAATCCTGGTTGTGTCAAGGAATTCAAGAAGGATTTGTATGAACAAGTCTAGTTTATTTATTTATTTAGTTAGTACCAAACAGAGAGAGAGAAGATGAGCTCCAGATTGGTCAATTTTGCTGCTACCACATGGATTTGTATCTATGCAACCATCTCCATGTTGTTTGTATTGTTTGGATTGCAAGAAATTCAGTTTTGGGTGACCTGCACTTAGTTTAACTTCTCTGAATAATCAACCATTTGACATAAATATGTTGTGTACATTCTGAACCCCCCATCATGACACAATTGATATGTATATGCAGCAGGGCAGTACATAGTATTATAAGTTAAATTCTTGCTTGCTCTGTTTGTAAACTCTTGCTTATTTATTTTTTTGTTTCGTTTGGATGCAGCAGATGCTGTCCTTCCATGGACGAGGAGGACAACGACCTGGACCTCGATGGCGACGTTGTCAACTCCGCACAAGGTCGCTCGCACCCAATAAGCATTTTGTTTTCAAGTTACCGCTGCTCTGTTTTTGCAATCCGCTCGTTGTTCAGTAAACTAGTTACTAGTGTTTGTGAACATAGCCTCCTTGTTCACCAAATGAAGAATCCTCCCAAGAATTTGACCATTTTCATTTGTAAAAAATGAATGGCTGCTACTGTTTCTAGCTAGTTTTAGGTTGGGATGAGATGTGTGTTTGCATGCTTGTGCTTATGTGGTTGATGATCACATATGTACTAGTGTTGCTGGTGTTGGTCATGAAGTTTCTGTTATGTATGTTGAATTTGCAACCCAATGACAGAATTAGTATTAGAATGCTGCATGTTTATTAGGATGTGGCTGAAACCATTGGATGACCTTCCTGGACATGTTTTGTTGCTATCAATATTTGTCCCATGTTTTGTTTCCTTGCATACTTATTACTACAATCTTTACTACTGTTATTATCATATCTACTAGTTGTGGTTCCCTCAAATTGACTAGTTTCGTAGAATATCTCTGTTCACATGTACACTACAACACCTTTGTACTAGTGTTGTTGTTGTTTGTCAAACACCAGAGGCAAATCATATTTGTCATTCAGTTTTTGTAACTTGGCATTTCTATATGGCATGTTTATATTATTATACATTGTGGTGTTCCATACATTTGTTGCTGGTTCAACATGATCCTTGGTTCGATGTAAAAGTAGAACTTTTCATTGCTATTTTAATACTCCAGCATTGATAACACTCCCTTCATGCTTGCTGACCTACACCTTGCTCGGTTGTTCTCGCGGACCCGATGAGGCCATGATGCTTACCTTGCTGGAGCGCATCAACCCCGACCATGGCACTACATTTACAGTCTTGAGGTAGCCGTGCTGCAACTGCATCAACGCTGTCTTCTCCGACTAGATAAGTCTTCGGTCTATCCCATTATTCTGTTTTGTTACTTGGTCGATGGGCCATGATGCCATGACATATATTATTGTGTTGATTCCCTATGTGATGCAGAAGCTATGGTGTTTTGTTTTGAGTCTGTTGTAAATTGAAATTAATAATGATTTGTGTAAAATTAGTGTAGAACATATGTCTTGTTATTTTAAATCGTTCGTGTCGTGCTCAATGAACCATCTAAGATTGAATCATTTTCTGCGTTCAACATCTAGAACCATTCTGGGAGTTTTGGTATTCATGCAACAACTGCGCGTTCTTGTCTCTTGTGTTGTTTCTGTGAGCTAGTCCTTATGGTTATTACTGTTACATGTTACATGTAGAGATGCTTCATGATTTAGTCCCTAGCTGCTTTCTATATTTGTTTTTATTTTGTTTCTAACTCTTTTGGTTTATTGTTAGATGCCTTCGTTCAGCCTGTACGAACATATCCAGAAATGGTGTTTCGTCTCATTTAAGGAGCTCCAGCCTGAAAGTGAAGAAGTCAGGAGTATATTTGTAGTAGTAGTTATATGTTGTGATAGTATCACATGTAATGGTGAAATGAATTATGTAAAGATTGTGCTATTAGCCAAACTTGGCATGTGGTTTGATAATTTTCATTTGTTTGCTGTTCTGACTGAAATAATTGTGTGGAAATTGAAACCTGGGCTATCTTTAATTAGAACCTGAGAAGTGGGACCTAATAGTATTTGGCATCTAAAAAGGCCATTTTCCAAATAATATTCACAGGAAAAAAAACAAAAAATTAAGGAAATAAACTGTAAAAGGCCTAGGCCCAATTGAGAAATAGTTGCGACCCAAAAAAGAAATGGTCCAAAAAAGGATCACCACCCTGGAAATAAAAAGGCTGAAATGTTTTTTTTTGAGGAATAAAAAGGCTGAAATGTTGGGCCTGGCCCATGTGGCTGACCAAAATTAATAGAAAAAAACACAAATAGGCTGAATTGTTTGGCTCGACCCATGTAAAACACCAAATTGGACCGGGCTGATTCTAATCAATGACCTTTTCATTTGGTCGCAAATTTTCCACGTCAGCTTGCCACGTCGGATCCGACGTGGCCTGGGCAGACAGCCAACGACCAAAACAAAAGGTCGTAGGACCAACGACCTTTTGTTTTGGTCGTTGCCTTCTACGACCATATCACACAGAAGGTCGTTAATTTTCATTAAAGACGGTCAGCTTTTGACCAATTGTTTTTGGTCATAAAAAGGTCACAAATGAAAAACAACGATCATTCAGCGACCAATAGTGATGGTCGCAAGTTGACATATTTCTTGTAGTGTCTGCATGCCAAACAAAACAATCTATCGTTCCTTTCAACTCTCGGGTTTGCGTCGACTACTATAAAACGTCTACTGATGAACTTTTGCTTCCTCCAGGTTTCTTCCTTCGGCAAGATTGTGCTTGCTTCTTGGTGGATCCTGGTGTCTGTGAGTTTATCTTGAACTCGTCCCTAGGTTGCATCCATCTTCACTCCATTCTCGGGATTTGCAAGCGATGTAGTAACTCCTTTGGTGTGGGTCTTGGGTTTAAGGAAAGATAGAATATAGAGAGAGATAGATACCCATACAAGCATCACTCTAGTTTTGAAAATAAATTTTGACATAAGCTGTCAGTAAAAACAAACACAATGACAACTCACAAACAGCGTATCTAACGATATACGTATACATAAATCTTGTATATTCAAAGTCTCCAGTTTTTGTGGCCTCTCTCTCTCGCATCAACGAAGGAATCTTCATACCACCAAGTTTTCTCATAGCTTGCTATTCTTGAATCTTGAAGCATAATAAATAGATAGGGGTCTATAACAACACAAATTTACTCGCAAAATAAATCGTAGATCACATCACACAACATCAAACAATAAAAAGCACAAAAGTCACACCAACAAGCAACTCCTACATGTAAGGTCATATCCACAAGAGATATGATCTCATCATACTACGCGTGAATCATTTATTGAACTTAAGTCAATAGTGGTGGTCTGAATCTAAGCTTTGCCCTTCTCATCTAAATTAACCATGAAGATCATCTAGCAATCTAAAAGTTAGTCCTTCTTCAGTCGCGCAAAATACTTCTTTCTTGAATTCTTTCACTCCTCATTATAGCATTCCTTCCCAAACAATACATCTTTAGTGACAGGGCCAAATGGGGTTACTATAGGATGGTCATCTACTTTAAAACAAGATGAGAAGTTTAGAATATGAATGGTAGATGAGAAATACGAGTATGATAGTAAGTGATCAAGAAGTGATAAAATAATTTGTTCCTATGGTTTTTCCTAGTCCATTCTAAGGGTTACGACCTACAGTTAACATGGGCTCTGATACCATCGGTAACGACCCGAACCTGATAAGATTCGATGTCTCTGTTCTCACTGTGCTAGTCCCTGGATCAATAGCTAGCACACACTGTAACCCACATGTCATAATATTACATCGTAGATCCAGAATTTAATATAATACATACCTGCATAGCTCAAGCTAGCATACAAACAAAATGCAGCAGAAAAGCAAATAAAATCTCGATGAAGTCCATCAACACCACAGGCAAATGTCGAGTATAGACATCATAACCCTACATCGTATCACTCACTCGTCGTATAAAATCTGCAACATGAAACGTTGCAGCCATGAAGGGTCAATACTTTGAATGTATTGGCAAGTCACACAGGAATTATATAACAGACCTACATGTATATGCAAGGTATATCAAGAGGATATTGTAGTGTTTTTTTTTGCAGAAAGCTAGTTTTTACCTAAAAACTACATAATATCATAATCAAATTTTAATTTGTCTTGCTACAATTAATACACATGGTTGAATTGGGCAATCCAATTCCAACCTGTCCCCATTATTAAGTTTCCCACTCAAATTTTATTAAAGTATCATCTGTCAAGATCATCCAACAAGTGTAATGGCATAGTCGCTCAAATTTGTCCATAACCGGGGACATGGCTAATCATGATCAGTTTTTACACTCTGCAGAGGTTTGCACACTTTACCCACTAGACCCAACCCGACGATTGAGATGAAGTCTTTCAGAAGTAGTCACCTCCACCCACCGGCAACCGGTACACCTACTCATATCTACATCTGCTAGCTTTTCCTGGGCGAGGATCCCACAACCTAATCAACTAAGCCAGAGCCCATTTAGCTAGTGGTTGCGCATGGAAGCTACTAGTCACTAAGTCTGTCTGATCTTTTTGAGCCTGGACGACACCCACATACATTCAGAGGGTATAAACCATGATGTTCTTGAAACCACCCAGCAATACCATTCGGGCGCACTTAGCCATGGTCCATGTCCTTAGAAAAGGAACAAGAAACCATGATGCAACCCTGTCCGTCCAGAGGTGAATTATATATTATGTTTTTACTCAAGTTATATTATATATAGACCTCACATAATCTCGGTGCATACACAAACCAATCCCTATCTACAAAGCATAGCAAGAATACACTACCATGATCTACAATAAGACCATACTAAGCTGAAACTCAGTAGCAATAACATACTACCATGATCCTCCTACACATGCATGATATAGTAATGTGATATATATAACTACATGCATAGAAAAAATAATAGGATGAAGGATGATCAAGGTGTAACTTGCCTGGTATATTTGATGAAGATCATCGCACTCACAATTCCTGGTAGTTCTACTCGTCACGCTCTGAACAATCTATCGCAAATGAAAGAATCCAAATCAATAACCATGCCATATATAAGAACCAAAGAACAACAAAACAAATATGGCAAGGTTGAACAAACTCAACATATATATGTTTAAAGTATAACAAGGGTCTTTAGGTGCTATAATGTGACGGGTGAATAAGTCAACTCCAAAGACTCAATTGATATAGAAAGATTGCTATATAGGATTATATTTGAGATAATATGGAATAGGCTCAAAATTAGATGGAAAACAACATACATGTTGTTGAACAGGAAGCATGTGACATAGGTGTTCATTTGCAAAAGGAATGAATTGAAACGGAGCTCTACAACTCAAGTTATAACGAATGAAGTTTGAATTGGATTTGAATTCAAAACAGTTCAAAAAGTATTTGAATTTGAAATGTACTTGATATGAACAAAAAGTATATGACACAAGTGTTCATAGACAAAAGGAATCAATTAATAAGGTGTCACGGTTCACCCGATATGATCAAATGAAGGTATGAATTCAAATTTGAATTGCTCAAATTTAAATTATTCAAAAGTTGAAACTAATGATATCAACGGAAAGAGGGTCCCATGAGGATTACTCTGCAAAAAGTTTCACCTCAATCGGAGCTACCGTTGAAAAGTTATGATACTCTGAAGTTCTAGGGGTCATTCTGCAAAAGTACAGAAACAATTTTGGCTGAAAAAGAAATTAAAACAAAATGAAGGGACACATGGCAGCACGTGATTGGTTGATTCCAATTTGTGGCTGGAGGCTTTGTGGACCATTGGATTAAGTTGTGATCAACGACTTTTGTTCTATTGGAGTTTAGGGTTTCGGCAGAGGGGAATTCCTCGCGCGGAGTTGAACGACGGCGGCAGATGACCTCGGGAATTGGTGATGGCGAGTGCTCCAGTGATCTTTCAATGACGTAGATGTTACGGGAGGGTCCAGCGCGTGGTGGCTGTGATGATGGGGATAGATGCGACTACGGGGACGGCGGGAACTACGGTGGCCCTCCGGGATGGTTTGGAGCAGCACGGCTCTGAGCGTACCCTCGTCCTGAGGTCCTGTGGGAGTAGGGAAATCTTCAGATGGGTGCGCCAGGACGCGATGAAGTATAGGGGTCTGCGGAAATCAGAGGCTCACCGATGGCGGAGGAATCGTTCGGAGAAGATGCTTCGGTGGCAGAACTTCAGCGAGGTCCATGAGCACAAACAGGATCGTTCCTGCACTAAACAAAATCAGAGAAAGATGAGAGGAAACTCGAGGAGGTGCGGTCTTTGGCAAAATCCAAGTGGAGGGGGTGCATGAGGTTCCCCCGCAGACTATGGAGTGCTCGGAGAGGGGCCGACTTACTGGAGTGGCCGGAATCGTCCGTCAGAGTCGCCGGGGTCGGCCGAGCTCGGGAGCCAGTGATGTGCGGCTGGAGCACGGTGGTGGCGGTGTGTTTCGGGGCGAGCTCCGTTCGGTTGATTGAGTGCTCCTTGAACAAAACAGAGTGTCACCCGGGTGCGGAGCAAGGCGTTGATGCATTGGGGAAGTTCAGGGACGAGGGATAACTTACTCTCGTCAGAGTTCAAGGGGAAAAGGGAGCTCGGTTGACGGAGATCGAAGTGCTTTGTGCGCTTGTAATCAAGTTCTTCCTCGAGGGAGTTGCACGGGAATCGAACGAGGAGATCGGAAGAGGTTGCTCGGTGGCTTAGGATGGGATGGTGTCGGTGTACTAAAGTTTGGGCCCTTTTGGTACCCCTTACTTGTGCACGGGCAGTTGCAGCCATGCCCGTGGCAAGGCCTGCCAGGGATAGCTGGGAGCAAATACGAGGCAACCAAGATGGCATCCGAGCCAGTAATCAGAGAGCAGAAGACAAGCTGAGCCCCCGGCAAAGATTCTTGCCGGGGTGATTTCTGAGCCCCGGCAAGCTCCTTGCCGGGATGGTTTGCGAAGCCTCAGCAAGACCACCGCCCTTGAGGTTGAGAGCTCTGACACATCGACAATGTCAAGACCAAGATCCAGGGGCGCCTGCATGGTGGCATGCAGATCTTTGTGAAGAATAGAAGCAAGTTCCCAGCAAGGCTCTTGCCGGGGACATTTGCGAGGCCACGGCAAGGCTCCTTGTCCCAGCACCGCTCCAGCGCAGCAACTAGCCTGCCAACTAGGCAAGCACCTACGTGGTGGCATGCAGATCTTCGTGAAGATCCTGCCACCGCTCCAGCGCAGCGGCTAGCCAGTTAGCTTGGCATTTGCATGCCTCGTCATCTTGGGTGCATGTCAAGACGGGGTGAGGCGGCGACGGATGGGACGGGCTCTGTTTTCGTCCCCGATAAAGTTAGGGACACGTAAACAGCGCATTTAATGCGCTTGTCCTAAGACGCCAGTGATAAGCATGTACACTGTTGCTACTTTACACCTCTTGTATGCCTGTACGCCACTGTGGTAGCCCCTTGGTATAAAAGGAGGCCCAAGGCGATACAGGGAGGGACTTTTGGACTTTTCGGCCCAGTTTGCATGCGTAGCAACTAGCCGAAGCTCAAGAACACTCAATACACTACAAGCAGGACTAGGGTTTTACGCTCCTTAGCAGCCCGAATCTGGGTAAAAATTCCTTGTGTTGATCGTTAGATCTGCTCTTTGCGCACTCCTCCTCCCTGCCAAGCCGTAGAAGGGATCCACTCAATCCCATAGGTGTCGTCTCCCCGACATCTTTGGCGCGCCAGGTAGGGGGCTAGGTTGTGCAAACCTGATATAGCAGTTAGCGCGTCAGTTTCTCGATCACCATGGCTCCCAAGAAGAAGGTGATCGCGGCGATCGGTTCGTCTGCGGCCGATCTACCCATGCCAACACGGACGGGCGATGGGGCAGAAGCTGGTGGCGGTGAAGATCTCGAGCATCCACGACGCTCTGGCGACCGAAGCCAGGCGAGTGGCATCGTTCGCGGCCGCGACGACGACCCGCGCACCGCTGGATCCAAGGACGGATTCGTGCTGCCTACAGGTGGCGCGGGGACCTCCAAGGGTGGGAAGGCGACCTGCAAGACGTCCCCGCCGGCGCATGCACCGCGGCCCCCCCAGGTCGTGCGTGACCAGCAACGCCGCGACATTGGTGACCCCGAGCGTCGCCTCGAAAAGAGCCCTCAGCATCATTCTCGAGATGCACAGGGCCGGCATGCACGCCAAGATGCTGGTGGAAACGGCGCATGGCCGCGGAACCGTGACGGGGCTCCTTCTAACATGGTTAGAAGTCCGAGCACCTCCTGTTCTTCGCGCCTGTCGCTGCCACCTACACCAGCCGAAGCGTTGGCGCGAGCACAGCTACTCCTGGATTTCCCTCCCGCTGCGGAGAAGCAAGAGGAATGGAGAGCTACTATTCAGAGCCTCATTGGTCACGCCAATAGAGATGGGCCGCAGCAGGTGAAGCCTTCGCGGCAGCGGTCCACGGAGCCGGCGCATGCCGATGGCGGAAAGAACGGAGGCGCCGCGACCACGGTGCACTCCATTCCACCACGACAGCAATGGTCGCCAGCTCGGTGGGTCGATGCCCGCGATGATGGGTCCACGGCGTCGTCCGATCCAGGAGCTCGTTGCGACCAACGTCAAGTTCTTTGGGAACAAGTCAAAGAAGACGCTCGAACTACCATCGAGCGGCGGCAGGAAGAGCGCCATCAATCCGATAGGCACACAGGGCCCACTACGTACAAACCTACGCCGGGGGATTCTGGTGACTTGCCTTACGAGGTAGGTTGTCCAGCTTTTACCCGTGAGCTGCGGCAGTTCCAGTGGCCCACTACCCGCACGTTCAAGCCAGAGGTCCTGGAGAAATACGACGGCAAGACTCATCCGTCCGAGTTCCTGAGCATCTACACCATTGCGATGCAAGCTGCCGGGGCTCGAGACGGCAAGGTGATCACCAACTACTTCCCGTTGGTGCTCAAGCCCAACGTCAGGTCGTGGTTAATGCGCCTGCCAGTAGATTCCATCTCTTCTTGGTCGGATCTGTGCCACGAGTTTGTTGGCGCCTTTACCGGAGGCCACCAAGCTCCTGGCCAGGCAAGTGACTTACATATCATCCCCCAGAAAGATGGCGAATGCTTGCGCAAATACATACAGAGGTTCAGCCGTGTGCAGTACAACATCCTAGATGTTCATCCTGCCGCTGTTATCAGCGCATTTCATTAGAATGTGCGCAACCGCAAGATGCGTGAAGAGCTGGCGATGAACAAGATTACGGATGTTGCCGAGCTTTATGTTTTGGCCGATAGATGTGCTCGGGCTGAAGAAGGAAGGAAGTTCCCCGGTGAAGATGCCGGCTCGGGAACTGACTACGAAGACGAAGACGTCGTCGCCCCGGCAAAGAAGGGCCGACGGCGTAACAGGAAGCGCAAGGGCAAGACCGTGCTAGCCGTCGAGGAATCCGGCAACCCCGGCACCGCCAAGAAGGCCAAGGTTGACGACCCCGGCAAGGAGGTTGCCGGGTGCGCCGCCTGCCAGGCCTTGGCGGCTGCCGATAAGCCAGAGAGCTCCGACAAGCAATATTGCAAGATCCATCGCACCAAGGGCCATGACCTCCAGAACTGCCTGCAAGTCGAGCAGCTTGTGGAGAGGCAGAAAGCTGAGTACGAAAGACGAGATGATTACAATAGTTAACCCCTGCCATGTGTGCCCACGCACTGTTTGGGCCTAGCCCAACAACACGTCACTCCCGCGTGTGTGGCCCAGGCCCGGGGCCTCCTGTCGGTGTACTAAAGTTTGGGTCCCTTTGGAACCCCTTACTTGTGCACGGGCAGTTGCAGCCATGCCCTCGGCAAGGCCTGCCAGGGATAGCTAGAAGCAAATATGAGGCAACCAAGACGGCATCCGAGCCAGTAATCAGAGAGCAGAAGACAAGCTGAGCCCCCGGCAAAGATTCTTGCTGGGGTGATTTGCGAGCCCCGGCAAGCTCCTTGCCGGGATGGTTTGTGAAGCCTCAGCAAGACCACCACCCTTGAGGTTGAGAGCTCTGACACATCGACAATGTCAAGACCAAGATCCAGGGGCGCCTGCATGGTGGCATGCAGATATTTGTGAAGAACAGAAGGCAAGTTCCCAGCAAGGCTCTTGCCGGGGACATTTGCGAGGCCACGGCAAGGCTCGCACATGGCAAGGCTCCTCGTCCCGCCACCGCTCCAGCGCAGCAACTAGCCTGCCAGCCAGGCAAGCACCTACGTGGTGGCATGCAGATCGTCGTGAAGATCCTGCCACCGCTCCAGCGCAGCGGCTAGCCAGTTAGCTTGGCATTTGCATGCCTCGTCATCTTGGGTGCGTGTCAAGACGGGGTGAGGCGGCGACAGACGGGACGGGCTCTGTTTCCGTCCCCGATAAAGTTAGGGACACGTAAACAGCGCATGTAATGCGCTTGTCCTAAGACGCCAGTGAGAAGCATGTACACTGTAGCTACTTTACACCTCCTGTATGCCTGTACGCCACTGTGGTAGCCCCTTGGTATAAAAGGAGGCCCAAGGCGATACAGGGAGGGACTTTTGGACTTTCCGGCCCAGTTTGCATGAGTAGCAACTAGCTGAAGCTCAAGAACACTCAATACACTACAGGTAGTACTAGGGTTTTACGCTCCTCAGTGGCCCGAACCTGGGTAAAAATCCCTTGTGTTGATCATTAGATCTGCTCTTTGCGCACTCCTCCTCCCTGCCAAACCGTAGAAGGGATCCACTCGATCCCATAGGTGTCGTTTCCCCGACATCTTTGGCGTGCCAGGTAGGGGGCTAGATTGTGCAAACCTGATCTAGCAGTTAGCGCGTTAGTTTCTCGATCACCATGGCTCCCAAGTAGAAGGTGATCGCGGCGATCGGTTCGTCTGCGGCCGATCTGCCCATGCCAACACGGACGGGCAATGGGGCAGACGCTGGTGGTGGTGAAGATCTCGAGCATCCACGATGCTCTGGTGACCGAAGCCAGGCGAGCGGCATCGTCCGCGGCCACGACGATGACCCGCGCACCGCTACATCCAAGGACAGAGTCGTGCTGCCTACGGGCGGTGCGGGGACCTCCAAGGGTGGGAAGGCCACCTCCAAGACACCCCATCGGCACATGCGCCGCGGTCCCCCCAGGTCGTGCGCGACGAGCAACGCCGTGACATTGGTGACCCCGAGCGTCGCCACGGAAAGAGCCCTCAGCATCATTCTCGAGATGCACAGGGCCGGCATGCACGCCAAGATGCTGGTGGAAACGGCGCACGGCCGCGGAACCGTGACGGGGGTCCTTCTAACATTGTTAGAAGCCCGAGCACCTCCCGTTCTTCGCGCCTGTCGCTGCCACCTACACCAGCCGAAGCGTTGGCGCGAGCACAGCTACTCCTAGATTTCCCTCCCACTGCGGAGAAGCAGGAGGAATGGAGAGCTACTATTTAGAGCCTCATCGGTCTCGCCAATAGGAATGGGCCGCAGCAGGCAGAACCTTCGCGGTTGCGGTCCACGGAGCCGGTGCGTGCCGATGGCGGAAAGAATGGAGGCGCCGCGACCATGTTGCACTCCCCTCCACCACGACAGCAACGGTCGCCAGCTTGGCGGGTCGATGCCCGTGATGATGGGTCCACGACGTCGTCCGATCCACGGGTTCGTCGCGACCAACGTCAAGTTCTTCGGAACGGGTCAAAGAAGACGCTTGAACTACCATCAAGCGGCCGCGGGAAGTGCGCCATCAATCCGATAGGCGCGCAGGGCCCACTGCGCACAAACCTGCTCCGGGGGATTCTGGTGACTTGCCTTACGAGGTAGGTTGTCTAGCTTTTACCCGTGAGCTACGGCAGTTCCAGTGGCCCACTACCCGCACGTTCAAGCCAGAGGTCCCGGAGAAATACGATGGCAAGACTCATCCGTCCGAGTTCCTGAGCATCTACACCATTGCGATGCAAGCTGCCGGGGCTCAATATGGCAAGGTGCTCGCCAACTACTTCCCGTTGGTGCTCAAGCCCAACGTCAGGTCGTGGTTGATGCACCTGCCAGTAGATTCCATCTCTTCTTGGTCAGATCTGTGCCACGAGTTTGTTGGCGCCTTTACCGGAGGCCACCAAGCTCCTGGCCAGGCAAGTGACTTACATATCATCCCCCAGAAAGATGGCGAATGCTTGCACAAATACATACAGAGGTTCAGCCGTGTGCAGTACAACATCCCAGATGTTCATCCTGCCGCTGTTATCAGCGCATTTCATTAGAATGTGCGCAACCGCAAGATGCGTGAAGAGCTGGCGATGAACAAGATTACGGATGTTGCCGATCTTTATGTTTTGGCCGATAGATGTGCTCGGGCTGAAGAAGGAAGGAAGTACCCCGGCGAATATGCCAGCGCGAGAACTTACTCCGGAGACGAAGACGTCGTCGCCCCAGCAAAGAAGTGCCGGCGGCGTAACAAGAAGCGCAAGGGCAAGACCGTGTTTGCCGTCGAGGAATCCGGCAACCCCGGCACCGCCAAGAAGGCCAAGGTTGACGACCCCGGCAAGGAGGTTGCCGGGTGCGCCGCCTGCCAGGCCTTGGCGGCTGCCGACAAGCCACGGAGCTTCGACAAGCAATATTGCAAGATCCATCGCACCAAGGGCCATGACCTCCAGAACTGCCGGCAAGTCGAGCAGCTTGTGGAGAGGCAGAAAGCTGAGTACGAAAGACGAGATGATTACAACAGTTAACCCCTGCCATGTGTGCCCGCACACTGTTTGGGCCTAGCCCAACCACGCGTCGCGCCCGCGTGTGTGGCCCAGGCCCGGGGGCTCCTGTCGGTGTACTAAAGTTTGGACCCCTTTGGTACCCCTTACTTGTGCACGGGTAGTTGCAGCCATGCCCATGGCAAGGCCTGCCAGGGACAGCTGGGAGCAAATACGAGGCAACCAAGATGGCATCCGAGCCAGTAATCAGAGAGCAGAAGACAAGGTGAGCCCCCGACAAAGATTCTTGCTGGGGTGATTTGCGAGCCCCGGCAAGCTCCTTGCCGGGATGGTTTGCGAAGCCTCAGCAAGACCACCACCCTTGAGGTTGAGAGCTCTGACACATCGACAATGTCAAGACCAAGATCCAGGGGCGCCTGCATGGTGGCATGCAGATCTTTGTGAAGAACAGAAGGCAAGTTCCCAGCAAGGCTCTTGCCGGGGACATTTGCGAGGCCACGGCAAGGATCGCACACGGCAAGGCTCCTCGTCCCGCCACCGCTCCAGCGCAGCAACTAGCCTGCCAGCCAGGCGAGCACCTACGTGGTGGCATGCAGATCTTCGTGAAGATCCTGCCACCGCTCCAACGTAGCAGCTAGCCAGTTAGCTTGGCATTTACATGCCTCGTCATCTTGGGTGCATGTCAAGACGGGGTGAGGCGGCGACGGATGGGACGGGCTCTATTTCCGTCCCTGATAAAGTTAGGGACACATAAACAGCGCATGTACTGTGCTTGTCCTAAGACGCCAGTGATAAGCATGTACACTGTAGCTACTTTACACCTCCTGTATGCCTGTACGCCACTGTGGTAGCCCCTTGGTATAAAAGGAGGCCCAAGGTGATACAGGGAGGGACTTTTGGACTTTCCGGCCCAGTTTGCATGCGTAGTAATTAGCCGAAGCTCAAGAACACTCAATACACTACAAGCAGGACTAGGGTTTTACGCTCCTCAGCGGCCCGAACCTGGGTAAAAATCCCTTGTGTTGATCATTAGATCTGCTCTTTGCGCACTCCTCCTCCCTGCCAAACCATAGAATTGATCCACTCGATCCCATAGGTGTCGTTTCCCCGACAGATGGGGTGTAGGGGATCGATCGAATCAATTTGGTACTGGCTCAGAGCCACAGT
This sequence comes from Thinopyrum elongatum, assembly GCA_011799875.1. Lineage (NCBI taxonomy): Eukaryota > Viridiplantae > Streptophyta > Magnoliopsida > Poales > Poaceae > Thinopyrum > Thinopyrum elongatum. The sequence continues at coordinate 239,532,567 of CM022300.1, forward strand.
GTTCGTGAAGAACAAGCGGGGTGGGGAAGATGACAGGTCGGCCAAGGTTGTCGGCGGGAGTGGAAGAAAAGAGAAGAAAAAAAAACTGGGGCGCTGCCGCTGATGTTGGGCTAGACCCATGGGCTGCTGCGCTGCACTGCGCGCGCTGTCCGGCAGATCGCCGCTGGGTAGCTGGGTAGATTTAGTGTAGAATAGGTTTATGATTTCCTATATTTATTTTATTTATAGAAATGACTGTGGCTCCAAAAATGACCCAAATCATTTTATAAATAATACCAGAGTATTCGCAAAAGTATATATACTAAAACAGAAAATTGTGAACATTTTCCAGACAAAATAATTATATTGAGTACATATAATATTTCTATAAACTTTATTTTTTTGCACATATAAAATGTTCCATAAAATATTTTTTGAACTCTGACAAATATCAAAATTAAAACTGAAACAATTGCCAACTCTTTTATAATGAAGGTGTCATATTACCTTCTCTCACTTAACTTAATTTCGAGTTGGATTTGTTTCCGAAAAATAAAATCCAATAGAAAGAGTATTTGAATAATTTCTAGTTCAATTATTGAGGAAGTCATGTCATCCTCTCTGGTATATAATTTGAAACGCTTGTGAAGATTCTCAAAGTTCAAAATAAGATCAAAAAGAATATTCGGGAAAGTCATTTTATTCCCTCTCATTTGAATATTTAATAAATCCAAAATAAGAACCAAATGAATAATTGGGAAAGTCCTTTTATTCCTCTCGTTTATTTTTCATTTAAACTCTAAAAGTTTCAAATCCTAGTAAAAACTAACAACAAGCAACACAAGCAAATTTTTAATTAAACCTATTTAAATAATTAACATTCCAAAATTTAGAATTTTGGGATGTTACACGGGGTTTCTGTCGGGGTACACAAACAGGGGTGTATGTTTCCCCTCACTTGTGCACGGACCAAGAGCCTCCGCTCCGGCAGCCAGAGCTTGACAAAGGAATGGCTACACCAAGCCAGAGAAACCGCTCTCGTGAGATCAAGGAGCGGATCAAGAAGACCAAGACAAGCAAGATAGCAAGGCATCACCTTGGGAAGGCCTCCCTTGCCGAGCAGGAGAGCCTGGCAGGGTCGAGGCCGCCCCAGGGACAAGTCCAAGATTTCCCCGACAAGCTTGCCAGGTCTGCTAGGGGCGAGGACTCCCGCCAAGGCGCCACTGCTCCACCGCACCGCAATGCAAATCACCTATCAATGCGGTGTCGAGCCCCCAAGTGATTAAATGGCTTCTGCTAAGCACGTGGCAACCCATGGAAGACAGATTATCCTCATGTGACACCCGTCCAGAGACCTGTCAAGCAGATAAGCAGAAGAGGTTAAGCGGCACGACAGGCTTGTCGGGTTTCGCCCTCAGCATGACACCTAGCAGTGCATTTAATGAACTTTGTCCTAACTGCCAGAGTTAGGTATGGTAGCACTGTTAGCTATCTAATCACCAGATAAAGACTACTTTGCCACTGTGGTCACCCCTTAAGCTATAAAAGGAGGTCCAATGCTAACTAGCAAAGGATTCGGACCCTTGCACACTTGTACGTGTAGCTGCTCTCCCTGAGGCCACCTTGCCAGGCTTGAGCACTACGTGCTCATCGTGTTCCTCCATCCAATCCACCAAAGCAAGAGTAGGGTTTTACGCTTCCCAGCGGCCCGAACCTGGGTAAAAACCCCTAGCGTCACCACCGACGTGTTTGTCCAAGGCCTCTGCACATTGGGCAATGTGATCTCCCCCCTTGCCGAACCACAAGGGGTCGATGGCCCCATAGGTGATCGTGTCATCCCACGACACTGAAAGTAACATTTCTGTGAAACCCTAGCATCTCGGAGACACCGAATCACATCTCGGCCTGACCGAAATGGTGTGCTTTGGTTCTGTTGAGTGCTTCGGTATCACCGAGATTATCAACTCGGTGGATCCGAAATGCATTCCATGAAAACTTAAAACTAAGGTTTGAACTCAATTTTTTTGAAAAATGTCTGCTTTTTGTGATGACTCATCTACTCTGCCCATACCTATCTATTCACAAGATCTGTTTGCAAGATGTCAAGTGCCAGTGATAGCCAGAATGTGTCAGAATAGCATGAGGATCTCAGTGAGGTATCCAGTCCTGAGGGCAGCTATTATGAAGGAGTGAGGAGTTCACCTGAATTGCCCAAGGCTGCCAAGTGGTGCTTGCAAAGGGATATGGCGCAGCAGCTAGTTCCAAGCCTGCTGGCATTGCCAAGGATAGAACTGCAGTGAGGAAAGTCCCACTCTCCAAGGTAGACAAGGCCACAACTCCAAGGGAATGTATGACATTCACACTTGAGGAGCCAAGTGATACAGAAGCTGCTATAGGAAAGAAGAAGAAGAGGGCTAGGAATACTACTGCCTATGTCATTGACAAACCTTCCATGGTTGCTAGTGAGGAGGAGGAAGAGGAGGAACCAATAGCTGATGCACCTCCAGCCAAGACTCCGAATCTCATGTCTGATGCAATGAAGACAGCTGCCCCCTCCAAGTCCAAGTCCAAGCCCAAAGCTTCAACACCTAAGAGATCAACGAGGAACATTTCAGCTAGTGAGAAGAACAAGGCCCCAGTGCCTGAGGCTGAGATTGATGATGAGCCACCAGTGCTCAGAAGGTTGAGACCCAAGATTCCAGACCATGATAACACACATCCTGTTGAAGAGAACATGATGCTCATGAAGGACAAGGGGCTGCGTCAATGGAGATTGTCTGATCCTTATGCTGCAAGGAGGAGGACTGCATGTGATTATCGTTTCCACACATGAGAGCAACAAGACTTCTATGAGATAGTGTTGCTTGACAAGAAGGCCATAGTCAGTGACATGAAGTGGGTGGACTGGGAGTACATTGATGAAATTGAGGATCACTTTCCCCACATTCATGAAAGCTTCAAGACTACAGGTGTTGCAGATTTCGTTGGGAAGAAGCTCACAAAGTGGAATGATGAGATGATCATGCAATTCTATTCCACTTCACATTTCTACCCTGATGGAAGAATTGTATGGATGACTGAGGGATCCAGATACCAGTTAACCATCTCTGAATGGTCTGATATTCTTGGTGCTCCAGAAGAGGAGGAGACTGATATTGATGACTATGCAAACCCAAGATGGATCACAACTCTATGGCAAACATGTACAAGCCCATTCCCGAGAAAGATGTTTGAACACATAAGTTTGGTTTTGTGAAGCATTTGTTCGCTGGTTTGGCCACCACCAACACAATCTTGAGGCTCACTCTTTTTCCCAAGTCAGGAGATGACACGATAATTCGTGGCCACTCCATCAACTTGCTACATTTGTTTGACACACTGCAGAAGTTCAAGGTAATGAGCTTTGTTGTTGAGACAATCAAGAGAACCGCAGCTGACCAGAAGAAATATTGTGGATTTGCTCCTCACATTCAGTTGCTCATCAAATCCAAGGTTGGAACGAGCACTTATCTACTTGATCGTGAGCATCTCCCACTGCACCTAGAGTTCGAGGACAATGTAGTGGTGATGAACTGATAGGTGGGAACCCGAGGAATGAGTTCATGCCCGAGGGTGGCCCGATCTTCACGTCGTAGGATCGAATCGGAAGGCATAACTAGCTGCAAGCAGCCGGGATAACTAGCTTTATACCTGCCAAGGTTGGATGCAACCCGTACGTTGGGGATGGCTGACCGAAGCTACAAGAACTCCAACCCGCTGTCTGAACAATCGCAGAACCACAAACCGGGACTAATCCACACAAAACGGCCGGAACCGTAGAGCACGAACTAGGAGGAACCAGAGGCTCCTTCTTGCGAATCCGAATGAACTCACAAGAGCAAAGGTAGCAAGATCTCTCGGATCTCTCTAGCAGTCTTGTTGCATAAGCTTGTAGCTGAATGGTTTGACAAAAGGTTTTTAAGAGGATGGGGGAGATGGGGTTTTATAGCAGGGACAACCCCCTTAGCTAGGTGTGAAAATGGTTTCAAAAGTAAGCAGGTTTGCATGGCTTCCTTGGGGGAATAATCAGTCAACTTTGGGAGTTGTTGGAGAGCTCCTCGGAAATTCGCGAAGCCTTGACAGCCTAGACACCTTCCACGAGAATGACTAGTACTTTTGACTCACAACTCCAAATGATGAGAGGTTTTTTGCATTGGAAAGATAATTTGATGTAGCTTCTGTTGATGTACCCTTATGGTCCCATCTCTCGACCATGGGTGTGGCACAACGAAACATCAGAGGTAAAAACTGACAGCATCAGCTTCACTTGAAACTTGTTATCTCCAAACTTGTTCCTCCAAAGCGGTTGCTTCAAGAGCTCATAGGTTGTTGGATTGCTTCCATGTTATACCTAAGTTCAACCAACAACAATGGGGATGAAAGCATAGTTGTGTCATCAAGGTTACAAGGTAAACTTAAGTTAGCGTTCACCTGGTCACTTATTTGTTTGGCGCGACTTCTTGTGATTGGACCTATAATTGTTGAAGACTTGTCGATGGTTGTGGTGTCCTCATCATCCTCCCCCTGTTGAAAAGGAGTTGTCCTTGACTCTGATGGTCCAAAGTACGGAGAGAGGTCGGACACTCTGAAAAATATTATGTTGCTGCCCTTTCTCTTCTCTAGCTGCATTGACACTAAGCACACGACGGGAAACAAAGCAATCTCCCATGTCGGCCTGAATATCACAAGCACTCTTCTCATTATCTTCATCCTCATGATCACTCGGTGCTCCACTATCTTCATGTTCACTCTCAGATTCCCATTCACCTTGTTCATTGATAAATAGAACTCTCTTGTTTCGACATTCAGAAGAAATGTGACCATGCCCTTTGCACTTCCAACACTCAACATCTCGGCTTCGAGATGATGGTACAACAGTGGGGTTAGAAGTACTTCCAGCAGTAGAGGGAGCATGCTTGTCAACATTCCTAGGAGCCGGTGATGATGCCGATGAAGCCGCTGTTCGCCTGGTGGTAGTAGGGTGTGAAGTATGCTGAAACTGAGAACCACCATGAGAGGCACTCGGCTGTGACTTTTGCCTTGGTGTGGTCATGCGGTTGTGAGATATCCATCCATGACCACTCCGCTGCACCTTCCTCTCCGTGCGCTTTGCTTGCTCCAAAATATCTTGTAGAGTGTTATAGGGAAACATCTCCACAAAATCTGAAATTTCATGGTTGAGACCATGCAGAAATCTTGCCATCTTTGACTCCTCATCTTCATGAATACAAGCACGAACCAGCAACAATTCCATCTCTTTATAGTACTCATCCACCATGCGCATACCTTGGTTGAGGCGCTGCAATCTATTTCGGAGATCTCTTTGATATTGTGAAGGAACAAACCTTCGCCTCATGGCTTGTTTCATCTCTTCCCAAGTGTCAATGTGGTCACGGCCTAGCAGCAACTGATTTTCTTGTAGTTGATTCCACCAAGTGAGTGCATAACCAGAAAATTCAACACAAGCAAGGTTTACTCTCTTCGGATTAGCAAGGTTATGGATACGAAAAATCTGATCACACTGCTCTTCCCAATCAAAATATGCATCGGGGTCTTCCTTTCCTGTGAACTTGGGGACGTGCAACTTGATTCTTGCTATGTCATCTCGACCAACTCGGTCACGATGTTCTGCATGACGCCCATCTTCAGCAGCACGATGGTATGGGACACTATCATAATTATCAAAATCATCTCCATGACCATGAGCAACACGCTCATGAGGGTCATAGTAGTGCCCACGAGCACCATGGCCTCGCCCTCGAAGTTGTCCTCCTCGCTGCCCTCCATGATCAGCAGCACCACGCCCACGAGCAGAAGCCACATGTCCACCATAGCTGTTGTTATCATCCTCCAAGGCATCATCCAGAGCAGCATGCACGGAATTCTCATCCCAACTTCCTCAAGTGGGTCAATAGGGTGTTGTCGGTGTCGAACCCTATCGCCACCTGCTGGAGGTCGCTCGTGAAACATCCTTCCAAGGTCTCGAACCATGTTCTGTAATTCCTGAAACTCAGCACGTTTGATAGGGGCGACTTCTTCCCCTTAATTTTCTCCATGAACACTCGATCTAAATCCTGCCATGTTAGTAAGGCTAAAAGTGGAATAGGATAATTTTTTGTGGAATCACACAACCTCACCTCTTACTCACCAAAGTTCTTATGAGTTCACATCAGATTGTGCTTCTCCCGGATGTGTTAAAGCGATTGAAAGACAGGGATCAAAGAACTAGCTTCGGTTTTTGGTGGAGCTCGGTGGGGTAAACAAAAAGAGGCTTGTGCTGAAATCAAGTTGATGCAAACCAAGAAAATATGGGGATAGATCTGCTGCACCTTTGCACCAAGATTGAAAAACACACAACACACAAGCTTCTGAAATTTTTCTACCAAGCTGAAACTTTTGGATCTTACATAACACTTTCTTTTTCTCTCTTGACTTTTTTTTGCCACTCTTTTTTTTTCTCTCTTTGATTTTTTTGCCACTTTTTTTCTCTTTTTTTTTAGAGCACAACAACCAAATCTGAAAGCAATTACGAAGATGAACTTGGTGCAGATCTAAAAGATGAAGAACATGCAAGGTATGCAACAACAAGATCTCAGCACCAACAAGGCATGGATTTATTTTTGGTGGGGCTTTAGACTTCTAGGACAGAAAATATAGCATGGAAAACACTCGATCTAAAGGGATGATAGCAAGATAAACTCGGATAACAGATCCTACCGTGTCAACGAAAGCTCTGATGCCAGATGATAGGTGGGAACCCGATGAACGAGTTCATGCCCGAGGGTGGCCCGATCTTCACGTCGTAGGATCAAATCGGAAGGGATAACTAGCTGCAAGCAGTCGGGATAACTAGCTTTATACCTGCCAAGGTTGGATGCAACCCGTACGTTAGGGATGGCTGACCGAAGCTACAAGAACTCCAACCCGCTGTCCGAATAATCGTAGAACCACAAACCAGGACTAATCCACACAAAATGGCCGGAACCGTAGAGCATGAACTAGGGGGAACCAGAGGCTCCTTCTCGCGAATCCGAATGAACTCACAAGAGCAAAGGTAGCAAGATCTCTCGGATCTCTCTAGCAGTCTTGCTGCATAAGCTTGTAGCTGAATGGTTTGACAAAAGGTTTTTAAGAGGATGGGGGAGATGGGGTTTTATAGCAGGGACAACCCCCTTAGCTAGGTGTGAAAATGGTTTCAAAAGTAAGCAGGTTTGCATGGCTTCCTTGGGGGAATAAGCAGTCAACTTTGGGAGTTGTTGGAGAGCTCCTCGGAAATTCGCGAAGCCTTGACAGCCTGGACACCTTCCACGAGAATGACTAGTACTTTTGACTCACAACTCCAAATGATGTGAGGTTTTTTGCATTGGAAAGATAATTTGATGTAGCTTCTGTTGATGTAGTCTGATGGCCCTATCTCTCCACCAAATGGGTGTGACACAACGAAACATGAGAGGTAAAAACTGACAGCATCAGCTTCACTTGAAACTTGTTATCTCCAAACTTGTTCCTCCAAAGCGGTTGCTTCAAGATCTCATAGGTTGTTGGATTGCTTCCATGTTATAAATAAGTTCAACCAACAACAATGGGGATGAAAGCATAGTTGTGTCATCAAGGTTACAAGGTAAACTTAAGTTAGCGTTCACCTGGTCACTTATTTGTTTGGCGCGACTTCTTGTGATTGGACCTATAATTGTTGAAGACTTGTCGATGGTTGTGGTGTCCTCATCATGAACCCTTGACATCCTACATATGCGCAAGCTCAAGAGAAGATCCAGGAAGCTGCAACGGCAAAAGCAGCTGAGAAGGCCTCTGCTCGCAATGCACCCATTGCCAACCTCAAGTCCAAGAACGATCGGATGACTTACCTGCTGGAAGCTAACCTGAGGATTGAGCAAAGTCTGGCCAACCTCACCAAGAACCATGAGAGCCTACAGCGGATAGTCGTGACTAAGGTTCATGATCTTGATGTGAAAATCACTGAGGTATAGACCATTATGGAGAAGCTCAGAGATGATGTTGACGTAGCCAGAGCTAATGACAGTGGAGATGATGGAGCTATGACTGAGAGATACCAGGCAGTACCCAGAGCACCCATATCTACTGCAGTGTCAGTTGCAGACACGAGGACGACTCACTCTGCACCTGCTTCTCCTTCTACAGTGCCACCTCCAGTTTCTACTCCACCAGTTCAGTGGACGTTAGATGAAGCCTTCGCGGATGCACTTCTCTCAACGCCATCTACGCACACCGGAACCACCAGCCAGAGATCACCTTCAGGAGCTGCCGAGGATCGTGCCTAGATAGACGTTTATCTCTATACCTATTCGAACTTTTTGGTACTTGTTGCCAAAGGGGGAGAATTCGTATAGATCATTAGGCTTCGTGAGAGAGTGTCTCGCTTTTGCTTGTTGTTTTTCTTGAGAGTTTCTGCCACTATTTCTGTTTGATTTGTGCTACTTTGCTCGTTATGCATGTGAGATACTTTGGTTATGTGTGATTGATCATACTATGCTTCATGTGATGCTTATCGCTTATCCTTAATCATTATTTATGTATGATCATTCATTTATGTTTTTGGTGATGCGTGCTTACTATTCCATTCATATCATTTTGTGCTCTCCACCAAGTTGTATGTGACATGGAAGATTGACCCATGATCCTAATCGATTGTGCATTTGCATTAAAACACAAATTTTTAATAATGCACAAATTTAGGGGAGCTCTTGCTTATCACATACTTCTCAAAGCGACGATATATTTCATTCATTTTATCATTTGTCGAAGCTTTGATCTATATGTTGTCATCAATTACCAAAAAGGGGGAGACTGAAAGTGCAACTAATCCCCGGGTTGTTTTGGTAATTCATAACAACATATATCTCATTGAACTAATGTCCATTCAAGTTAAATATTTTAGGATGTTCAATGATTGGCATGGAAAGGATTAGTGATTGTGGACCCCTCAAAATGCTAAGGAAATGGATTGGCAAAAAGCTCAAGACTCTTCATTTTTGGTTATGTGATCCAAGATCATATTGAGTCCATAGGAAAGCCAATACTATTAAAAGGGGATGAGGTGTTGCTTAATGATCTGTTTGCTCAAAGTGCTTAGTGATATTGCTCCAAAATCCTCAACCACTTTCTCCATCCAAATATGCCCAAACCCTACATTCCAACTTGGCCCCACCAAAACTTCCTATTCAGAGCCACCGAGTTCATCTGGACTTAGCCACTGCCAAAACCCTCACAATTCAGATCCACCGATATGGATCTTAGTCACCGCCAGCTCTCTGTTGCTAGTTGCAATTATTTTAGTCCCACCGAGATGGCTTCCCAAACTCTTTGTTGCCTTGTTGCTTCACTTTGGTCTCACCGAGATGATGCAATCGGTGCCACCGAGATGAGGTTTTCCCTAAGCCCTTGCACACCGGTCCCTATGAGTTGTTTCCATTGGTCCCACCGAGATTCCTAGCGTTCATATTTTTACACAGGTCGGGGCCACCAAAATTTCTGATCGGTGCCACCAAGTTGGGTCAAAAGTGTGTAATGGTTGGATTTTGTTTGGAGGCTATATATACCCCTCCACCCCTTCTTCCTCATAGAGGAGAGCCATCAGAACATGCCTACACTTCCACCATTCATTTTCTGAGAGAGAACCACCTACTCGTGTGTTGAGATCAAGAGATTCCATTACTACCATTTGAACCTTGCTTTCTAGCCTTCCCCAAGTTGCTTTCCACTCAAATCCTACTTCCACCATAGCCAAATCTGCGAGAGAGAGTTGAGTGTTGGGGAGACTATCATTTGAAGCACAAGAGCAAGGAGTTCATTATCAACACACCGTCTATTACCTTTTGGAGAGTGGTGTCTCCTAGATTGGGTAGGTGTCGCTTGAGAGCCTCCGACATGATGTGGAGTTGAACCAAGAAGTTTGTAAGGGCAAGGAGATCACCTACTTCATGAAGATCTACCCGAGTGAGGCAAGTCCTTCATGGGAGATGGCCATGGTGGGATAGAGAAGGTTGCTTCTTCGTGGACCCTTCGTGGGTGGAGCCCTCCGTGGACTCGCGCAGCCATTACCCTTCGTGGGTTGAAGTCTCCATTAACGTGGATGTACGATAGCACCACCTATCGGAACCATGCCAAATATCTTTGTTTCCTCATTGCGTTTGCCTTCTCCAAACCCTTACCTTTACCTTCATGTGCAATGTTTGACACTCCGCTGCTATACTCTTAGAATTGCAAGTGTAGGTTGATTGCTTGACTTGTCATAATTGCTAAAATCTGCCTACAACTAAAATTGGGAAAATGTTAGGTTTTATTTGGTCAAGTAGTCTAATCACCCCCTCTATAAATACTTCCGATCCTGCATGCTTGCAAAGAGAAAAGCGAAAAAGGAATAGAGGAGAACACTATTGACTCTTGTATAAAAACTAAATACAGAAAAGTAAAAGATAGGCCCTTCGCAGAGGGAAACAGTGGTTGTCATGCGCTTTTTATTTTTGGATGTGCAAGATCTTAATGTAAATGAACTTCACTTTGTATTGCCCCTTGTGATAGCAATCTTTATTATGCAGTCCATCGCTTTTATTTATTTACCATCACAAGATCATACAAAGCTTATTTTCTCTAACAGTAAAAGGTCGTACATATTTAGGAGCAATTTTTATTGCTTAATGCACCATTGAAAACTTACTTGAAGGATTTTATTCAATCCATAGGTAGATATAGTAGACTCTCATGGCATGAAACTAGGTTTAAGGGTTTTGGACGCACAAGTAGTATCTCTACTTGGTGTAGATTTTTGGCTAGCAAAGATATTGAGCAAGCACCACATTTTGGAGGATCCATGACAATATAACTTCTATGTGAATATAAGCAAACATAACTCATTACGTTGTCTTCCTTGTCCAACATGAAAAAATTGACATATAATATTTAATGGGGGCTCACAATCATAAAAGATGTCCAAGATAGTATATTTATATGTGAATCTTCTCTTCCCTTATTAATTTTTCATGAATTGCATCATTGATCAATACTATGTTTGTTAACTTCCAACAAATTTATCAATTATACTTTTCTTTATGTAAAGTCATTACTTTCCATGGGATTTGCATATGATCTTTTTATTATTTTCATTGCTAAAATTGAAACATGAAAGTAACGAAGAAAAACTCAAATTACTCTTTATTATATAACTCTCAACTCGATTACATAGATAGATAGATCACTCTCGGGGTAATCTCGCGACATATGCCAGGGGGTGCCTTATCATGGATGGGGACAGGAGTACATCGTCAGGCCCTGGAAGCGGGAGTGAGCGAGATCTCGAACGAACACGAGTCTTACCCAGGTTCGGGGCTCTCCGAGGAGATAACACCCCTAGTCCTGCTCTGCGGGGTCTCCGCATGATGACTATGATCAATCTCGTAGCTACAAGCTTGCTCCTTGAGCTGTTTGCTAGAGGAAGGAGAAGGGCAAGGCTAGCCCTAGTGCTTCTCTAGCTATGTGTGGGTATAATGGCGAGGAAGATGAGCTCAACCCTTTGCATGGGTGAACCTGGGGGGTTTATATAGGTCTACCCCCCAGGGGTACAATGGTAATTGGGCCGGGTGTAGGTCCCGGATGTCAGCGTCTATGGGCGCCGGGTTCTCCGCCGGCTGGTGGGGCCCGCTGCTGGGTGGGTCCCGCCGGCTGTTGAGGATTTGGCCGACAGGTGGGGCCCGTTGCCTGCGGGCCACGCTGATTGCCTTTTGCTGTAGCCTCGCCCTTGATGGCGAGGGCCTCGTCAGGGGAGGCATGGCTACAGTCCACCACCTAGTGGGCGTTCACTGTAGCCACACCCCATCTCATCGGAGTAATGGCGCATTGACTCCGAGTGGAGGGAGAGGCCGACTGCTGGAAGCCAGTCTATCGCTGAGGCCGCCTTCTTGAGGTGCGCCGTCTTCCGGTTGCTCACGGACAGGTAGGGCCCGCCGCCTGCGGGCCGTACCGACCGCCCGTCGTGGGAGCATGGTCCTGCTGACGAGGGCTGCGTCACGGGCCGCGTGGCTATAGTGCCGCACCTGGCAGAGGGGTGTCCGCTTGGTCAGCCCGCCCTGTAGCCACGCCCCGCCGGCATTTGGGGGTACGGGTGGCCCTGTAGCCACGCCCCATCTTATCGTATTGAATGGGCGCAGACTCCGAGGGAAGAAGGGGCCGTTTGCTAGGACCCGGCTTCCCCCAAAGCTGCCTTCTGAGGGTACACCACCATCTGGGAGTCGGCCTCTTGGGCCAGCCGGCCCAAGGGAGCCGGCCACACGTCCAGGAGGCGCAAGGGGCTTGGCTTGCCCTGTTGTCTTGAAATGCTATGGGGTGCTGGTGAGGCTACCCATGGTCAATCCCTCCGACAGTAGTCCCCGAAGCTGGTGAGGCGCCGCGGCTCAAGCCGGTGTGCCTCAGCAGTTTCCCACTCCGAGAGGTCTTGTATCTCCTGCTTCATCCGTCTGGTAGAAGCCGTCTGCCAGGAGCCGGCCAAGGCTAGGCCAGCCGACTGTCGAATTTGAATAGTCATCGCGTGCGGCGGGTGGCGCGCCTGCCGCCCGTTGCTCACGTGCCACGCGGCACCAGCGGGCCAGGCCGGCCTGCCAGCCCACGCGCGTGACGGGACGTCGCCGCAGGCCTGGGCCCACCACTACAGGGCCTCGGCGCGTGCGCGGATCTGCTGCGGCCGAGGTGGGCGGTTGCCCTCCCCATGCGCAATGAATGTGCGCTTTGAAGGCGCGAGAAACGAGGGGTCGTGCGGGACGCGGGCATACTTAATCCCCACGCCCGCCACATCCTGCCTCTTCGGCTCCGCCGCCGCGGGCCTATAAGTAGGGGGAGGTGGGTTCGGCAGAACGCACGCGCGCCCTCCCCGTCCTCCACCTTCTTCCTCTTCTGCTTCCTTGCTGTTGCTGTGTCACCGCGCCGCTCCACTGCCGAAGCGCCGCCGCTGCTCGCCGTTGCTCGACTTCTCTGCGTCGCCGCGGCCTCGCCTCGCGTGACTTCGCCGCGCCGCCACCAAGCAACCATAAAGCATGGCGCGAGGTAATTGGGATGGTTCGAACGTCCACGACGACCACCTCGAGTTCCTCTGCCAGACGCGGTGACTTCCCCACACGGCGAACGTGGAGGTGCGTATTCCCCCCGAGGCGCTGAGGGACGACGAGCGCGTCGTCTTCAGGACCCACTTCCTCCACGGCTTCGGCCTGCCGGCAAGCGGCTTTCTCCGCTCTTTTCTTGACTTTTACCATCTCCAACCTCACCACCTCACGCCGAATACGGTGGTGCTGCTCTCCGCCTTTGTCACCCTCTGCGAGGGGTACCTCGGCGTCTTGCCCATGCTCGAGCTGTGGGGAGAGCTCTTCTACCTCAAGCTCGGCACCGCCGTCAAAGGCGAGGCGGCTCAGTGCGGGGCCTGCATGGCGGTGCGGCGCACCGGCTCCGGAATCCGCTTCCCGGCCATCGCTCTGCTGGAGTCAGGCAAACTCTGGCAGAAGTCATATTTCTACGTCCGGAACATCCACGAGTCGAGGGACTACGTCAACCTGCCTGCTTATGCAGCCGGCCCGCCGCTCGAGCCTCGGAGCAACTGGAAATTTCGGCTGAAGTCGCCGTCGGCCGCCATCACCATCGCCCTCACCCGGTTCCAAGAGATGACGGAGTCGAAGGGCCTCAAGGCGTCGGATCTGCTGGCCGCCTTCGTCGAACGCCAGGTGCTGTCCCTCCAAGCCCGGCCTCATTTGATCGCCAACATGAGCGGCCGCCGGGACCCATGCTGGATGTCCACCAAGGCGCTGCCGACTGTGGAGGTGGTCCGGCTCGTCAATTACTTCTCCGACTGCAAGCTCAACGAGGAGAGCAGGCAGTTCGGCAAAGAGCCATAAAGCCGCGCCAATCCGCCACCTCCGGTTAGTTCTGATTCTTTTTCTTTGCTTGTGCCAAGTTCTTCGCGCCGCCTGACCGCCAGGCTATGATGCAGCGCTTCCAAGGCCAGACGGCGGTTGACACGCCGGATCCAGGCCATCGGTACATGGCAGACCGCGCGGAGAGTGACGTGGACGACCCTGAGCTGGGGGCGGCCGCGTTGGAGGAGGATGATGCCGCTGGAGGTGGCGATGCGGCAGGCGGGGCCACAGGTGGCGGCATAGGGGAATGGCCGGATGACAACGAGGAAGACGATGAGCCCCGCCACGCCCCAGGCGCCAGCTGGACAGGCTCCGGCTCCTCGGCGGCGCCGACTGAAGCACCCGGCGCGTCGAAGCGTCGTGCCAATGTCGGGATGTTCGGCAGCCGGCCGTCCAAGAAGGCCAAGTCCGCGGTTGCCGCGACCAAGCGGCAAGAGGCCGCGAAGGCGGCCGCCATCCGGAAGGGCCCGAAGCTGCGTCCGATGGTGTCCGCGTAAGTATTTTGGCCGCTTATCGTCTTGATCCTTTCGGTCTAGGTTTTTCTTCTCTTGTGGATTTCTGTCTTGTGCTTGGTTTTTCCATTCCAAACTTCTTATCTTCACTTGTCGTGCTATGTAGGGCTCCGCTTTCTGTGTCGCGGGCCCCGTCCGCCTCGGTGATTGGGTCGGCAGGCGGCCCCAAAGACGCCCGCCGCGTGGACCCGGCCGCCGCCCTTCGGGAGGCGACGAAGAGGAATGCGCGAGAGGCGCAGCAGGAGCGGGACGCCGCGGCTCAGGCAGAGGCGGAGGCGGCAGACACGGCGTGGGCGGAGGCGGCGTAGCGGCCAAGGCGCATGCCGACGCAGCGGCCAAGGAGCAGGCGGATGCGGCGGCCAAGGCGCGGGCGGAGGAGCCGGAGCGCAGCGGAGCTCCAGAGGCCACCGGTCCGCAGCAAACGGAGCCGCCGGTGATGGAGGGCCAGGCGCCTACCGGAGGAGCTGGGGCCGACCAGACGGCGCTGGAGAGGGGAAGGGCTGACCCCGTCATCCCGGAGACGGACGTGCCTCTACGCGCGCCGGCTATTGGCGAGCAAGGCAGCCGGCCCGAAGCGCCGGAGGTGCTGCCATCCAGCGCTGAGCTGGTGGTGAGCCGTGCGGTGGCGACCCGCGTCCCTGCACGCCAGCGCCCAGCACGGGCGGTCTCTACGCCGTGGCCGATGGAAGTTGGGGCTGCGAGCTCATCGGCGCTCGACGCCGAGGCCACCAGCGCTGCTCCGCCTGACTGGACGTCAGGGGCCGGCTCGGGTGTCCTCAACATTGCGGTGCAGGACGTCCTTGACTCATTCAAGGCCCATGGCGCCACCCTCCTGTAGGCGGGGAAAGAGCTGACGGCGATGCAGGCAACTGTCTGGGTCCGTCCTTGAGTTATCATTTTTGCTTTTTTGCGGTCTTCAGTGGGGGCGCGCGAGCGCACCCGTTTGGTGTAGCCCCTGAGTTCCGAGCCGGCTGCTGAACAGGCGGGTTGGAACTCCAAGGCGTATGTTGAAGTGTTGCTCTTCTTGCAGAACTATCACAATCTGCGCGCGGCCGCCTTAAACTCCCAGAACAGGCCGCTGGCCAAGCGGACTGCTGACCTGAACGAGAGCCGAGGTGATTACGGCCGTCTTTCCTCGCCCACTGGGTGTAGCCCCCGAGATTCGGGCCGACTGCTGAGCAGTCGGGCCGGATCTTCCGGCAACTTCTTGTTTTTGGTTGATGCTGGTGTTTCTTTCTTGTCTTGGCAGGGGCCGCCGCTGAGCTGCGGCCGCGTGTGGGCGAGCTCGAGACCGAGCTCCGTGCCAAGCAGTAGGAGCGCAGCCAAGCCACCAAGGAGTGCGACCGGCTTGCGAAGGAGCTGGCGGACCAGGCGGAGAAGCACAAGGCGGAGGTCCGACAGTTGAAGGACGGGGAAACGCTCCTCAGGGCCGAGTTCGAGACTCAGCGCTCGGACTGGGTCGAGAGGGAGAAGCTGATGTCGGACGGCTACGGAGTGATTGAGGACATGGTTGAAGGTAATGTCCTTTCTTCTTTGTTGCTTAGTCGACGACTGCTTCGGGGGGCCGGCTTCTAACTTCTTGGTCTTCTTTTGGACAAAATTTCTTCCTGGTCGCTCCGTCGCCATTTGCCAGGCCATCGAGGCACGACGCGAACAGTGGTGGAGGACGGGTGCCGACATTCCGCCGAATGTGCCCCGCAACCTGGGCAAGCAGCTCTTGGCCATCAAGATGCGCCTTGAGCCAGCGCGCTGTCTGCTTCGCCGTCTTCAGCGCGCCGGGTCGCAGGTTCTTTCCATGCTCTGGCTAGACGCTCAGGTTCCTCGCACTCCTAGTCGGACTACCGACTGGCTGGAGGTGGCGGTCGAATGGTTTGAGGCCTGGAAGGGTGCTGCAGCTCGAGCGGGCACTCAGACGGCGCTGGAGTTCGTCAAGGCCTGGTACCCGGGGGTGGAGCTGGCCCAGCTGGCCACCTTCCGTCAGGAGGCCGTACCCGAGCTGGATGCGATGCGTGACGAGCTCGTCAATCGCGCAGTGACCCTTGCCGAGTATGCCGACACCGCCATCTTTATCCTAGAGCGGGACGAGGACGGTGCTGAGGTGCCGCCTTCCTGGTTCGGGTTGGACCCGGCGGAGGGGGAGGACTCGGAAGAGGAGATCGCTTCCAGCGATGAAGGTGAGGATGATGAAGACGAGGAAGGCGAGGGCGTCACACCGGGGGGCGGAGTGACCGGCCAGCCTCAGCCCGATCGGGCTTCGACCAGCGAGCCGCAGAAGACCGCGTCGACTGCTACCGACGCCGACCAAGCCGAGACCCGCCAGTCAGACGCTCCACCAGCTGGCGCCTCTGCCTCCGCCGACCTGTCCACGCCGCCTGCAGCGCCCTTGGCCTAGGCGGCCGCTTATCTTTCAAGTTTTTTCTATCTTATGCTTTGAACAAACATGTTAATTATGCGCAGTTCCACCCGCTTGGGGTGTAATTCAAACTCCGTTGAATGCTGGCCATGGGCCTTTTGCTATGTAAATAATTTAATTCACACATGCTTGTGCTCTTGCCGGGTTCCAGCTTGGTTTTGCTTTTTGCTCTATTTGGCTTTTTCCTTTGCCGCCTTCCTTTGGCTGCCGCCCTGCCAGCCGAGCAGCCGCTCTGTGGTCTGTGGCCGGGTCAGGGACTTTGCCATTTCGGATAGGCAAGTTACTTCGGCCATCTAGAGCGTAGCTAGTCAAGCTAGAAGCCGGCCGGCAGGCTGCTGGGCAGCCGGACGGATGAGGCGAGTAGCCGGCTTGGCCTATAATGGCGTTCTTCCTTAGTCGTTTTTCGTGTGGACATCATTTCCTACCTTTAGCTCTTGCCAGCCGGACAGTCGCTCTGCGATCTGCGGCTTCAGGAAAGAGAGGGCTTAGATGTCGGCACACTACTTGGCCGACTGTGGGTGGTGCCAGCTTAGGTCAAGGCGGCGAGCGCCCGGGCCGGCTGACCAGACCCGATGCAGGGCGAAAGAATGAAATAATACATTCTTAGACAAGCTTATCATATAGATAAAAAGGTAGCCCCTGAGTGTGCTTCGGGGGACCTGTTGTCTTTGCTTAATACAAAAGGTAGCGTGGTACATACACTGCATCAACTGTAAAACGGGCGGAGAAGATTTGCGTTCCATGGGCACTCCGTATCTTTGCCGGAATCGTCCCTCTTGCGTGCCCTGGGCTTTTGTGCGTCGATGAGGTAGTAGGAGTCGTTGCCCAGGGCCTTGCTGATGATGAAAGGCCCCTCCCAAGGGGCCGAGAGCTTGTGCTGGCCGGCTGTTCGCTGGATCACCCGGAGCACAAGGTCCCCTTCGCGGAAAGCACGCGGCTTGACCTTCCGGCTGTGGTAGCGGCGTAGGCTCTGCTGGTAGATGGCGGACCGGCGGAGTGCCAACAGCCGGGCCTCTTCTAGTAGATCGACGCCGTCTTCTCGCGCCTCCTTTGCTTCTGCCTCCTGTACATGGTGACGCTAGGTGAGTCGAACTCGATGTCAGTTGGGATGACGGCCTCGGCCCCGTACTCGAGGAAGAAGGGAGTGAAGCCAGTTGCTTTGTTGGGCGTAGTCCAAAGACTCCAAAGGACGGCCGGCAGCTCCTCGATCAAGCAGCCGACCAAGCGCTCCAGCGACTCGACCAGTCAGGGCTTGATGCCAAACAGTATAAGGCCGTTTGCTCGCTCCACCTGGCCATTTGACTGCGGATGGGCAATGGACGCTTAGTCCAGTCGGATGCCCTGCATCGCGCAGAAACGGGCCAATGCGCCTTTGGCGAAGTTTGTGCCGTTGTCGGTGATGATGCTGTGCGGAATGCCGTATCGGACGGTGATGTCCGTAATGAATGTGACAGCAGTCGGACCATTCAGTTTCTTGATTGGCTTTGCTTCGATCCACTTCGTGAACTTATCCACAGCGACCAGCAGATGGGTCATGCCGCCACGTGCTATTTTGAATGGGCCCACCATGTCCAATCCCCAGACGGCAAACGGCCAAGTGATGGGGATGGTCTTGAGTGCAAAGGCCGGCAGGTGTTGCTTGGAGCTGAAGCACTGACATCCCTTGAACTTGCGGACCAACTCCTTGGCATCGTCCAAAGCAGTCGGCCAGAAGAATCCATGGCGGAAAGCTTTGGCAACAAGGGATCTGGAGGCGGCGTGGTTGCCGCACTCGCCTTGATGAATATCTCTGAGGATTGCCATGTCCTTCTCCGGCTCCATGCAGCGCTGAAAGACACCAGTCACACTACGCCTGACAAGCTCTCCGTTGACTATTGTGTAGGCTGGCGCCCGGCGTTGCACCTGCCGGGCCCAGACCTCGTCGGCTGGTAGCTCTCGGCTCACCAGGAAGTTGAGGATGGGCTGCGCCCAAGATGGTGCTTCTACCACTGTCATGACAGCAACTGGTACCAGGGCGGTCGGGTTGGGAGGCGGCGGGTCGGAGCCGGCCGCTACTTGCTGCGTCGTTGAAGTCCCCGGGCTGACTGCTGCAGTCCCTGGGCCGGGTTCTGAAGTCCCCGGGCCGCCTGGCGAAGTCCCCGGGCCGACTGCTGAAGTCCCCGAGCCGGATCCGACTACTCCGGGGTCAGCCGGCACGAAGATGGACTCTGATTCCGACGAAGGCTTGATAGACGGCTTGCGCAGGCACTGGAGTGAGACGACGGCTGGTATGGCTTGCTGGGTGGAGCCGATTCGGGCCAGGGCATCGGCTGGCTCGTTCTCGGCCCTTGGCACATGAAGGAACTCGCACCCGTCGAAGTGCCCGCTGATCTGCTGGACGAGGAAGCGGTAGCTTGCCATGTTTGCATCATTGGCGTCCCAGTCGCCAGACGACTGCTGAACCACTAAGTCCGAGTCGCGTAACACAGAATCCGGTGGATGCCAATCTCCTTGGCTAGCCGGAGTCCGTGTACCAGCGCCTCTTACTCGGCCACGTTATTTGAGGCAGCAAAGTGAATCTGCAACGTGTACTTGAGCTTGTCGCCTTTGGGAGAGGTGAGGACGATGCCGGCTCCCAAACACGTGCACATCTTCGAGCTGTCAAATTGCATCCGCCAATGAGTGGAATCCGGCGCTGGCGGCAAGTACTGGGTCTCGGCCCAGTCGACTAGGAAGTCGGCCAGCGCTTGGGACTTGATGGCGGTGCGGGGCTGGTAGAGGATGGTGTGTGGAGCCAGCTCAATGGCCCACTTCGCCACCCGGCCTGATGCATCTCTGTTGCCTATGATCTCGGCAAGGGGCGCGGTGCAGACGACCGTGATGGTGTGCTCTTGGAAATACTGCTTCAGCTTCTTGGCAGCAAAGTACACGCCGTAGCACATCTTCTGGTAGTGGGGGTAGTTCTGCTTGGAGGCGGACAACACCTCACTCAGATAGTATACTGGCCTCTGGACTGGCTGGGCCTTGCCGTCTTCTGGGCGCTCGACCACGATCACGGTGCTGACCACCCGGCTTGTGGCAGCGATGTAGAGGAACATGGGTTCTTTAGCAGTCGGAGCGGCCAAAACAGGCGGCGTGGACAGCACCCGCTTGAGCTGGAGGAAAGCCTCATCCGCCTGGTCGTTCCATTCAAAGAAGATGGTCTTCTTCATTAGCTAGTACAGTGGGAGGGCCTTCTCGCCCAGCCGACTGATGAACCGGCTGAGTGATGCCAAGCACCCGGTGAACTTCTGGATGTCCCGTAGCCGGGTTGGCCTTTGCATCCGCTCGATGGCCTTGATCTTCACGGGGTTGCACTCGATCCCGCGCTCAGAGACAAGGAAGCCAAGGAGCTGGTCGGCTGGTACTCCGAAGACACATTTTCTCCGGGTTGAGCTTGATCTGAAAGCGGCGCAGGTTGTCAAATGTCTCCTTGAGGTCTTCCAGAAGGGTGCCGCGCTTCTCCGTCTTCACCACAATATCGTCTACATAGACATGGGCATTTCTGCCGAGTTCCTTGAGGAGGCACTTCTGCATGCAACGCTGAAATGTGGCGCCGGCATTTCTCAAGCCGAACGTCATGGTTAGGTAACAGAAGGCTCCGAATGGTGTGATGAAGGCGGTCTTCAGCCGATCGGCCGGGTTCAGCTTGATCTGGTGGTAGCCATAGTAGGCGTCCAGGAAAGACAGCAGCTCGCATCCGGCTGTGGAGTCGATCACTTGATCTATCCGGGGCAAGGCAAAAGGGTCCTTGGGGCAGGCTTTGTTGAGGCTAGTGTAGTCGATACACATGTGCCACTTGTTGTTCTTTTTTAAAACGAGGACTGGGTTGGCAAGCCAGTCCGGGTAGAATACTTCCATGATGAAGCCGACTGCCAGAAGCCGGGCGATCTCTTCACCAACAATCCTTCTCTTCTCTTCTGACAGGCGGTTCGGCTGGAGAGCAGGAAAGCCTAGGGACTATGCCATGGAATACGGTTCGGCTGGGCAGGAGTTGCTTTTCCTTGATGCCCAGCTTCTCCATGGTGTCGCGGTACAGGACATTGATGCTGCTGCCGCCGTCTATCAGGATCCGGGAGAAGCGGCAAGCCCGCCTCTCTGTTGAGAAGGTGGAGTCCAGCACCATCGCATAAGCACCCGGCGAGGGCATCTCAGCCAGGTGGTCTTCACGGCTCCAACTGATGGGCTTCTCGGACTAGTGCATGAATGGGGGGACCTCTGAAGCGACAGCGTTGACCTCGCGGTGCTGCTGCCGCCGACTGTGCTTGTCGTCGGCTTGGCTGGTGAAGATGACGTATCTAGCATTGGGCTCGGGGAACTCATCTTGGAGCATGCCGACTGGACGGGCCGCCGGCTGCTGAGGAGGCGGAACCGATGGGCCGGTAAGGGGAGGCGGCAGGCCTTCGCCCTTGGCAATTCGGGTGAGCCAGTGGCATTTCCAAGTGGTGTGGTTGGACGGCTTTGCGCCGCTGTGGAACTTGCATGGGGCGTCAAGTGCTTGCTCGAAAGAGAAGGCGGGCAACCAAGCGGCCTTGCAGCCCTTCTGACGCTTGGGGCCGGATTGCCCTTCCGGCTGCTGGTCTTCGACTGTTGCCACCTGCCGGCTGTTGGAAGCTGGCTACTGGGCCTTGCGTTTGTTATCGTTCGGATGTTGGCGCTGGTTGGTGTCACCATCCGGCGTGTGAGGAGCCGGTGGGAGAATCTTCCCGGACGCGTCCACCCGAATTTCCGACTTCATGGAGGAGTCGGCGGTGGCGTACTTGTCGGCCACGACCAGAAGCTCGTCCAGTGTAGCCGGCTCGTCGCACAAGAGCTTGTGCTTGAGCAAGGTGCCCTCTCTGCACCCGGCGGTGAAGTACTCGATGGCCTGCACCTCGTGCACCCCTTCGCAGGAGTTGTGCAACTCGGCCCAGCGCATCAGGTAGTTGCGTGTGGACTCGGTTGGGCCCTGAACGCACATGGAGAGTTGGCGTGGCTTGGGGGGCCACTTGTAGGTGCTGGTGAAGTTGCGGATGAAGACATCGGCGAAGTCTAGCCAGCTGTTGACACTGTACGGCTTGAGGCTGTTCAGCCATGTCCGGGCCGTGCCCTGGAGCATGAGCGGAACGTACTTCATGGCAACACGCTTGTTGCCGTTTGCTATGCTGACGGCCGTGGAGTAGTTGACCAGCCAGTCCTCCGGCTTCACGGAGCCGTTGTACTTGGGAGTATCTCGGGGAAGCGAGAACCCTTTGGGGAAAGGCTCGTCGCGAATGCGGGGGGCCGAAGCAGGCCGGGCCGAATGCATCTTCTTCTTCTACGGCCAGGGACCGAGCAAGCCACTCGATTCGGTGGCGCGCGTGGTTCTCTCTGACTCCTTCAGAGGGGCCAAGCCGGCCTCCAAGAGTCGGGTAGTCCATAGGCGGTGGAGAGGCCAGCCTCTCCCTGCGAGGAGGAGGCGGACGCTCGTCCCGCCGGTGCTCCACTCGTGGGCGGCCGTCATGGCTGCGCACAACCGTAAGGCGAGTGCGCCGGCTGCGGCTAGCAGCCGGCTCCGGGTCTTGCTGACCGCGGTCCCCGCCTGCTGGGGACCGGGAGGTCGCTCCATGCTCACGACGGGGGGGATGGTCCTCGGCTTGCTTGCCGGCTGTCATCGTGCGATGCCGCGCGTCTTGCTGCGTGGTCGCAGCGTCAAGAAGCTCCTGGAGGCGTGCCATCTGGCTGCGACGCTCGTCGCCCTCCAGGTTATCCAGCTCGTCTGCCGCCGCCTGGGCGGCGCGCAGGTTCTCCATGGGAGTGGTGTAGACTGGGCGTCCAACTCCCAGCATGCTGGCTATGGCCACGCCGCGTTGCCGAACGGCGCCGGCTCTGCTGGGCTCTGTAGCAGCCGGCGTGCCGCTTGCTATGCGGTTGATCTCGCGCTGGCAGGCCTCAGCGCGGCACCTCATGGCCGCCATCTTGTTGGCGCTTTCAAGGAGCGAGTCACGGAATGCCTCCAGCGTCGCCCCATCAGCGTTAGCAGCCACTCGGGTGGCCAGGCCCTGCATGGCCGCTCGCAGCGGGTCCTGGGCAGCCCCAGCGGAATTGTCGTCGTGGCCAGTGACCAGCACCTCTGCGATGGTACTGGCATCGGTGTCGCTGGCGACAAGGGGGAGCAGATCGTCGATGACCACCACAATGGTGGGGAATTCGTTGGTGGAGGCCGCGTCGGAGTCAACAAGCATCGCGACGGGCTCGATGGAGGGGTCGGTGGAGTCGACGGACTCCGCGTCGGAGGCCAGCTCCTTGGTGATGCCGAGCTTGTCGAAGAGGTCGATGAGGCAGCTCGCGGGGGATGCCGCTCCTGCGCTGGGAGCGGGCTCGTCGGAGAGGCTGGCCTTGCCGAGGAGGTTGGCAAGGCAGCTCGTGGGGCAGGCCGCCCCAGCGCCAAGCGGCGCGCTGATGCATGCGCCAACGGGCGCGCTGGGCTGGCTGATCAGGCCAGGCGCGACGTGCTCATCGGAGCGGAAGATGGTTCCCGTCCAGAACATGTCTCCGGCCGACGGTGCACTTAGCCCCACGGTGAGCGCCAAATGTCGGGGTAATCTCGCGACATATGCCAGGGGGTGGCTTATCATGGATGGGGACAGGAGTACGTCGTCGGGCCCTGGAAGCGGGAGTGAGCGAGATCTCGAACGAACACGAGTCTTACCCAGGTTCGGGGCTCTCCGAGGAGATAACACCCCTAGTCCTGCTCTGCGGGGTCTCCGCATGATGACTATGATCAATCTCGTAGCTACAAGCTTGCTCCTTGACCTGTTTGCTAGAGGAAGGAGAAGGGCAAGGCTAGCCCTAGTGCTTCTCTAGCTATGTGTGTGTATAATGGCGAGGAAGATGAGCTCAACCCTTTGCATGGGCGAAGCTGGGGGGTTTATATAGGCCTACCCCCCAGGTGTACAATGGTAATTAGGCCGGGTGTAGGTCCCGGATGTCAGCGTCTATGGGCGCCGGGTTCTCCGCCGGCTGCTGGGGCCTGTCGCTGGGTGGGTCCCGCCGGCTGCTGAGGATTCGGCCGACAAGTGGGGCCTGCCGCCTGCGGGCCACACTGATTGTCTTTTGCTGTAGCCTCGCCCTTGATGACGAGGGCCTCGTCAGGGGAGGCATGGGTATAGTCCGCCACCTGGTGGGCATTCACTATAGCCACACCCCGTCTCATCGGAGTAACGGTGCGTTGACTCCGAGTGGAGGGAGAGGCCAGCTGCTGGAAGCCGGTCTGTCGCTGAGGCCGCCTTCTTGAGGTGCGCCGTCTTCCGGTTGCTCACAGACAGGTAGGGCCCGCCGACTTCGGGCCGTACCGACCGCCCGTCGTGGGAGCATGGTCCTGCTGACGAGGGCTGCGTCACGGGCCGCGTGGTTACAGTGCCGCGCCTGGCAGAGGGGTGTCCGCTTGGTCAGCCCGCCCTGTAGCCACGCCCCGCCGGGATTTGGGGGTACGGGTGGCCCTGTAGCCACGCCCCATCTTATCGTATTGAATGGGCGTAGACTCTGAGGGGAGAAGGGGTCGTTTGCTAGGACCTGGCTTCCCCCGAAGCCGCCTTCTGAGGGTACACCACCATCTGGGAGTCGGCCTCTTGGGCCAGCCGGCCCAAGGGAACCGGCCACACATCCGGGAGGCGCAAGGGGCTTGGCTTGCC
Source organism: Thinopyrum elongatum (assembly GCA_011799875.1). Lineage (NCBI taxonomy): Eukaryota > Viridiplantae > Streptophyta > Magnoliopsida > Poales > Poaceae > Thinopyrum > Thinopyrum elongatum. The sequence continues at coordinate 239,557,111 of CM022300.1, forward strand.
CTGTTGTCTTGAAATGCTATGGGGTGCTGGTGAGGCTACCCGTGGTCAATCCCTCCGACAATCACGAAACTAGCACTCATAGTAAACTTTTATTCTTCTAAATCACAAAATAACTAAGGATCTAACTAATATAGGTAAAGATAATAAAAGAGATGGTGATACGATACTGGAGCACCTCCCGAGCTTGGCACACGCCTAGGGTGGTGCCCATACCCGTGTACGCAAGTTTCTTTCTTCGGTGATGATGGTGATGATGAAGTAGTGGGCTAGTCCTCCGTCTTCCACGGCATAGGTTCTCCATCATAAAAGGATGAACGAGTCTAAGGGGTCCTGAAACTTGCAGCTAAACTCATACCTTTAAATTTTGCTTCATACTCAAAATTTTGATTTTGGAGGTCATAGACTTGGGCCTGGAGATAGTCAATTTGATCATTGAGCTTGAAGATGGTGTCTCCAATCTCCTTGCTGTCCACCTTGTGCTCAAGAGGTGAATTCCGTGATCATGGAGTGGTTGGCGTTAAGTCCACATTCCACCATCCCTTGGCACTTGAAGATCTCTTGCTCCACTGCTTCGAGCCTGACCTCCACGCTTCCGGTCTTCTTAGGCCCTAGATATCTCGGATATGAAGCACCCCTTCACGCATCTCAATGTCTTGAGGGTGTTTCATCACCTCCGGTAGGTAAGGGTTGATGACCTACTCATACAACTTGTCCTTGGACGAACTTGGTGGAGCCATGATGATCTAGATCTGTTAGAAACAAATAGCACAAAACAAGAACAGAGAAGATTTCTGCGATATGGTGGTCAAAACATCCGGGAGTATATATAAAGAATTTTTATCTTATGAAACAAGTATTCCTTAAGAAAACAGAGTAGGGAAGGCACACGAGGGGCCACAAGGAACTAGGGGGCGCCCTACTGCCTTGTGACCTCCTCGTGGATCCCCTCGGCTGTTTCTTTTCTTGGTATTTTTTCTAATATTCCAAAATGGCCAGAAATTATTTTTATGGAATTTTTGGAGTCAGTTTACTTACCGTATCACATACCTACTCTTTTTCAGGGTTCTGGAGTGCTCCGGAAGGTTTCTCTTATGTGCTCCTCCTGTGTCATAGTTTGAATAATATTAGTTTCAACATTAATAGGTGTACCTGAGATATAATGTTTAATTCATTGTCCATTGACCACCCTCATATTAGTGCCCTCGACATTATTGATCTTGATAGCTTTGGAGCGATAAACTGCTTCGATAATATACTATCCTTCCCATTTAGGGAGAAGTTTTCCTTCAAATAATCTTAAACGAGAGTTTTATAATAGAACATGCTCACCTACTTTGAATTCTAGTTTTTGAATTATTTTTCCATGACATCTTTTAACTCCTTCCTTAAACAACTTGGCATTTTCATAAGCTTGGGTTCTCCACTCATCCAGCGAGCTAATATAAAATAACTCTTTTCACCGACAAGTTTGAAATCATAGTTAAGTTCTTTAATTTCCCAATATGCTTTATATTCTAACTCAAGAGGTAAATGGCATGATTTTCCATAAAAAAAATTATACGGAGACATACCCATAGGATTCTTATAAGCAGTTCAATAAGCCCATAATGCATCATCACTTTTCTTAGACCATTTCTTTCTAGATCTATTAACGGTCTTTTGCAAAATTAATTTGATTTCTCTACAACTCAATTCAACTTGACCACTAGACTGAGGATGATAAGGGGATGCAATTCTATGGTTGACATCATATTTAGCAAGAAGTTTTCGGAAAGCACCATGAATAAAATGTGAACCACCATCAGTCATTCAATATCCAGGGTCTCCAAATCTCGGGAAAATAACTTCTTTATGCAATTTAATAGAAGTGTTCTGATCAGCACTACTAGTTGGCATAGCTTCTACCCACTTAGTAACGTAATCAACAACAACTAGAATGTGTGTATACCCATTAGAGGAAGGAAAATGTCCCATATAATCAAATCCCCAAACATCAAATGGTTCAATAACAAGTGAATAATTCATACGCATTTCCTGACATCTACCAATATTACCAATTCTTTGACATTCATCACAAGAAAGGACAAACTTAGGTGCATCCTTGAAGAGAGTAGGCCAATAAAAACCAGACTGTAATACCTTACGTGTGGTTCTATCTCCAGCATGCACTACAAAAAAAACACTTCCGTGATGATACATTTTTGTCATAGTAGGTCATGTTTTCTGTCATGCATGTACATCCATGACGATTTTATGATAGAATCAAGATAGTCATACCTGTGCTATCATAGAAGTGTTCCATGACAATACCAAAATTATCATCATGGAAGTGTCCACTTCCATGACGATAAATGGCGCGTCATGGAAGTGTTTTCGTCAAGGGTAACCGACACGTGGCATCCACCGTAACGGGTCGCTGTTAAGCTATCAGGTTCCGGTTTGGATCCGATAACCCGTTAACAGCCCTGACTAATGGGGGTTTTCCACGTGTAAAATTCTCATTCACCAGAGGATCCACGCGTCAGCTCCTCGTTGGGACAGATGTCAACCGTCCACTGGACAGGAGTCGCCAATGAAACTTTGACATGTGGGTTGGCCCAATAGAGGCCCATATAGGTTTAAAAGTCGGCCCAGGAAAAGGCCCACAAGATTTCGTCAGATCTAACGGGCCGACCCATTCATTTTCTGGACCAAATTGTGGCCCACATTAGATACGGCCCATTAAATGCCTGCAATATTCTAGGCCAGTTTATGGCCCATATCAGATCCGGCCCATTAACAGCCTGCAATAGTTTGGTACAAATTACAGCCCATAACAGATACGGCCCTTTAACAGCTACTGTGTCTTTGGGCCAATTGGGGGCCTGCTTTGCTCTTCAGCCTGTTAATGGCCCGTTTAACAGTTCAGCCCGATATTAGTTTCGGCCTGTCAGCGGCCCTGTGTACATATGGGCCTCTTTCAGCCCGGTTTCACTTTCGGCCATTTAAAGGCCCGAGCTGCATCTGGGCCTAATTCTGGTCCGTAGTGACTTTCGGCCTCTTAACGGCCTGTAGTCTTCATGGATACATTTTAGCCCAAACTGCCCATCGGACCGTAAAAGGCCCTTGATAGTGTTGGGCCTAATTTCGGCCCACTATGCAATCAGCCTGCTTCCAGCCTGTCCTGAAATTGGGCCCACCAAGGCCCAACAACATTTCGGCCTGTTAATGGCCCGTCATATCACTGGGCCAATAATGGGCCGATGTATATTCCAGCCTGCTGTCGGCCCGTGATTTGTTCGACACAATTCAGGCTCAATCTACATCTCAGCCTGTTAAAAGCCCATTTTATTTTCTGGCCCAATTAAGGCAAGCGCTTTACTCGGCCTTTTTAAGCCCGAAACTAATAGAGGGCCAAATTAAGTCTAGGCCTACTAAAGGCCCAAGATGATTGTAGGCCCACGGTTCGGCCCATTCATAGTGATTGGCGGCCGGCCAGTTTTAGTACCAATTTTTTTATATAAACCTAACGTATTGGCTAATTGCACTCCGATCGAAGATTACGACCTTTTCTTAGAGCGACGACAGAACATACAACAAATAAATTACAACATCGTGATGAAGAATAAACCTAGACTATACAACAAAGAAATTACAGCATATTACATCCCCTGGGCATCAAAGTTCGCCGCCAGTGATAATAAAGGGCAACCAGACAGCAGATTCCATACACTAGGCAGGTCGCCACCACTAGAAGTAAACACGCCGACAAAATAATAGACAGAACCGACATCACTTCAACACAGTTCAAGAAAGGTTAGCCCTGCCCAGGAGCTACAGCGCAAGCAGCTTAGCAACCTGATGAGACTGCGCTTGTTTGATGCTCATATCCACCAACTCAAGCTGCATAGCATCAATAGACATCCTGTACTTATGGTTAATATTGCATAGAGATTGGAGTTCCAGTCGGATTTGAGCGGAAGCATGTCTATCTGCTTGAATTTCAGACTGAAGAAGTCGAACAGATTCAGGCGGCGACTTCATTGACCTTGTGTCACTGCTATTAGCGAGTAAGTTCGACCCTACATCAAGACATGACTTTGGGGTTGTATCACTATCCTCAAGATGTGTTGCCTTCTTCTCTGGAATATATGTTGGAGGGACAAGCAATGGGTTCGTCTCAGTATCATCGTGGCAGTTCTTCCTAGCATCAGTGTTGTCACCCTGAAAGAGAAACAAATAGGTAGATAACAGGTTTTTCACGTATTAGCATCAGTGCTGTAAATTCATCTCATTTCTTAGTCAGAAATAAAGAGACACTGTTTAAAATAGCATTAACATAATAGGCTTTGTTCATAGTTAAGACGGCAGGAAATGGCATTGTGCAGGAGCGGCAAGCTTCACCACACCATTGGATTACAGATCAAGAACACAAGCATACAAGTAGTGCTAAACAATGTATAAGCATGAATGGTGAGTGTACTGTCAATTTGTACCATTTCAGATTGGTAAATAAAGAGACATGATTTAAATAACATTAACATAATATGGCATTGTTCATAGTTAAGACATAGCAGGATATGACATTGTGCTGGAGTTGGTAGTTTTACCACACTCTGGATTACAGACCAAGAACACAAGCATACATGCAGTGCTAAAGAAGATAACTTGCTATGTTTAGTTTAATTTACATGGTATGAATAAGGAACTAGGTTGTGCAACTAAAAACTGAAATTGAGAAGGACAAACTTATGTTTATGTACTTCGTAATAAACTTTGAACATGCAATTTGATGCAGACGACAAAAATAAACAACATTTGCAGTCATAGCTATCCAAATATACACAACAAAGTTTGAAGGCTTGAGGAGGACAAACTGACGTTAGTAGTGAAGGCCGGCTCTATAAAGCCCTTGTCCATATTGATGGGGGGGGGCAATTCAAGAACTTTACCACAGACTCTTCTTCAAGAGCATTGCCTTTATTCTACATTTTGTTAAGAGTAAATATAGATGTGATAATATAGGAACAAATGGCGATTATTAAAGCTAAGATGCAGACTATAAATGTAAGTACAACATACATGCAAAAGGCACTGACAAGAGCAATGCAGAGCTAAACTTCTTCAGTAGCATTGGTTTTATTCAATATTTTGGCAATAGTAAATATAGATGTGATGTGTAGAAAATGGAGGGCAAGGGAATAAGCTACAAAGTGTACATGAACAACTAGCTGACAATATAAGTACAGTGATGATGGACAACAGATACTTACAAGAACAATGCAGAACAAAACTTCTACATAAGCATTGGGTTTCTTCTACATTAATGTAAGCATTAATATAGATCTGATAATTTGGAGCAAACAGTGGATATGCAAGCTATAATGCACAATGATGTCACGTAATCCACCAGGTATGAATGTAAGTACAACTATAGGACAACAGGTACTAACAAGAGCAAAGCAGCGAGCGGCATAGTTGCGATATCCTAGGTTTTGCGGCGCTGGTTCTATTGCCAATATAAGTGGGGTGCTATTTGATTTCTCCGGTACCACCATCTTTTTCAAGGACTTTGCTTGTACTCCCTTAGGTTCTGCAATCACCCTCTTCCTTTTGGATGTCTGAAACACAAGAACAACATTTGAATGGAAAAACATGGTACTCCCTCCGTCCAAAAAAGCTTGTCCCAAGCTTGTGCATTGAATGAATGTATTTAGCACTAACTTGGTGCTAGATACATCCATTTGAGGGACAAGATTTTTCGGACGGAGGGAGTATGACAACAAATGGAATAGGTATTGATAATGGATGGGCATGGCATCTTCACATATATCATGAGTAAACTAAGCACATGGCGGTGCAACGAAACAGAAGAAATGCAAGACACCTTATGCAAGATACGTGCAACCAATAAAACCTTGCCAAATTAGAACGGACACCTTATTGGGTGAACAGGATAGGCCATATGCCTTTGACTCCTTGAGCTCAGAATAGTCATTAGGATCATATGCTGAATACGAATCTGTAGGTAGGGAGCATGTAGGTTTCATTGCATCCAGAATGGACCTCAATCCCTTGATGCCAAGTTTGTTACCCATTGAACTATTTCACAATATTCTTCTGATGTGCGCATTCTTATATTCATTGTGATTATGTACAATATCTGAGAATCATGAAAACATAAATAGTAGTGAGATTATGTTTGTAATGAAGAGGATATTCTAATATAATAGGGGTTCCCTGTAAACCCTTATGTGCTATCAGTGGATTCTGATGAGAGAGCCCATGTGTGCTGTAATATGGTGCGTAGATTAATATAATCTGGCAGAACTACACAAAAAAATAGGCTCCCTGTTGGGAGCTCCAGATGTAAGGATAGTTGGCAGATTATAGGTTCATAATATACTGTATAGAAAGTTTATGTCCAAACCATGATAACGAGAGCACATAGCCACTAGGTAGATCATAGTGTAGATAAAAGGGGTACACCATAACAATCATAAATAAATCGGGAAAGAGGAACTTGCTGGAAAATACAGGGTTGTATTACCGCTACTAATCTAAAGCCTATCGATCACCTACAGGCCAGCTCTATTCATCTGAAGGCGCACTGCTGTTACTACCAGTCTAGTCTATCAAAGACCGCACAACTCCCACCATTTCCTGGATTTTATGGTAGACCAACTCGAAGTGCTGAAATCATGTAGCACAAGCAGCCCAATAGAGCTGTCGACTACAGATGTCCCTGCTCCCCTTCCCGACAAGGAACATACTGTACTTACTAAAGAAGAACAGAAGAGGAACATGTTAAAGAATAGAAGGGGAAGCATATTATTGAGATTCCGCTTCTTTCTCTATAATGTTGGTTGCCCACCCATGATGAATCAGAGCACCCAAATAAATGCCATTCCATGATGTCTCTCTATATGTGGCCACATGCATTTGGAAACTCAAGTGGGAGCATTAGCTGACCAATTAAATGTGTGTCTGTTAACTAATGTTAGTATCATATCACATTCGTATTTGAAGAAGTAAGCTTTAGACGTATGATTCGTGTGTTGTTTAGATTCAACAGTGGACTGCTGCTAGTACGACACAAAGCACGTACACAAATCATAGTGTAGATATAATGGGAAAACCCTAAGCATCACGAGTAAAATCAGGAAAGTGGAACTTGCTGGAAAATATGTGCTAGTATTGCCAGAATAGCTAGAAAGGCTTCGGATACCATCTCTCTACAACTGAAGGCGCAGTACTGTTATTATCAGTCTAACTCTCAAAGGCAACACAACTCCTAGCATTTACTGGATATTACGGCATACCAACATGAAGAGTTGAAAGCGTCCATGACAAGCGACCGAATAGACCTGTACACTGCAAATGTCCCTGCTCCTCTTCACTACAAGGAACATACTGTACTACTATTATACTCTGTTCCTAAATATAAGTCTTTGTAGAGATTCCACTATGGATCACATACGGATGTATATAGATACATTTTAGAGTGTAGATTCACTCATTTTGCTTCGTATGTAGTCCATGGAGGAATCTCTACAAAGACTTATATTTAGGAACGGAGGGAGTACTTATTAAAGAAGAATAGGAGAGGAGCATGCTAAAGAAGAGCAAGCAGATTTTGGATAATAAAATGTTCATTGCCCACACATGATGAACCAGAGCGCATAAAGAATGCAACTCCCTATTGTCCCTCGATATGTGGCACACGTGCTTTTCGAAAGTAAAGTAGGAACATTGCTACTTATTGAGCTTGTGTTGGTTTTTCCCTTGAAGAGGAAAGGGTGATGCAGCAAAGTAGAGATAAGTATTTCCCTCAGTTAAGAACCAAGTTATCAATCCAGTAGGAGAAACACGCAAGTCCCCAATATATGCACCTACACAAACAATAAAACACTTGCACCCAACGCGATTAAGGGGTTGTCAATCCCTTAAAAGTCACTTGCAAAGGTGAGATCTGATAAAGATAGATATTAAAGATTAATAAAACGTAAAACAAAATAAAAGTAAATAAATTGCAGCAAGGTATTTTTGGTATATAGATCTGAAAATATATGAAGAAAAATAGACCCGGGGGCCATAGGTTTCACTAGAGGCTTCTCTCTTGAAGGCAAATAATACGGTGGGTGAACAAATTACTGTCGAGCAATTGATAGAAAAGCGCAAAGTTATGACAATATCCAAGGAAATGATTATGAATATAGGCATCATGTCCGTGTCAAGTAGACCGACTCCTGCCTACATCTACTACTATTACTCCACACATCGACCGCTATTCAGCATGCATCTAGAGTATTAAGTTCATAGGAATGGAGTAACACCTTAAGTAAGATGACATGATGTAGAGGGATAAACTCAAGCAATATGATGAAAACACCATCTTTTTACCCTTGATGGCAACAATACAAATACGTGCCTCGCTACCCCTACTTTGTTACTGGGTGAGGACACCACAAGATTGAACCCAAAACTAAGCACCTCTCCCATTGCAAGAAAAACCAATCTAGTTGGCCAAACCAAACCGATAATTCAAAGAGAAATACAAAGATATCAAATCATGCATATAAGAATTCGAAGAAGATTCAAATAGTATTCATAGATAAGCTGATCAGAAATCCACAATTCATCGATCTCGACAAACACATCACAAAGGAAGATTACATCGGATAGATCTCCAAGAACATCAAGGAGAACATGGTATTGAGAATCAAAGAGAAAGAAGAAGCCATCTAGCTACTAGCTATGGACCCATAGGTCTGTGGTAAACTACTCACGCTTCATCGGAGGGGTAATAGAGTTGATGTAGATGCCCTCCATGATCGAATCCCTGTCCGGCAGGATGCCGGAAAAGGCCCCAAGATGGGATCTCACGGGAACAAAAGGTTATGGCGGCGTAAAAGAATTTTGGTGGATGCTTCTGGTCGTTTGGGAATATTTGGGGACTTATAGTGGAAGATTAGGGTTAGTAGAGCTCCGAGGGGCCCACAAGCCCTCAGGGCGCCCCCCTGGGGCGCGCCCCCGGGCTTGTGGAGTCCTTGGGACTCCCCTGCCTTCAACTCCAAATTTGCTGGGTGCCTTCTGGTCCAAGAAAAATCATCGTAAAGTTTTATTCCGTTTGGACTCCGTTTGATATTCCTTTTCTGTAAAACTCAAAAACGAGGAAAAAAACAGAAACTGGCACTGGGCTCTAGGTTAATAAGTTAGTCCCAAAAATAATATAAAATAGCATATTAATGCATATAAAACATCCAAAACAGATAATATAATAGCATGGAACAATAAAAAATTATAGATACGTTGGAGACGTATCAAGCATCCCCAAGCTTAATTCCTACTCGTCCTCGAGTAGGTAAATGATAAAAACAGAATTTTTGATGAGGAATGCTACCTAACATATTTATCCATGTAATTTTCTTTATTGTGGCATGAATGTTTAGATCCATAAGATTCAAAACAAAAGTTTAATGTTGACATAAAAACAATAATACTTCAAGCATACTAATAAAGCAATCGTGTCTTCTCAAAATAACATGGCCAAAGAAAGTTATCCCTACAAAATCATATATTCTAGCTATGCTTCATCTTCATCACACAAAGTATTAAATCATGCACAACCCCGATGACAAGCCAAGCAATTGTTTCATACTTTTGATGTTCTCAAACTTTTTCAACTTTGACGCAATACATGAGCGTGAGCCATGGATATAACACTATAGGTGGAATAGAATACGGTGGTTGTGGAGAAGACAAAAAGAAGGAGATAGTCTCACATCAACTAGGCATATCGATGGGCTATGGAGATGCCCATCAATAGATATCAATGTGAGTGAGTAGGGATTGCCATGCAATGGATGCACTAGAGCTATAAGTTTATGAAACCTCAAAAAGAAACTAAGTGGGGGTGCATCCAACTCGCTTGCTCACGAAGACCTAGGGCAATTTGAGGAAGCCCATCATTGGAATATATAAGCCAAGTTATATAACGAAAAATTCCCACTAGTATATGAAAGTGACAATATAGGAGACTCTCTATCATGAAGATCATGGTGCTACTTTGAAGCACAAGTGTGGAAAAAGGATAGTAACATTGTCCCTTCTCTCTTTTCTCTCATTTTTTTGGTGGGCTTCTTTGGCCTCTTTTATTTTTTTAAAGTCCAAAGACTCATCCCAACTTGTGAGGGAATCATAGCTTCCATCATCCTTTCCTCACATGGGACAATTCTCTAATAATGATGATCATCACACTTTTCTTTACTTACAACTCAAGAATTACAACTCGAAACTTAGAACAAAAATATGACGGAACGGTCGAGGTTACATGGCAATATATATCAGAATAGCTATGGAAATGCCATAATAGGTAGGTATGGTGGCTGTTTTTAGGAAGGTTATATGGTGGGTGTAGTGCACCGGCGAAAGTTGCACGGTACTAGAGAGGCTAGCAACGGTGGAAGGGTGAGATTGCGTATAATCCATGGACTCAACATTAGTCATAAAGAACTCACATACTTATTCCAAAAATCTATTAGTCATTTGAACAAAGTACTATGTGCATGCTCCTAGGGGGATAGATTGGTAGGAAAAGACCATCGCTCGTCCCCGACCGCCACTCGTAAGGAAGACAATCAATAAATAAATCATGCTCCGACTTCATCACATAACGGTTCACCATACGTGCATGCTACGGGAATCACAAACTTTAACACAAGTATTTCTACCAATCCACAATTACTCACTAGCATGACTCTAATATCACCATCTTTATATCTCAAAACAATCATAAGGAATCAAACTTCACATAGTATTCAACGCTCTTTATATGAAAGTTTTTATTATATCCTTCTTGGATGCCCATCATATTGGGACTAAATTCATAACCAAAGCAAATTACCATGCTGCTTAAAAAGACTCTGAAAATAATATAAGTGAAGCATGAGAGTTCAACAATTTCTATAAAATAAAGCCACCGCCGTGCTCTAAAAAGATATAAGTGAAGCACTAGAGCAAAATTGCCTAGCTCAAAAGATATAAGTGAAGCACATTGAGTATTCTAATAAATTCACGATTCATGCGTGTCCCTATCAAAAGGTGTGTACAGCAAGGATGATTGTGGCAAACTAAAAAGCAAATACCCATATCATACAAGACGCTCCAAGCAAAACACATATCATGTGGTGAATAAAAATATAGCCTCTAGTAAATTTACCAATAGACGAAGACGAAAGAGGGGATGCCATCCGGGGCATCCCCAAGCTTCGATGCTTGGTTGTCCTTGAATATTACCTTGGGGTGCCTTAGTCATCCCCAATCTTAGGCTCTTGCCAATCCTTATTCCGTAGTCCATCAAATCTTTACCAAAAACTTGAAAACTTCACAACACAAAACTTAACAAAAAAACTCATGAGATCCGTTAGTATAAGAAAATAAATCACCACTTTTTGGTATTGTTGTGAACTTATTATTTATTTATATTGGTGTAATATCTACTTTATTCCAACTTCTCCATGGTTCATACCCCCCGATACTACCCATAGATTCATTAAAATAAGCAAAAAACACATAGAAAACAGAATCTGTCAAAAACAGATCAGTCTGCAAAGATCTGAGTTGTTCTAATACTTATGTAACTAAAACAATTCTGAAAGATTAGGAAAACATAGGCAATTCGTATATCCATCTTGTGTAAAAAATTCAAGTTTTTTCGTAGCTTATGTGAATTAGTAAAATTCTGCAACTGGACGCAGAAGTTTCTGTTTTTCAGCAAGATCAAATCAACTATCACCGTAAGCCATCCCAAAGGTCTTACTTGGCTCAAACACTAATTAGAACACCAAAACAAAATTACTACATAGGTAATAATGTGTAATATCATAGAAACAGAAAATAAAAATATTGGATTTTCTCCCAACAAGCGCTTTTCTTTAAAGCCTTTTAGCTAGGCGTTGATAATTTTAATGATGCTCACATGAAAGATAATAATTGAAACACAAAGAGAGCATCATAAAATTTGTGACAAACAAATTTAAGTCTAACATGCTTCCTATGCATAGGCATTTTATAAGCAAACAAATTATCAAGACAAGCAAAAACTACCATATGCAAGGGAGAAGTAAGAAACAATAGCAATCTCAACATAACGATAGGTAATTTAGTAACATGAAAATTTCTACAACCATATTTTCCTCTCTCATAATAATTACATGTAGGATCATAATCAAATTCAATAATATAAATATCACATAGAATATTCTCTTCATGATCCACATGCATGCAAAGTTGACACTCTTCCAAAATAGTGGGATTATTATCACCTAGAGTTGACACTCTTCAAAACCCACATTCAATATTATAGCAAACATATTCATCATGAGGCTTAAATAAATTTTCAAGATCATAAGAAGCATTATCACCCCAATCATGATCATTGCAATAAGTAGCGGACATAGCAAAACTAGCATCCCCAAGCTTGGGGTTTTGCATATTATTAGCACAATTGACATTAATAGAATTTATAATAACATCGTTGCAATCATGCTTTTCATTCAAGGAACTATCAAGTATGGGTGCAATAGCAATAATCTCATGTTTAACATAAGGAACTATAGCAAATTCATCTCCATAAATATTGGCTCATGGCCATAAGAATAGCAAGCATCATGTTCATCAAGGGATATTTCAATCAAATCAACAAAATCATAATTATCTATAGATTCATGCATATCATTATTTTCTTCCAAAGCAACGGTCATTCTATCAATAAATTCCTTAACATAGGCATTATGAGCATAGTTTTCATAGCAATATTTAAGTATGTCAAAATTTTCAGATTTGTAGAGAGTAATATCATACTTTTCAATCAAAGAAGCAACTTCATAAGCACCCTTAAAAGCAACAAGTTCTTCAATTTGTTCGATATCATAGTAACTATAAACACCCTTTTCATAAGAAGATAAGATTTCATTATCATTAAACTCACATAGGTAGGGAAGGTGTTTTTTAGGGTTCTTAGAGGAACAAGTAAAATCACAAAGTTCACAAAGATTCCAAGCATAACATAGCAAACAATTTATTTGATTCCATAAGAGTCTCCCTTTTTCAGACAAACGGTGATGCACAAAATGAGCATGCTCATCTAAAGATTTTCCCTCAACTAAACTAGTTGGGGTTTCAGCATGAGCACATATGGATCGAATATGATCCAAGTAGAAAACTTTAACTGGATCCATAAACCTTTTTGTTTATGATTTTCAATAAACACACAATTATACCAAACAAGCAAACGAGCCAAGTAAGACATAAAGACAAACGCAAAGATGAACGAAAAGAAGGTGAATAAAAAGGAAAATCTTTTTGTATTTTTCTGAAAATCATTTTAGAAGTGGGGGAGAGGAAAATGAGAGGCAAATGGCAAATAATGTAATGCAAGAGATGAGAGTTTATGGTGGGTACTTGGTAGGCTTGATGTAGATCTCCCCGGCAACGGCGCCAGAAATTCTTCCTGCTACTTCTTGAGCTTGCGTTGGTTTTTCCCTTGAAGAGGAAAGGGTGATGCAGCAAAGTAGAGATAAGTATTTCCCTCAGTTAAGAACCAAGGTATCAATCCAGTAGGAGAAACACGCAAGTCCCCAATATATGCACCTACACAAACAATCAAACACTTGCACCCAACGTGATAAAGGGGTTGTCAATCCCTTAACAGTCACGTGCAAAGGTGAGATCTAATAAAGATAGATATAAAAGATTACTAAAACATAAAACAAAATAAAAGTAAATAAATTGCAGCAAGGTATTTTTGGTATTTTTGGTATTTAGATATGAATATATATGAAGAAAAATAGACCCGAGGGCCATAGGTTTCACTAGAGGCTTCTCTCTTGAAGGCAAATAATACGGTGGGTGAACAAATTACTGTCGAGCAATTGATAGAAAAGCGCAAAGTTATGACGATATCCAAGGCAATGATTATGAATATAGGCATCACGTCCGTGTCAAGTTGACTGACTCCTGCCTGTATCTACTACTATTACTCCACACATCGACCGCTATCCAGCATGCATCTAGAGTATTTAGTTCATAAGAACGGAGTAACGCCTTAAGTAAGATGACATGATGTAGAGGGATTAATTCAAGCAATATGATGAAAACCCCATCTTTTTACCCTGGATGGCAACAATACAAATACGTGCCTCATTAGCCCTACTTTGTCACTGGGTGAGGACACCGCAACATTGAACCCAAATCTAAGCACCTCTCCCATTGCAAGAAAAACCAATCTAGTTGGCCAAACCAAACCGATAATTCAAAGAGAAATACAAAGATATCAAATCATGCATAAAAGAATTCAGAGAAGATTCAAATAATATTCATAGATAAGCTGATCATAAATCCACAATTCATCGATCTCGACAAACACACTGCAAAGGAAGATTACACCGGATAGATCTCCAAGAACATCAAGGAAAACATGGTATTGAGAATCAAAGAGAGAGAAGAAGCCATCTAGCTACTAGCTATGGACCCGTAGGTCTGTGGTAAACTACTCACGCTTCATCAGAGGGGTAGTAGAGTTGATGTAGATGCCCTCCGTGATCGAATCCCCCTCCGGCAGGATGCCAGAAAAGGCCCCAAGATGGGATCTCGCGGGAACAGAAGGTTATGGCAGCGTAAAAGTACTTTGGTGGACGCTTCTGGTCGTTTGGGAATATTTGGGGATTTATAGAGGAAGAATTAGGGTTAGGAGAGCTCCGAGGGGCCCACAAGCCCTCAGGGCACGCCCCTTGGCTTGTGGATTCCTCGGGACTCCCCTGCCTTCAACTCCAAGTTTGCTGGGTGTCTTCTGGTCCAAGAAAAATCATCCTAAAGTTTTATTCCATTTGGACTCCGTTTGATATTCCTTTTCTGTAAAACTCAAAAATAAGGAAAAAAACAAAAACTGGCACTGGGCTCTAGGTTAATAAGTTAGTCCCAAAAATAATATAAAATAGCATATTAATGCATGTAAGACATCCAAAACAGATAATATAATAGCATGGAACAATAAAAAATTATAGATACGTTGGAGACGTATCAAACATTAGCTGACCAATTAAACATTCTCTGTTTTGGTACAACAAGTCAGCATCATATCAGATTCGTATTTGAGCAACTAAGTTTGTTATTATGAGTGGCATGTTGTTTAGCTTGATGGGTTGAGGAGCATTGCTTGCACGTCTCGAAGCACCTACGACGATGGTACTGAATATATGGGAATGTCTTGACGCAAGTCGCCTGACTTTCGTCATTTGGGTCAGTCGACCATTTTAGGCGGTTGGATGAAGATCCTACGTCTCCTAACCCTTCTTCTTCCTCGCCTCTTATTCTTCCCCTACAGACCACCGCACGGGCCGCTGGCAGAACCACCGGCCCCCGCCCTCCCCTGAACCACCCACCACCTCCGGTCTTCCGGCGGCCCCGGCCATCCCTCTAGCCAACCCCACCCCCACCCGCCCACCCGCGTCGAGTTTTGCCTCTAGCGAGGCCCCACCATAGCCCGACGACCGCCCCCCACAACCACTGTCCCCACCTGAAACCCTAAGATAGATAATGGGACAGCCCTCCGGCGAGCCCCTTCCTTCCCTCCGGCGAACTCCCAAAAATGGACTGACCCCAAATTGAAATTCAGTCGACTGTCATTTAAGCTAATGTGGAATATAAGTGGGGAAAACCATAAGCATTGCGAGTATAGTGGTGAGCGTGCCATGGCGGATCTGAAGGTGCAAACCGGA
This sequence comes from Thinopyrum elongatum, assembly GCA_011799875.1. Taxonomy (NCBI): domain Eukaryota; kingdom Viridiplantae; phylum Streptophyta; class Magnoliopsida; order Poales; family Poaceae; genus Thinopyrum; species Thinopyrum elongatum. The sequence goes on from CM022300.1 coordinate 239,572,869, forward strand.
CAAAGGCAACTTCGCAACCAATGTTTGGTTTCAACTAACAAGTAAGATTCTAAGTGATCGACAAGAAATCACAGTAAAGCAGTGGCGATCTGTTTTCTTGCTGAGATAAGTAGCTTGAGCAGATACGAAAGAGTGCCGCCTCTGGTGTGGCGTCGTGTAAGCATCTGCTGAGACGTTGAGGGTGCTGCGGTAGCGATGGCTGTCGGTGGCATGGAAGCAGGTCTAGGAGGGCAGACGGTGGCGGCGAGGGAAATATCCTGGCGCGGTGGACGAGACAGTCGTACGAGCAGCCTCGGCAAGGTGGACGATGACGCGGATGAAGCGAGAGGATGCGATACAAGGATCCTGGTCCGAAGCCGTGGATGAGAGAGGTCGATCTCTTGTAATGGACGACGGCGCCGTGGTAACAGCTCCGGCATGGTGGAGGAGGACGGCGGTGGATGGGGTGGCGGACGGGGAAACTGGGGTGGAGAGGGTGTTTTGGCGCCCACGAAGTACGAATGGGGAAATGGAGGGAGAGAGGTAGGGGGAACCATGTCTTCAGGACACGCTTGTCTCAAATGCGAGGAAATTTACAAACTTAGCCCCCGTTTATATTTTCCTACATCACAGCAATATTGGTCGGTTGGGGATAGGACAGTAATCTCGCATACACCGCATATTTGCCGACGGAGATTTCGATCGAGCAGAGTTTGTTTTGGCGCCCACCCTATATGAATCCGGGGGAGGCGAGAGGCGATTTTAGCTGAGGAGAAACTATGTTTTGGCGCCCAGCGTGTATGAATCCGGGTAAGAGGCAGTTATGTCACGTTTGAGTGAAATTACAAGCCTGCCCCTATTGAAACCTATGCGCAAAGCCAGGATCGCAGTCGCCCTGCCTCCGGAATCTGGACTAGCCGGAGCCGGAGGAGGAGGCGTTGGAAGTGGAGCAGCACGCGGAGCCGGAACAGGAGGACCACGATGCGGGCGAAGCAGAGCCGGAGGAGGACGATGATGATGCGGGGGCGGCGGAACAGCAGGCCATCCTCGAGTCCATCCAGTCGGAGGCCGAGGTGGAGGGCAACCACCGCTTCCATCGCCAGCAGGAGTGGGGGATCAACGAGATGTTCGCCAAACTGGAGGAGGAGCAGGAGGAGCTGGAGTTGCAGCATGCGGCCGCCTACCCATCTCCGACGACGAGTAGTGTGGTCTAGCTTAGGTTATGTAGTACTTAGTAGTACTAGTTCTACTATTGCATGGTATGTATGGATTTGAGATATCTAGTACTACTCCTCAATGTAAACTGCTTTAAAGATGAATGAATGAAAGCTTGGCGAGCGCCTTTTGTTTGTTAAAAAAACATAACTCTAATACTCCCTCCTTTCTTGTTTATAGGGCTCGTCTAAAAAAATAGATTTCCATTATACTCAGACTTAAAGGGCTTTGAGTCTCACACTACATTTATCTCATAGAGATAAGAGAAAGGAAATTTTAGTGGTCATGCATGCATCTTTTGTGCTACTCAGTAGTACTACTATATTAGGGTTGACCGGTCGCTTCCCGCGGACGTGCTCGGGCGGTGGAAGAGGAAGGAGAAGGGAAGCGGGCTGTCGAGGACTAGTACGCCAGTTGCAGCATGAGCTCCAAGGAACGTTCGTGCCAAACAATGCATAGTACACCAGCGGAGTGACATGGCTAGAACATGCAGGCTGTAGTTCGACAGCCTACCGCTCCGCCTCGCACGGTGTTTGGTCACGCAAGATTTGCATGCACGCATGTCACGCTCGTAGTTGTCGAAGTCGTGCTCGAAAAAGGGCGACGAGGTCCGCTAGTCCGCGTTGCTCCATGCGCCCGAAAAACAAACTAATTACAGTCGCTGTAAATGTCGTGCGTGCTTTAATTCTGGGCTAGTGGATGGACGCGAACGTGCCGTACAATGAACCGCCCATCATCTCCCTAATCTCAAATATAAACTGCACTAGTGCGTGTCCATAGAACATCCTTTCCGAAGGGACGAAGCCCTGTGGTAACCATCTCCTCTCGTGTAAACTAGCTCCACAAGGGACAAGGCAGTTCGTCGCCATTGCCATGGATTCGCAAGGCGGTGGTGCTTCTCGTCCTCGTCGAGGTTGGGAGACCTTGGACGATGATCCTTTTGGAGAAATCGTAACTCGCTCCGACTTCCTCACATCCGCAAGACTTAGCGGTACTTACACCAAATATTTTAAGAGGGTGCGTAAATATGCGTGGGAGAAGGCCATGCTAGTTGGTCTGCCATGTGTCCTAGAGGACGAGGATGTTTCCTTGGGGGTCTCTCCAGTGCAGCGTGGCCGTAGTTGCAAGTTGACACCCCTTGAGATGCTGACATTGAGGGGCACTCGGATTTTGTCCGATGAGCAGGTAAGTGATGAGTTTGATCATGTAGTAAATGCATTCTAAAGACTACTTCCGTGTACATTTCCTAATTCCCCCGCTGCCCACTATTTCACAGGTTGGGCTTGGTGCTAGTGGAGATTGGCCTGCATATGTACGGCAGGGTACCAACATCAATTTGCACAACATCTACAATGATGACACCGTTCCCGTAGAACCTTTGTCCAACATTGGGATCAGCTATGCAATGGGCCATCGCCTGAATTGGTACGATGGAACCACGGTGAGATTGAAGAAGATAGCAATCCTGGAAGCCCCGATAAGGTCGTCCGCCAACCAAAATTACACTCTCATCGCGGTGTTTGACATCGCGATTGCTTCCACGAACCCTGCACATGGCGGTCAAAGGTGGACCATGCTCTCTGCAGCCGATTTGTTGCCATACGAGTACGAAGAAGCTGTGCTCCTTTCTAAACGCATCTTCGCCGTGCCAAACCAGGGGACTTGTTTTGTATGGGACACATCCTACGGTATACTCCCTCTCTTCTAGTTTATTTGTTTTGAATTTTTCCGTTTTATAAGTTTCAAATTCAAATTTAGAGCTCCCCATCACATGTTGAGATTACAATGTGCATTAAATCGTTGCGTGCATGTAGTAGTTTTTTATTCGTCATTTATATTGGTCACGCATGCATGCATTGCAAGTAACGTTTTTTACCACAATTTTTTAGGAAACTGAGTGCAATAATTGAGTAGTTTTGCAAACTACCAGTACTACACCTGAAACGGTACAAAATCAATACCACCACCACGCCCGCGTCTGACCTCCGTAGCCGACCCAAACCCCCTCCCTTGCCGGCGCGCGCTTCTCGCCTGAAACGGTCAACACCGCCCCAGAGTGTCAGTACCACATTAATGACCGGCCAGAGCAGAGACGACCTCTCACTGGCGCCGGCTTTGAAGCAGCGCAATGACCGAGAGAGCGCCGCTTCCCGGTGCACGCGATTGCTCCGGGTCGAGGCTGGCCATAGTGGGGAGTACATACACTCGGGAATAGCATACATGGTGATGTGGCAGAGAATTAAAGAAGAGATAGGGGGTCTTGCATGGCAATAAATATGATCATCTATGATACTACTCTATGATACTATGCACTATAAAAGTAGTATATCATACACTAGTATCATGCACTAGTATATTGTATTATATGATACTCCCCACTATGAGTAGCCTCAAAGGACACCATGGCCTGCCGTCGTCTGTGCGCCGCCCACATTACAGTTGCAACTTGTTTAGAGTAGGTTTTATTCCGGTTTGTATGAAAAACTGTAATGTATCTCGTCCAGTTTATATGAAAAGTTTTCAAAATGTAATGATTTCTGTCCGGTTTCTATGAATTCCGCCTTGTTTGCACGATTATGCAAGGCAAAGTCATCCCCCGATCAAAATCAGATCGCCAATCGTGGATGTGCATGTGCCATTTGGTCTAACTTGGAACCTTGTAGCTGATAACACCCAGTTGGGACGTACTATCTTAGCAGTCGTTACCCATGGTACCATTAAAGGGCAACAAGGTGCCACGATCTATCACGATCGGACGCTGATCATGTATCCAGGTAATCCCTTCTCTCCGATCTAAGAGTAGTAGAGCCAGGAGCTATCGTATATCTTATTGCCATGTCATCTTATAACATTTCAGTACATGTCTCTTTATACTCCAGGAGCAGGAGTAGTTCTTTCCTTCTTTTTTTATTGATTGGGATAGTCATCTACGCAACTTTATAATGCCAGTTGTATAAACTATAAAGGACTTAACAATTTCAATTCCGTGTAGTACTAGCTAGGTAGCCATAATCCCATCAAACAAAACTACTCCTCCTTTAATTAATGTACACGGCCCAGGTAACACTCTCAAATTGTTTGTCGTCGCCCGTGCCGCAGCTGGTCTATACATTGCTTCCCCTTCCCCCTCATAGAAATAAGCAATATCAAGTATTTTATTTTAATCCGTATCCTCTGCTTACGTTACCTTATTATACTGCATGGACCATAACCATGCACGTCACCATGTATCCAGGTTTGAGATGCCAGGTGTACTAGATGGACGGCGGCGTGTTCGACCCCCGTGATGCTACCTGTGTGCGGATGAACACACTTGAAGAGTACTTGATTTTCATTGGGGACAACTACCCCATAGTGCAAACGATGCCACCTTCCATGCATGATGCCGACGCCCTGCCGTTCATGAAGAACGGGTGCATTTTCATTGCGCACCGACGGATTCATATCTTGAACGCCCCTATCCCTAATCTATGCCGCTTCAGTTTGGATGAGTCTCCATCGTGGGGAGCCACACTAAGAAGCTGCGACGATATGGACTCCCGTTGCCCACCGTTATGGATCGTGCCATCTATGAAGAACACGTGGGACTGGAACTTCGAGATGGACATGTACGTAGGGATGTACGAACCTGAGTAATGTAGCGCAGTAAGTGAAGTAGAAAGGCACAAATAGTATGAACCTGCGTGGCAATGCACAGTGATATTATGATGTACGTGGCAACGCACATATTAGGTTTTATATTTGTTTACGTGTATGGTCCGAGACCTTCCAACTAGACGTGTCTATCTCTCCGGATCGCACTTTGTATCGTTATATACTACTACTACTACTACTACTACTACTACTACTACTACTACTACTACTACTACTACTACTACTACTACTACTACTACTACTACTACTACTACTACTACTACTACTACTACTACTACTACTACTACTAGTACTACGTGTGGTCTCCGACCTAGAAGTGGAAGAAGTGGAGACGCTCTACCACACTGTTCATGTCCCACTCCTTTCGCTGACGTGTGGGACATACAGCACGTGCCGTGTTTCGCAGTCCTTCGTCGTAAGAGTTGAAACGCTAGCTTTCATCAAAAATAAGAAATAAATATAAATCAACAGTGATACCATACCACGCGGTTTCCTTGCTCCTCGATATCGGAAAGAATACTTTCGTTCGCCGACATGTGGGACGTCGACCATCCTGGCCCACTTGCCATGCACGCAGAACTCCAGGGGAGAGTCACCCCGGTCGTTGCGCCGCAATAATAATGACTAATGAGCCGTCAAATCACAGGCCCGACCTTTCCCACTGTAAAGTTGCTCGGACGAAGGAACCATCATGACTTCGTAGAATTCCGCTTCTTGAAGAAAACTACTCTACCAGCAATACTGCTAGCTATAGTATTACTATACACCAGCGGATGCCTCCTTTGGTTCATAGGATAGGAATTTTATAGGAATAGGGAATTCATAGGAAGTGAGATGACATGCATCTCAATTCCTAAAGAGAAAGAGATGCCATTTGATGCATAGGATAGGAATTTTTCCATTGAATCTAGGCTAATATACTGGTAATTTGCTCTAAAAACTGCAGTAGTAACTAGTACTGGTAGATGCTCGTAATTAATTAAACAAACATACGGGCGACACAGACACACACACTAGTACTCCTTCCCGGCTTTGTCGGCAACACCCCGTCGTGCTTGGATCTCCGCCGAGCTCTCCTCAGGAGCGCGTGCGTCCTCTTCTTTCTTGCGGTGTGGGACTCTCTTTTCTTGAGTGCTTTCTGCCTTTTCCACTCCCTCTGTGCGGCTTTGGCCGCCTCTTGCTCTACCACCCATTCAGCCTTGGCAGCTTCAAAGTCCGCCCACATAGGTGTGAGGTCGCGAGTGGCGATGAACTCGGCATGGCGGGATGCCATCGCTTCCGTACCATTTTGTGTGCGGTTGTTGGCGGCGAGGAACTCGGCATGGCGGGATGCCATCGCTTCCTTACCGGTTAGTGTGTGGTGTGGTGGCATGAACAACGCTTGGTGAGAGCTCTGGGGCAGAGTGGCTGGACAATAGTATAGTGCATTGGTTTGTCAAGAGCTCAAGGACAGACGACGAAGGAAATTTGGATTCCCCTTCAATCCTGGTCATTTATTACCGCACACGGTTAATTTCCGTAGCCTCTAGAAACTGTGTGCGCTGACCCTATTGTGGGTTGCTTTCTGATTGGCCGCCACCCCAGCCACGCGGACCGCACGTGTGCACCGTGATTGTCACGGGAAACCACGGCCACCTATGGGACCAGGAGGCCCCTTGCTGGTTCGGCAGGGGCGTCGCGTTGCACAAAGAGCAGACGAGCGTGTGGCAACACGGCAGAGATCACACAGGCATTTTTACCCAGGTTCAGGCTGTAGTGAGGCATAAAACCCTACTCTTGCTTTGGTGGATTGATGGTGGAAAGGTGGTGGTGGAGCGTAGTACACTTGCCCGGCAAGGGTTGCCTCAGGGCGGCAGTGGCTACGCGCGTATGGAGGTCTGAGTTACCCAACCTTCTAACCCTCTCTACGGTTGCCATGGGCCTCCTTTTATAGATCCTGGAGTCACCACAACGGCAAAACAGTCATTATGCACTGATAAGATAGCAAACAGTGCTATCATACCTAACTCTGCGGGCTGACAGGGCGCATTAAATGCACCGCTCAACGTCACATCGTTGGTTGCCCGGCAAGGCTTGCCGGGCTATCTTGCCAGCTCCACGCCTGCTCGCTTGACATGTTGCAGGACGGGTGTCATCTGTAGGTGTTTCCTGTAGGGAGAGGCTGCCATGTGGTGAATGGCTACCACTTAGTCACTCCGCGGTTTGACACCACACTGATTGACGACGTGGGTCATGGTGGAGTAGTTGGTGACGTGGTTTTGCCTCCGTGTGCCCCAGCAGGCCCTGCCGGGACATCTTGGACGTCGTCTTCTGGTGGTGGCCTCGCCCCTTGCCGAGCTTGCCTGCCCGACAAAGGAGGCCCTTCTCCTGATGCTGCCTCGCTTCTTTGGCTTGATCTTGGTCCCTCTGATCTGCATGTTAGTCCTTTGAACATCTTAGTCCCTTGTATTCTGACTTGGGTTGGTGCTTCAATCTCGTCCCCGTGCCTGTGCACAATCTGGGCAACAGACCCAGGGTTTGTTGCATCGACAGAAGCCCCCGGGCCTGCCCTGAATGCGCTGCCGAGCGTCGTCGGGTTAGGGCCTAATAAGTGCACAGGCGGGGTCGCTGAAGAGGCTGGTCTCTTGAGGTCTTCTTTGCTTCTTCATTAGCCTTGATTCCGGTCTAGTTTTTGGTTTCTCCGCGCGTCGTGCGCAATGCTGTGGAAGAACTTTGATCGTGGCCTGCGGGTTCTCCTTGCCCCACGATCACGGGGCAGAAACTGCCATCCCACTTGCCTCCCGTTTCGCACGCACCTGCCATGTGTTTCGCATGCATTGGGTGTGGTAGGTGGTGGATGTGGAGGGAACGGGGAGGAGTGCCATGGCTGAAAACCGAGCGCTGATGGTTGGCGCAGAGGGTTGGCCTTGATCCTCAGAGCTCCAGAGGGTGCAGCGAGGCTGTATTGGAGGAGCGGGGCAGCCATTTCCCGTATGAGGAGCCAGCCGCCTGCCTCGTCCCCCTATAAAAAGGGGCAGGGGCGGTGCCTCTCTGCACACACTTCTTCTTCTTCTCCGCAACTTTTCCCTTCTAGCCATGGTGAGGGGGCGAGGGCGCGACATTGCCCCAGCAGCGGCGACGAGGGCTTCTACTCGACAGCGCATCCCTCCTCCTCCGGATCCTGTGGTGATGGAACCCGCTGCGAGGGGAGGAGGGAGGGGATGAGGTCGAGGTCGCCGTGCTACTCGAGGAGGAGGAGGGCGGGGCAGCGCCTTGGCTGCGTCCCCGCCGGCGGCTCCTCCCCCGATGGAAGGCCACATCGGGGACCAACCTCGAGAGTTCATCATCAGGATGTACAAGCCCCTGTGTGGTCATCTTTGCCTTCCAACTCCCTTTGCGCGGGAGTTGGAGCTCAAGCAACCGCGCGCTCTGAGGTTGCACATGAGGGGCTGTGGGAACGGCAGCATGTGGGTTGATGTCGACTTCCCTACCCCTCACGTCATGTACCTTCGCCGTGGCTGGAAGACTTTCACCGATGCCCATGGCTTCTCAGAGGGGCACGTTCTCCAGTTCAAATTAATGGAGAGCGGCCTGGTCTCCTTCAAGATCTTCGGACGCTCGGGAGGTTGCTTAGGGTGCTGCACGGAGAGCTCGACTTACGATGAAAGCTCCTCCTCGAGCAGAAGTGATGAGGAGGACAATGACGGCGATGACGATGGCAGCGGGCGGGGGAGCGACGACTCTGACTCCGGCTGATCGCCGCCCGCACCATCTTCATTAGGCGGCAGCACCATCATCTGCATCCGCATCTCCTTCTCGGCAGCGCGATTTGCCGGGGAGTTGGATGCAGAGGTGGGGATTGTGCTCCCGGGCTCCTCCAGTAGTCCTCCAGTTGGACCCCGACAGGCTTCCTCTCGGGATGCAGCTCCGTTAGCCCTGCCGTGTCCTGCTGGCCCTGGTGGTGGCGGTCGACGGGTCGCCTCCGCCATGCTCTCCATCGACGCGTTCCCCGGTGCTCCCGCTCCCGTCGGGCTACTTCTCCCGGAGCCCGAGGGGGGCAGGCTGGGCTCCGGCCCAGGCACTCCTTTTGCCCTCCTCACCTTCGACGACCGTGCCTAGGAGGAGAGGGACAAGAAAGGGCATTACGGGGCACTTATCTTTTTTCAATCTTAAATCCGCAGGCACTTGCCAAATTTTAATTCAAATAATGTAATCTCTCGAGTCCATGTTTGTGTTCTGTAATGCTTGTACTTGTATCAGCATATTAATGAAAAAGATGAACCTTGCCGGGAACCCATGCATGTGTATGTCCATGCAGAGGTGAGATGCCTCTTTAGTGTAAATAAATGAGTTTTCCCCGGCAGGCTATCCTGCCAGCACCTTTTCTGTCTGCCGGAGAGCTGTGTCTACCGGGCAACAGGCAAAGGGGCCAGCCCCCCGCCAACTTCTTTTTTACCAAAGGCCACTACAACCATCTTGTCCGAAGCAACGTTCGAGTCAGGGATGGGAGCACCTAAGTCTCAAAAGAGTGGCGGGGTTTTCTTATGCACAAGTTATAACTTACAGAACACTAATGGATAGGAGGTAGAACTTATCTGTTTGGCTTGCCGGGGATCGCAGTGCCGGGCAATCTTCTCAACTCCTTGTCAAAGCCAAGTTCACGGCAGGAACCTGCAGCTTCATGCGGATGAAAATGAATGCAGGATGCGATCCTATCTATATGCATATGCAAATGCTCATGAAATGCTTATGCAGTGATCTTGGAATGCTCATGCATGCATGCAATTTTGGTCGGGGGCCCCCCACAGCGCTTCTTTATTTTCTCTTGCACAGGGTTATCGCCCTGGCTTTGTACAAAGAGTTACATGCAGCTGAGGCAAGGCCTGTACAAAAGGGTGGTTGCCGGGCAGGGCCCGACAGCCGCGCCTTACGGGTAGAACTTGCGGAGATGCTCAATATTCCATGAGTTTTGCAACTGAATGCCATCTCCGGTCTCCAGACGGACTGCGCCAGGTCTGGTGACTCGTACTACCCGGTAAGGGCCTTCCCACTTTGGTGACAAATTGTTTGTACCCTTGGCGGACTGAACGCGCCTAAGGACAAGGTCACCTTCCTCAAAACACCGGGCGTGAACCCTGCGGCTATGATAGCGACGCAGGGCTTGCTGATAGCGTGCAGCACGCGTAGCAGCCCGGAGACGGTTCTCCTCGAGTAGCACAGCATCGTCATGCCAGTGCTGATCTTGCGCTACTTCATCATAGGCAAGCACTCGAGGTGACCCATAAATGAGTTCCGTGGGGATAACTGCTTCTGCCCCGTAGACCAGGGAGAAGGGAGTCTGCCCGGTAGCTCGGTTTGGTGTCGTTCCGAGGGACCAGAGAACTACCGGCAGCTCCTCGATCCACCGCCTGCCGTGCTTCTGCAGTGTATCAAAGGTTCTCGTCTTGAGTCCATGCAGCACTTCAGCGTTCACCCACTTAGCTTGCCCATTGCTCCGGGGGTGTGCCACAGAGGCAAATGAGATCTTGCATCCGAGGGCATGAACATATTGCATGAAGGCGCGGCTCGTGAACTGGGTGCCGTTGTCGGTAATGATCCTTGCCGGAACTCCAAAATGACACACCAATTCTTTCAAGAACTTGATAGCTGACTGAGCAGTCACCTTTCTCACGGTAGTCACTTCCGGCCACTTTGTAAACTTGTCGATAGCAACGAACAAGAATTTAAAGCCCCCGATTGCTCGGGGGAAGGGGCCGAGGATATCGAGCCCCCAGACCGAAAATGGCCATGATAGAGGGATTGTTTGAAGAGCTTGGGCAGGCAGGTGGGTTTTCTTGGAATGGAACTGGCAGGCTTCACATTTGGTGACTAGCTCGACCGCATCTTGGAGGGCTGTGGGCCAATTGAATCCTTGCCGGAATGCTTTCCCAACTAGTGCCCTTCATCCAATGTGGGAGCCGCACATGCCTTTGTGTATCTCAGCCAGCAGTTCCTTTCCTTCTTCCCGGCAGACACACATTAATTTCACACCGTTGGGCCTCCTTCTGTATAGAGTGTCATCGACAAACTGATACATACTGGCCCTCCGGGCTACTTTTTCAGCTTCATCTTGGTTGCCGGGAAGCTCTCTGGTTTGGAGGAAGTGGACAATGTGCCTTGCCCAAGTTGGAGCCTGGGGCTTGGCAACAAGGACTAGCAACACCTCCTCTGCTGCGGGAGCAAATGGCTCGTTCGCGGGGTCCATGGGCCCGGCTGGAGGGTGTGGTCCGGCAGACTGTGAGGAGTTGTTTCCGGCAGGGTCTCTGCCAGGAGCGGACGGCTCTACCGGGAGAGGCTTACCGGAGTCCAACTTTCTCCTTTTCTGGGCCATTGTTGCTGGGGATACGGAGGGCTGAGTGAGATGGAGAACAAAAGTCCCTGGTTCCACAGGGAGCTTCTGCGCAGCACACTTTGATAGATGATCAGCTATGCTGTTTTCCGCACGGGGTACGTGCTCTGTTTGCAATCTGTCAAAGTGCTCCTCCAATCTCCTCACTTCCTCGACGTATGCCTCCATCAATGGACTTTGGTAATCCTTGTTAACTTGTCTCACCACAAGCTGGGAATCTCCTTGAATGATCAGCTTCTTAATTCCCAATTCAGCTGCAATCCTGAGCCCGGCAAGGAGCCTTCATATTCTGCTGTGTTGTTGGTTGCTTCTTCCCGGGCAAAATGCATTTGGACGACATACCTCAAGTGCTCCCCGGAGGGGGCAATAAGAAGCACACCAGCTCCTACACCTTGTAGGGAAAAAGCACCATCAAAATACATAATCCATTCTTGGGGCGATTCCTTGCCGGGGGTAGCTGTCTCCGTCACTTCTTCATCAGGGGTTGGCGTCCATTCTGCAATAAACTCTGCCAATTCCCTGCTCTGAATAGTTGACGTGCTTTCAAACTTCAAACCAAAACTGGATAACTCCAAAGCCCACTCTACTATTCTGCCGGTAGCCTCCGGGTTTCGGAGTATCCATTGCAACGGGAAACGAGTGAAAACCATGATCTCATGGGCTTGGAAGTAGTGGCGCAGTTTACTTGAGGCCATGATGAGACCAAAAATCAACTTTTGCACACCAGAGTACCTTGATCTAGCCACCTGTAATAAGGAGCTGACGAAGTACACTGGGCGCTGCACCACTTTCTTCCTTGCCGCGTCCTTGGGGTTGCTCTCATTGCCGTGCTCATTGCTGTCCTGATCCTTCTCTGACTCTGTCGATCTCTGCTCACTCTCTGCCTCATCCACTTCTCGCTGCGCTACCAAAGCTGCACTGACTACTTGGTTGGTTGCTGCTAGGTACAGCAGCAATGACTCCTGGGGTTTGGGAGCGACCAAGGTAGGCACAGAGGATAAGTCGGCCTTCAACTCTTGCAAAGCTGCATCTGCTTCCGGCGTCCACTTCATGGGTCCTGCCTTCTTCAAAATTTTGAAGAACGGCAGGGCGCGCTCGGCAGACTTGGAGATGAATCTGCTTAGCGTGGCAACGCATCCTGTCAGACGCCTCACATCCTTAACTGCTCTTGGTGCTTGGATCTGCTCGATAGCCTTGATCTTGTCGGGATTGGCTTCGATCCCGCGATGGGATACAAAGAACCCAAGCAACTTACCGAAGGGAACACCAAATACACACTTCTCCGAGTTGAGCTTCAAATTGATTTTGCACAGATTAGCAAACGTCTCCTCCAAATCTTGAATAAGGGTGGCTCTGTCCTTGGTCTTGACCACAATATCATCCATATAGGCTTCTATGTTTCTGTGCAACTGTGGCTCAAAACCAATCTGGACTGCCCTTGCAAAAGTGGACCCGACACTCTTTAATCCGAATGGCATGTGGACAAAACAGTACGTACCACATGGAGTGATGAACGACGTCTTCTCTTCATCTTCCTTGGACATGAAGATCAGGTGATACCGAGAATACGCATCCAGAAAGGAGAGCAAATCACAACCTGAAGTGGAATCCACAATCTGATCAATACGCGGCAAGGGAAACGGGTCCTTCGGGCAAGCCTTGTTGAGATCTCTGAAATCTTTGCAAAGCCTCCACTTCCCGTTAGCCTTCCGGACTACCACTGGGTTTGCCAACCACGTGGGATGCAGTACTCCTCTGACCAATCCAGCTGCCTCTAGTCTCTTGATCTCTTCTGCAATGAACTGCTACCTCTCCAAGGCCTGCTTCCGGACTTTCTGCTTGACAGGTCGGGCATGTGGGCAGACAGCAAGGTGGTGCTCGATTACCTCCCTGGGAACACCGGGGATATCAGATGGTTGCCAGGCAAACACATCGATATTCGCCCGCAGGAAGGCAATGAGCGCGCTTTCCTATTTGTCATCGAGGGTAGCGTTGATAGTGAAAGTACCATCAACGCCAGCTAGCCCTGCCGGGACCTTCTTCACTTGGGGTGCAACGACCTTGGATCTCTTTCCATTGGAACACTCCGGCGTGTCATCAATGGGTGCCGTGCATTCGGTGGGGGCACGCTTCCCGGACTCTTTGCCGGAGTCCTTGCAATCCCTCTTCTTTCCTTTGCTTTCCTTAGCGGGAGCTGCTGCTGCCGCTGCCTCTGCTGCGACCGCATCCCGGTACATCTTGTCCACACAAATGATTGCATCCTTCTCATCTGATGGGATGGTGATGACTCCTAGTGGCCCAGGCATCTTCAAGGTGTTGTAGGCATAGTGAGATGCTGCCATGAACTTAGCCAGGGCCGGGCGTCCAAGAATCCCATTGTATGGCAGGGGGAGATCAACCACATCAAACACAATCCTCTCAGTCCAATAGTTTAGTTCTCCCCCAAACGTTACTGGCAACGTGATCTTTCCCTTAGGATGGATCCTGCGGGATTAACTCCTTGAAACGTGCCAGTAACCTCCAGCTCTTCCTCTGCTATCTGAAGCTTGCTGATAACTGCTGGGGAAATCAGATTCAACCCGGCCCCGCCGTCCACCAACATCTTCGTGACCTTGAGGTTGCGGATTTTTGGGGAGACCAACAATGGCAAACACCCTACCGCAGTGGTACGGCTAGGATGATCCTCCTCGTCAAAGATGATGGGCGTACGGGACCACTTCAGCGGCTTCCGGGCCTCGGGCGCTGGCTCCACGGCATTGACTTCTCACGCTCACCGCTTGAGTTGGCGGTGAGAGGTGTGTAGAGACGCACCCCCGTCAATGCACAGGGCGCCGGTGGCCTGCTGAAACTCTTGCTCACTGGTTTTCTCTTCATCCCCTCCATCACTCTCATCACCACAGGCTTCCTTCTCTCAACCTCTGGCGGGTTTTCCTTGGTTCTGAAAGGGTTTGCCTGGGCGATTTACTTCACCACCTCGGCCCTTGCTGCCAGCAACTTTCTGGCCCTTTTCCTTGTCATGCTTCTCATACTCTGCTTTCTGTCTTTTGACAAGCTACTCAACCTGATAACACTCTTGAAGGTCGTGGCCCTTGGTCAAATGAATCTTGCAATATGGCCCATCAACTTTCCCGGCTTTCTCGGCAGCAGCGGCTTCCCGGCAGTCAGCGCACACGGCAGCTTCCTTGCCGGGGGCCTCAGCTTTGGCCTTCTTGTCGGTACTACGCATACCCGATCCTTCAACAGTCATTACTGCCTTATCCCTTCGCTTCTTACTGCGCTTCTTGCTCTTCTTCTGACTGGTTGATTCATCCTCATCCTCGGAATCAATATTGGTGCAATCTTCCTCTCCGAGCAACTTTCTTCCCTCCTCCATCCGAGCACACTTATCCACCAATGTGTAGAGCTCCTTCACAGTCTTGGGCAATCATACATTCATCTTGGAACGAATCCGACGGTTTCGCACATTGGACTAGAAGGCGGCTTTCACGGTTTCCGGATGGATATTTGGGATATTTCTATGAACTTTGCTGAATCTCTGTAAATACTTACGGAGGGTCTCTCCTTCCTTTTGTTGGAGAAGCTGCAAGTCGCTGGGTCGGCCCGGCTCTTGGTGGCCACCGGTAAAGGCACCGATGAACTCATGGCACAGGTCTGCCCATGACGAAATAGAGTTCTCCGGTAGGTGCATCAGCCAAGACCTCACATTGAACTTGAGGGCCAAAGGAAAGTAGTTGGCGAACACCTTCTCATCTCTTCCCCCGGCAGCCTAAACAGCGATGGTGCAGATGCTCAGGAACTCTGCCGGGTTCAGCCTCCCATCGTACTTCTTAGGTATCTCTGGCTTGAACGTGCGAACGGACGGCCAACGGACTTGCTGCAGCTCACGGGTAAAGGCAAGGCAGCCAACCTCGAAAGGTAGGCACCCGCCAATACCGAGCGCGGGCTCGTCGACGCCGGGGCCATCGCACCCATCGGTCCGGCGGAGGTCGTCGCGGCGTTGCTCGACAACGGCGTGCGTGTCTCCTCTCCGCCTATCCTCCGGGGCTCGTCGTTGGCCTGGACGCGCTCGAGGGTCAGAAGAGGCCATCGAGACGTCATCGGGATCTGGATTCTGTTGCGCTCGCGCTGGCTGCCGTGGCGGGGACTACACCATGGGGATGGCCCCTTCTGTATGGTCAGCAGCATGAGCCGTTGCTGTTGCTTGGGGCGGCCGTGGCGGGCCAGCTCGCCGTGAGCCCCCAGCTTCGGCGAAACCGCGCAGACTTTGGATGGTGGCACGCCATTCGTCCATTTGCTCGGCCGCTGGTGGAAACCTCAGCAGCAGCTGAGCCCGCGCATGGCCTCCGAGGCTGTACTTGGCATGGGTGATGATGAAGTCGATCGCTCTGTCGCTCGGCTCCTGACGGTGCCAGTGGCAACAGCACTGCGCCCCCGCTGCTACGGGGCGACCACCTGGATGGCAGGGTGGTGCGGCGAAGGCGCTCGAGGGCTAGTGGCTCCGTCGGGCGCAGCGGCTTTGTCAACCCGTCCCGGGGGAGGTGCACGCGCTGCGACCGCACCCGTGGTGGGAGCGGTCGGAGGGCGGTGATTCGCCCTGGCCCGAGCACCGTTGTTGCGGCTGTGCCCGTCGGCGAGCGGAAGGGGCGCAGATGGAGCAACCCCTTCACTCGGACCTTGTGGAGCGTGGCCGTCGGGATGTTGCTGATGCTGCTCTCCTCTGATGTCTCCTACTCCTGCGTCGGCTATGGGGGAAGTGGTGACGGTGCCACCTGCTCCTACCACATCCCCAGCAGCGTCCTCATCCTCGCGTGTCTCCGCACCCCCAGCAGCGTTAGAGGCCGCGGGCGGCGGAGCCTTCGAGGTGGAAGGATGAGCCAAAGAACCGGGTTTCTTCTTGGACGCCATTGTCGATGGCGTCGTCGAAGATGCTGATGGTGATGAAGGTGACACGCTACACACGCCTTCAGGTTCATGCAAGCGGTCCCCCTACGTGTCGCGCCAAAGATGTCGCGGGAAACCACGGCCACCTATGGGACCAGGAGGCCCCTTGCTGGTTTGGCAGGGGGGCGTCGCGTTGCACAAAGAGCAGACGAGCATGTGGCAGCAGGGCAGAGATCACACATACGTTTTTACCCAGGTTTGGGCCACCGTGAGGTGTAAAACCCTACTCCTGCTTTGGTGGATTGATGGTGGAAAGGTGGTGGTGTAGCGTAGTACACTTGCCCGGCAAGGGTTGCCTCAGGGCGGCAGTGGCTACGCGCGTATGGGGGTCTGAGTTACCCAACCTTCTAACCCTCTCTACGGTTGCCATGGGCCTCCTTTTATAGATTAAGGGGTCACCACAATGGCAAAATAGTCATTATGCACTGATAAGATAGCAAACAGTGCTATCATACCTAACTCTGCGGGCTGACAGGGCGCATTAAATGCACCGCTCAACGTCACGTCGTTGGTTGCCCGGCAAGGCTTGCCGGGCTATCTCGCCAGCTCCACGCCTGCTCGCTTGACACGTTGCAGGACTGGTGTCATCTGCAGGTGTTTACCATAGGGAGAGGCTGCCATGTGGTGAATGGCTGCCACTTAGTCACTCCGTGGTTTGACACCGCACTGATTGACGACGTGGGTCATGGTGGAGTAGTTGGTGAGGTGGTTTTGCCTCTGTGTGCCCCGGCAGGCCCTGCCGGGACGTCTTGGACGTCGTCCTCCGGGGGTGGCCTCGCCCCGTGCCGAGCTCGCCTGCCCAGCAAAGGAGGCCCTTCTCCTGATGGTGCCTCGCTTCTTTGGCTTGATCTTGGTCTCTCTGATCTGCATGTTAGTCCTTTGAACCTCTTAGTCCCTTGTATTCTGACTTGGGTTGGTGCTTCAATCTCATCCCCGTGCCTGTGCACAGTCTGGGCAATAGACCCAGGGTTTGCTGCACCGACAGTGATCGAACGGCATTCCACGTCCCTATCATCACACCTGTGTAGCTGTAGCTGGGATTTGATGTTTCTGCGCTACTACCTCCGTCCTGGTTGATGCATGTAACTACAAATAATATCACTAGAAACTATGTTTAAATACGAATCCAATGATATAATTTTTGGTGACATGCATTATTATTTTCTTAGTTCAATATGTGGTCAAAGTTTGGCACAAAATATTAAGGGGACCAATAAATCAGGATGATGGTAGTAAATTTCTACAAAATGCACATAATGGCCTAAATATGGTAAATGAACCCGGAGAAGTGCCAAATTTGAGCACGGTGCTTTGTAGGGTGCATGTTGATCGTAGAAAAAAAAGTCAACTGCCACATTAATTGAGTACTTTTGCAAACTACAAAAACAATATACCACCACGCCAGCGTCTGACCGCCCTGGTCCACCGAAACCCCTTCCCTCGCTCACGGTGCAAGCGACTACTCCGCGTTAACGACACCACGGCCATCCATTTGTCCACCGCCCACATTAATGACACGCGGCTGCCGACGAACCTACTCCGGCACCAGCCCTCCATCCGTCTGCCGGGGCTCATTGCCATTCGCCCGCTATATTAACTTCAGCCCCAGCCATAGCCACAGACCCACAGTCATTCTCCTCCGGTCCCTTCCTTCTATCGGCACCACTCCAACCATGGCCTCCTCATGTTCCAAAGCTCTCTTGGACGTACTATCACTGGAGCAGACGAAGGACATTGCCGGCTCCGCTCCGGGCGTGCTCCAAAGCTCTGTTGGACGTACTGTCGCAGGAGCAGATGAAGGACATCGCCGGCTCCCCCCGGCCGCCCTCCGCCGCCACGACAACAAAGCTGGCGCGCGTGCGCGGGCATAGCTGGCAGCGAGGAAAAGTAGTACATGGTAGGTCACACTGGTCCCGGGAAGGCCACCGCTCCTCCACTCCGTCGACACCAAGCTTGGTGGGGTAAACATCGGCGGCCGATTAGCCGCTTGACGGTGACATGGAGGGCAGAAATCTTCAGAACCTTGTGCTCCGCACGAGGAGGTTATGGAGGCAGAGCTAGACAAAGCCGAGGCAGATGAGGAGGGCCGGACATGGTGGTCGGGCGCCGGCGATCATTTATATTAGGTTTACAGTAGGTTTTAGTACGGTTTGTGCGAAAAATGTAATGAATTTCGTCCAGTTTATAGGAAAAGTTTTCGAAATGTAATGAATTTCATCCGGTTAATATGAAATTTGCTTTGTCTTTCATTTTCACTGGCATGTGGGACCGCAATTGAATAAACCGTCGATAGCCAAAATCTAATCGCTCGGCGGGCGTCGGCTGTGAAGAGAGAGACGGGGAAGGAGAAGAGATCGCCCGCCCGCCGCACACGGACTCCAAGAAATATGGTGATAATGTGAGGTGGCCATGCGGGAGTCCAGACTGCTCCCAAGCCCGCTTCTGACCACCATGGCCCACTAGAAACCCCCTCCCGCGTGCGCTCCCCTCAGGTGCCAGCTGCCCGCATTCAGAGCAAGTACAATACAGGGCTATAAGACCTTGTACAATGCTAGGTGCTTAGGGAGGTGCTTAGAAAAATAAACCGGATTTTTCTGAAGCACCGGTGCCTATTTCTACAGGAGAGACGCCTAATTAAGTGTCTGCCCTATACAAATAAGCATCGGTGCTTAAGAAAAGCCTGGTTTATTTCTTCAAGCACCTCTCCTAAGCACCTTGGATTGTACAAGGCCTAAGCCCGCTTATGTGGACGAGAGAGGCATTGAAAAAGTGAAGGAGTGGGCTCTAATGCAAGATCCCGTCTCTGCACGTTCTCCTAGGTATAAAAAACATTCGTGTCTAAAAAAAGAAGGTAAAAAACATTTGAGAGGAAATAGATAGAGAGAAAGTGAGAAAAAGTTGTAACCTTATAGCCAACCTTATAGTCAACACTATGGTACATGAGGAAGGAGGGAGTTTTGCACATGCCAAGTTCACTGGGCTGCCATGTTTCACACTCCTCCGTCGTAAAAGTGGAGACAATAGTTTTCATAAAAAATAAACAATGAATACTCCTTGCTCGTCCTCGATATCGGAAAGAATACTTTCATTCGCCGACATGTGGGATGTCGTCCATCCTGGTCCACTTGCCATGCACAAAGTACTGCAGGGGAGAGTCACCCCGGTCGTAGCGCCGCAGTAATAAATGACTAATGAGCCGTCAAACCGCAGGCCCAAGCTTTCCCACTATAAGTTGCTCGAACGAAGGAACCATCATGACTTCGTTGAATCCGCTTCTTCAAGAAAACTTACTGTACCCGCAATACTGCTACCACACGCGAAGACTGGATGCCACTGTAGCACGTCATATCACTGAAGCCCACTAGGCCAAACTAGCCCGCCTAGGATTTGTACGTCTCTGTACTGCTATGATTTTGTAGCACACATATCGTTTGTCAATCTAACAAATAGAAAGAAATGGAGGGCCTTTCTCTCTATCCAGATCTCTCTCCATCCCACAACCCCTCTAGCACACGTACACACTCTTTGTAGCCACTCCGAAAGTACGACGTCACTACACATTCACGCTTCCAGCAAAAAAAATACACATTCACGCATGTTACAAGTACGTGCCAATTTTGTTCCGAATGCTGGCTATTAATGTGAATGTATCCGTGAACCAACTCTTTGAGTTTGATGTGAATTAATGTATAATTGTGGACTATTATCTGATCGATCGCTAAGCCTACAATTTTAGGAGCTTGGGCTATTGGCCGATCGACGACCAGACCTATAAGCGTACCGCGAGCTCAACAGCCCCAATGTTTCTCTTTGGTGAGTGTTTGCAAGTACACTATAGCTCGCACAGTAGCTAGCCTACAAACACCAAGAATCATCAAACAAGCCCTGCTGATATGATAAATAGTTCAAACTTACATCTAAGCATGCCATATATTACATCAAAAGCTGGCGAGGATACATCTGTTTCCATAACTTGGAGAGGGTTCGCATGATTCACTATCAAACAAAAGTAGCAAGTACCACCCACACAAGACAGTGTAGTAGCCCTCAGATGGTTTGATAACACGCATCATTCTGGTAATTAAACACAATGCAAACAACGTTGAAGGATTAGCGCGACCAACTATTCCTTGTCATCGATCTCTGCGGCAATGTCCACAGCACGGACAGCGGCATTGGAATCGATCTTTGGGGCGATGTCCACAGGATGGACCGCGGCATGGGAATCGATCTCTAGGGCGATGTCCACAGGACGGACCACGGCATCGAAATCGATCTCTGGGGCGATGTCCATAGGACGGACCACGACATCAGAATCGATCTCTGGGGCGATGTCCACAGGACGGACCGCGACATCGGAATCATCAATGACGTCCACCGGCACCTGCACAACCCTAACATATTAGCAAGCATGTTGCAAATAATCAAAAACCACAACTATGGTAAGCCATTTTTTTACCTTGTGCAGCTCACCGGGGGATCCCATCCCTTCGGGGGCCATCTCCTCGATGGGGGCCATCGCCTTGCCAGGGAAATACTGCTTCTCAACGGTGACTATCTCCTCAAGCTCGGCCTTGAGCCTCTCATAGGTGGCCATTAGAGTTTCTGGGGTAGGCACGGTGGGGCCCTTGCTGTTCTTCCAGCTTTCTTGGTTGAGGAGTTCGTCCATCAACATCGTCAACTCTTTGGCCAGTGCTTGTTTCTTGGAGTTCTTCATCTCCATGGGTTAGCCCGCCAACATGGCCAACTCGTTGGTCGGTGCTTGCTTCCTGGAGATCTCTGTCTCGAGTGGGTTGTCCGCCGGCAACTCTTTGCCTAGTGCTCCAGGATTTATCAATAAAACTGACAAACAAAAGGCAATCGAAAGGAAACCACAATCGCAATGAAAACAGGAAAAGAATAGGCAGTGAGAATTGGTCGGTGCTTCGCAAAAAGAAGATTCTTGGAATGAAAATGTAGTAGCATCACTGATTCGCCCACCTTTCCTTCATCGGTACAGAAGAAAAATGGCTGAAGTGAGTAGCCTGGAGTGAGGTTTTCTTCAAGATAGGGGAGAAAGGGCTTCAACGAGCGTTCCAGTGAAATGATGGCTGCTTCGTCCTGTCCAACTACGAGGCCACTTTACCACTGCTGGTAAAGGTGTGGGTTTTGTGATATGACGGGTCATGACGGCCACACCGGGGTGACTGGTGAGTCTCGACTGTAGCACCTCGCTGTGATTTGTTAGATGGCACGTGGGCCCGGATGCTTGATGTCCCACATGTAGTAGAGTGGCTAGTCATAGAGTTTGGATGACAGACGAGGAGCTGGCAATAGTAGTACTACCTCCGTCCTGGTTTATTGGTCCCTATGCTAATCTGTGCCAAATTTTGACTATAAATTTAACTAACCAAATTTTCATGCATGTCACAAAAAATTACATCATTGAAAACTATGTTCAAATACGAATTTAAGGATATAATTTTTGTTAACATGCACTAACATTTTGTCAATTAAATCTTTGGTCAAATAGCACAAATTACAAAGGGGACCAATAAAGATTGTACTCTCACATTTTGTTTTGCGGATACTCCCACATAGAAAATATAAATAATAATGCATGTTGGTGTAGCCCACGTTTCCGATAATTTGAGCTGTGGGCTTGTTCACAATTTTAATGAGGCGGTGGTTGTTCACTTAATGGAGGGTCTAGTACCAGACTTGAAGATACAAACTGCGACCTGGCACACCATTAATGAGCCCTCAATAGTTTGGCTTGTTTTCCTCATGGTCGCTTCTTAATGAACAAAGCCAATCATCAATTTCTTAAGGAGCTTAACGAACCAGCTAACGAGTTTCACGCTAAGTTCGTTAGTAACAACACAACACATGTTTCATCTTACGTGATTTTTTTTAACGAGCTTCTAACAAACCGAGCCGAGCAGGGTTTTCTGCTCGTTAATCTGTCGGAGCTTAACGGGCCGAACCTTAACGACCACGAGCTTAACGAGCACGAACTTAACGAGCCGAGCAGCTCATTAATCCACCCCTGCACACCACTTGGAATAAGCGGGTAGCTATTTGAAAAAACAATCAACAACTAAAAAAAAATGATGACCTGGCACGTACACAATTTTAAACGATTGTTTTGATGGAGTGAAAAAAGAGAACTACCCCACTATTTGTATATATATATATATATATATATATATATATATATTGGCAGGAGCCTCCGCGCTTCCTTGCTAGGGTTGCTCTATTCACACACTCTCATCCTCTCTAGATCTAAACAAGATAGCGGTGGTCGCACTGCCTTTCTATCCTCACCGCTGGTTATAGATCCTGACGCATCCCCTCCGCCGGGGAAGGGAAGGAGGGGCATCGTTTAGGCCGTCGTCGACGGCGAGGGAGGAAACCCACTGCCGGCCGCACCATTATCTCTGGCCGAGCACAGGCGCGAGAGGTCACCCGATCCATTGGTCGCTTCCATAGTGTCGGTGGATCCGGCCTCCCACCCCCCACTTAGCCACACCCCGACGACCTTCAGGTGTATCTTACTTCAAAACCGGCCTAGCTCTACTTCCCCAGCTCACTACATCACTGCATGCGCATCATTTTCTACCTCTCAGCCCCCCACGTAGCTAGGCTCGATCGGATTGTCCAACGCCACCTATTTTTTTCTGTTACAGGTAAAGCTACTTCATGGAGTCGAATCTTTTAGTACTTGGTTCAAACAGGATAGAAAGGGGGAAAAAGATGTAGTATGTGCATAGGACTTGGTACAAACACGAAAGGAAGGGGCTGAAAGTAGTACAGACTGGCCATCCAACCGGTCTCTTGGTTGAAAACGGAAATAAAGGTGAAACGCTTTACACACTAGTATGGCCAGGACTAGATTTTCTATCCACACGTACGAATAGGTGGCTAAAGTGAACAAAGATGAGACCAACCCAGATATGTTGCTTGGATGTTAGTTTCTCGGGGCAACAAACTCTGAATCACCACTTTATGACCCGGTTTAGGTACATGGTGCTGGACTGCTGGTGCACCCACTGTCCCATGTCCTTAGAGCAACTTATTTAGCTGTTCTTAATGTAATGCCCCTGGTAAAATGAAGCCATTCCACTGTTACAAGTCATCACAAGTTTAACCAATTGTTTTTGCCAGTAATTGTTTGAGACTCTGACTGTTTCCTTTGTAGCTTTTTGTGCAAACATGAATATACATTTCACCTCGATGCTATTGTGACCTTTTGGTGCACTGCACAAAAATCACTTCTTTTTAACTGGAATGTCACACCGGAACCGTTGGTTGATTTCAGTGGAACTGCACAAATGGAGATCTGTGTTCCAATCTTCATCCTCCATATTGGCACCCTAACCTTCCCTTAGGTAAGAATGATATTTAATGCATGTCTTCACCTCTATTTTGCAACTGCCATGAGAAAATAATGCTATTGTTTACTAGTAGACTTGTACTCCCTCACTAACAAAACCAAATCTGACATTGAAGTCCTATCATGTACTTGGTTTCACCAATTGGTGAGGAGAAAGAGAAACATACCAAGAAGAGGAAGACAAAGAAGAAGCAGAAGCAGAAGAAGGAAATGAAGAAGGATCACACGCTGGTACCGTCCTATTTTATCGTGACATCTTGCTAGTGGTATTGTATTGCTATGTTGCTACTAGTATTAATTTACTTGAAAAAATGCACTTGTAGTACGTAGTAGAGTAGTACTTGGCTTGATGACACGTCATACTAATTAACTGGATTCTGGATGCATGTGTGACCCAGCCCTACATGATCAACAGTGCCAAGGTGATCTTCCTGACGCCGAGGCCTCAGTCGAGGCCATTCAAGGGCTCCGACAACGTCTGCCTCACATATGAGACGATCCTCTAGGAGCCCTCCCACTTTTGCTGCCTCTCCTGCAAGGTCATTAATCAATTAGGAGTATTAAGCAACACTAATTAATCGATGCCTAATTGTCCTACCAGAATTAAACAAATCTTTAGTAGCATCTCATGCTTAATCATGTACGTGTGTGTGTGTGTGTCTGTGCAGGTGGAGCATGTGTTGGTGGAGCCTGGAGGGATCTTGGCAGTGTCATGAGATAGTAATGCTATTGTTTTGCATGTCAATTTATTGCCACTGTTTCAATGAGCTAATGTTTTGCTACTGTATTGTCATCATGTTTTGATGCTATTGTTAAAGTAATATGCTATTGTCTTTCTATCCTTCCTCACTAAGCTAATGAAGGTTTCACCTTGTTCCTACTTGTGCAAACAGGGATCATGTTGTGTCATTCGTACATTTTAGTGGAACTGCACAAGAGGATACAATGAACTGTATCCCAGCCAGTGCTTTAACTCTGCTGGAAGTTCTTGATAATCTCTCGATATAATCTCAGCACTGGTAAACAAGAGTGATGTCAACCGTACATTGGAAGTGCACAAAACTATGTACTATTGAATGATTCCAGTCAGTGCTTTATCTTCTCTTATGGGACTAGTTGAATAAGCTTCCTTGCTCAGGTTGGTACTGGCCTAAGGCCTTCATCTCGATTAGTGTGCTCTCATCTCTATTTGTATCGTGCTACTGTTTTTCTACTGTAATGAGAAAGTCCTTTATCTTTGCACGTTAAATCTTTGCAAGCTATAATACATGGCAATGCTTTGAGTGTTGAGCTAATTGGCACTGATAATATAAACTAATACCTCTCTTTAAGCAAGGCTACTATGTTGCTAACTTTACCCATTAGGATAATGAGGATGCTTCTATTTGTTAGTGTATGTTTCAAGAACTAGTGCCACTATTACAGTAATCTCACTTTCTCAATATATGTGCCAACAGGGATGCTCGATTTCAGTTGAACTGCACAAAAACTTTGGGTGGTTCATTGCCTCGACTGCCTCATTCCTTTCCTGTCAGTGGCTTATCTCAGTTTCCAGTCAAAGGAAGCACTAATTGATATGCTTCCTCACACAGGTTGGTACCGGTCTTCATCCTAATTATTGTGCTTGTCATATCTAATGGTAACTTTGTATTGTGCTACTGTTGGCCGATTTCATAAAGTAGTAACTTGTGAGCCTAAACTCATAGGCAAATCATTACATTGGCCGATTTTAGTAGAACTGCACAAAAAGATCAGATGGACAGATACTTATGCTGCTGCTTTGTACTCGCAAGTTCACTCAGACAAGCATCAATATTGACAAGAAGAAGTGCCAGAGTGAACGCCAACAATATTGCTTGGCGCATAGCCCTGAAAAACGCAGTCCACTCTTTGGTCCCAACCTGCACTTTTCGGTTATCGGCTCATATGCTGGTAGCGAACTGTATGCCATGGAGTCTGAAGATTCCAGACAAGTTGGTAGATGCATATATTCATATGGCACTTAAGCAGTCTGCATGCCTATGATGCTCCATTAAAGTTGAATTGCACAAAAACTTTGGGTGGTTCATTTTGTCGACATCCTCATTTGTTGTCTGCAATGTAGATTTTTGGCGAGATACAGGACAAAGATGGGCCAGTAAATTAGTTGGATGAAAGTAGTGGCCAAGTTGCTCAAACCTCTTGCGGCATCAAGGCCACTATCATGAGGATAAACCTACAAGCAAAGTTCAGATAGTCTGTTCTGCCTCTTATGTACTCGTAAGTTTGCTCAGACAAGCATTAATTTTACCAAGATGTACCACCGAGTGAAAGTAGTTGGATGAAAGTAGTGGCCAAGTTGCTCAAACCTCTCATGGCATCAAGGTCACTATCATGAGGATAAACCTACAAGCAAAGTTCAGATGGTCTCTGTTGCCTCTTATGTACTCGAAAGTTTGCTCAGACAAGCATTAATTTTAGCAAGAAGTACCACCGAGTGAACATCACTTGCCCGTCTGTACTGTAGGTGATTAATGTGTGTCGATGGAAGATATTGGCTGTGTTCTCTCAATCATTTGGATGCATAAACATGCTGAACTTGTGTATATCTAAATCTTTTGTGAATGTTAGCTATGAATATTGGCTTGTGATCTAAGTATGAATCAGTTGGATGCATAGGCATGCTGAACTTGTCTATACATGAATTTTTTGAGTTGTTGATTGCCAATGTTGGCTATGAATATGAACGTATCCTGTGAACCTGAGTTTGACCTGAATGTTTACCTTTTCTATTGTACTTGTGTGTGAATAGTTAGAATGTACTAGCAAGATTCCCATGCGTTGCACGTAACATCAAGATGCATTTGTATGAGTAGTTTATCTTGGGGGGAAAAGGATGAACGAGGGATGGCCTTATTTGCAAATGTGGAGAGGAGTGTGGGTATCTTTTTGCAAAATTGCCATAGTTTCCTTCCTATCCGTCAGATATAAATCGGACGACCTATATTGTAGGATGGCAGGCACACCATCATCACCAACTCTGTTTTTATAAGAGTAGAGATACTGTGGGATTGTGACGTGTTAGTGTCACATGGCACACCTTCGTTCTGAGAAGAATGGCACCTGCTTGTTAGGGTAGCAACGGCGCGTGAGCTCCTTTTTTTTATCTTTTTGCTCAGTCTCCCCCCCCTTCCCGCTCAACCCCCGCCATAATGTTTTTGGCCGAAAAAACAAACATAATACTGCATTGTTTTTGGGCCTTGATGAAAAATCAAGTGCTGCTTTCTGTAGGTTGGCCCGCCCAACAAATGGGCTGCTGGTCCGCCATGGACTGGGAGGCTAAAAATACAAGTTGTATCGTGCAGAGGCAAGTAAAAAATATGCCATCGAGAGCCATCCACTGAAAAGAATAATTCACGTCTGATGTGCTTCTTCAGTCTTCCCTCTGGTTGTTCTCCTGCTGCCCAAACCAGCAGCGCTGCCGGACTGCCTGCTGCCGCTCAGGGGCCGGCGGCGCTGCCTCGCGTCGTGCCCCCCGCCCCCTCTTAAATCCACGTGTTTGTCAGCCTAGTCAATAAATGATTTTTTTACAACGAAGGTTGTCATCGGGGAATTGTTTTTTAGGGTATCGGGGATCTAGCAGTAGCAGGTATCATATTTTTCAGAGGGCGAACTAGTATCATGTCGGCCTAGGTTATGTTATTTAACATGCGTAGCCCATGACATAGCGAGACCGTGGTCTCAACTTAATTTTTTGAGGTCCATCATGTATGTACCAGCCTATGGGCCTCCCAGCCTAGGTTTTATTTTTTCTTAAACATCGGCAGCCCAATCTATCTTTTTATATCAAAACAAAGATTTTTGTTCTATTTTTCTATATATAAGAATAAGAATGCCGGGTCCAATTTATGTTTTCCTTTCTAACCACATTATATATATATTTATATTATTATTATTATTATCCTATATTTAGTTGAAACTTATATATTCATTATAAAAACATCCCACGTCTTATCAACTTATAAAAACATCCCACGTCTTATCAACTTATAAAAATAAATGTTTAATAGAAGTTGGCAAGGGAAATCATGGTTAAGGCAACGAATATCCTGGTGATTGCTCACAAAAGTTGTGAAGATTTAAGGACCGATGTAATAATAACGCACTGATTTTTCTTTTGAGCAATAACTCGCTAATTAGCTAATTTTATATATAATAAAATGTCCACCTCCCGTATATTTTTTTATACTAATTGCACCGTCTAATCTATCAATTTATTTACAACAAGCCCAGCAAATCCGTGTATTTCTCGAAAGTGCAAATCTACTGTGATTTCTTAGAAAAAAAATTAAATGGGCCGCATTGATGCTACATTATTTGTTCACCCAGCCCAGCAAATTTACTGTAAATTCTAGAAAATATGGGTTAAATATGTTTCTCTCTAAAAAAAGGGTTAAATATGTTCTGCATTTTTGCAGGCTGACATGTGGGCCAATAGGTCGAAGCCTACACAAGGCGTTGTCAACTTAGTCAACAAATGATTCTGACATCCACAACCATTGGATTTATATCCAACGGAAGGCATGCATCTTCAATCTCTCATCTTCTTCCTCCAGAGTCACCGGGACCGCCTGCTCCGGCCTCCGGCGGCTAGTGGCTCTGCTTAGCATGCATTGCTGTGAAGAGATAC
The DNA here is from genome assembly GCA_011799875.1 of Thinopyrum elongatum. Taxonomy (NCBI): domain Eukaryota; kingdom Viridiplantae; phylum Streptophyta; class Magnoliopsida; order Poales; family Poaceae; genus Thinopyrum; species Thinopyrum elongatum. Next base: position 239,601,069 of record CM022300.1, read on the forward strand.
CCCACCGCCGGCCAGGCTATCCCTCCAGCCCTACACACCTCCTGTTATTCTCCATCGACTGCAGCCCCACGCCGCACCAGAGGCACTTAACCCTCGTATTCCTCTCCATCTATGACTCCACTGCCGCGTCTTCCCATCTCCGGCTCATTCCCGTCCGGGGCGTCGCCGTCGTGCACTGCCTTGGCACACTCGGCACTGCATAGTCAACATGGTCAACAAATGAGAGTCATCGGAGGAGGATAGTACGTGGAGAGGCTGACAGTGGGGACGCACCTGTTCATGGACGCACGCATGCAACTGGCTCCTTATTAGGCCAGAAAAATATTATTCCTCCCTCTGACAGCTTGGACCCACCAACTACATCTTTGCACACAAGCAAGTGCGTCCTTATTATGCGGAAAAAATGTTTTCTCTCCCGGACAGCTGGGACCCAGTAGCTAAATGTTCGCACGCAAGGAAGTGCCTCCTTATTATGTTCAAAAAAAATTATTCCTCCCCCTAACAGCTAGGACCCACCAGCTAGATCTTCGCATGCAAGGAGTCTGACATGTGGGCCATTAGGTCGCCTATGGAAGGCGTTGTCAAATTAGTTAACAAAATGATTCTGACATCTGTAGTCATTGGATGTACATCCAAAGGCCGCCAGCATGCATCTTCAATCTCTCATCTTCTTCCTCTAGCGCTGGTGGGACCTCCTGCTCCTACCTCCGGTACATGCCTCGCTGCGAAGCGCTACTCCACTGCCGGCCAGGCCATCCCTCCACCCCTTCACCCCTCCTGTTATCCTCCGCCAACTGCAGCCGCAGGCCGCACTGAACTAGTCAACCCTCGTACGTCGTACTCCTCTCAGGCTGCGACTCCACTGCCATGTCTTCCCCATCTTTGGGTCGTTCCCTTCCGGGGCCTAGCCGTCGTCCATCGCCTTGGTGCGCTCGGCGCGGCGTGGTCAACATGGTCAACAAACGAGAGTCATTAGAAGAGGACTGTACGTGGAGAGGCTGACAGTGGCGACACACCAGGTCCATGGACACACGCATGCAACCGCCTCCTTATTACGCGAAAATAAAATTATTCCTCCCCCTGAAAGCTGGGACCCACCATGTATATCTTCGCAAGGAAGGAAGTGCCTCCTTATTCCTGCCCCTGACAGCTGGGACCCACCAACAACATCTTTGCACGCAAGGAAGTGCCTCCTTATTACAGGCAAAAAATATATGATTCCGCCCCTGACCGCTAGGACCCGCCAGCTATATATTCACACGCAAGGAAGTGCCTCCTTGTCCTCCCTCACAGCTGGGACCCACCCGATCGAAGCATACATAGCCTTGTCTGTGTACATACCGGTCGATCGGTCTGTCTGCCACGATGAACCATGGCCTAGTAAGGAGCGGTAACAGTTCAGGCAGTCCCGTCTAAATCCTGTACACATACAACAGCTACGCTGCAAAAAGACGGCGACGTACGTACATACGGGCGTGGTCTCGAACGCGTACAGTGATGGCATCCTGTCCATCGGCAGCCAACCGGCTGGGTCAAAACGGAGGAAACAACGTCGTGTTCATCGAGAGGCAACCGACTGGGTCGGAATATGGCCTATTCATCGGGAGCCAACCGGCTTGGACGAAACAGCCGAAACGAGGTCTGGCGTACAGGAGAACGGAGGAAAAAACCTTCTGTTCGACTGCCTACGGTCGAAACGGGGTCCTATTCATCAGGAAGGGTGTGGCGTACCACAGAATGGAGGAAACGGCCTTCTATTTGAGTGCCTGCGGTCGAAACGGGGTGCTGTTGATCGGGAGGGGTGTGGTGTACCACAAAACGGAGGAAACGGACTTGTGTTGGAGCGCCTACGGTGGAAACAGGGTGCTGTTGATCGGGAGGGGTGTGGCGTACCGCAAAACGGGACTCCATGGGCTACTGTTCATCCACCGTCTACTGCCTCGCTCCAGCCTCCACGAGCTATTGTCCATCCACCATCGACTTTCTCCAGCCTCCACCTGATACTATTCATCCACCATGTCTTCCTCCTGTCTCCACCAGCTACTGTTTATCCATGGGCTACTGTTCATCTGGCCTCCACCAGCTACTGTTCAACCAGCCCTCCACGGGGTCCTGTTCATCCACCCCCACCTCCTCGATTTGGGTCCTGTTCATCCAGTGGCAATGGCCTCTACTACCACGGGGTCCTGTTCATCAACCCCCACCGGGAACTGTTCATCCAACCCCCAATAATGATAACTATTCATTAAGAGGCAGCAGGTTTGATCGGCTTCAGTTAGCAGCAGTAGCGAAGGAATTGCTCAGGTTCAGTTAACAGCCAAGTCGATCGCTCGGGTTTAGTAATGTATCTAGTGCAATCGCTCGGGTTCAGTAAGCGAACGCCTCGCTCGGGTTCAGTTAGAGCCCAATGCCTCAGACACACGCGCGTACGTGTACGAGAGAAACGCGCAAACCTCCATGCATCGCTCGGCCCCGACCACCCACCGTAACTGGGAACTCTCTGATATTTTCCTCGCCCTCGCTTCTACCACGATTTTTTCCGTCATGGACGGCCCACAGAATGTCATGCAGGTGCGTCCCCGGCCCGCCCAGGACGAAAAGCCCATTTTTTTCATGATTTTTTGTCATTGAAGTAGGAGCCCACCACATCTATGATGATACGTGCTTTTGTCACAATTATCGTCATAGAAGTGTCGTAAGCATGACAGAAAAAAAATTCGTTCGGCCCAAAATGTCATGGATGTGTCTTTTTTTGTAGTGATGGAGTCCCCCGTATGCCTCGGAATGACACTTCCGTAGGATTTGCTCCTATTCATGCTCAGGTACACAATGTCTAATAACACCATCTACTCCTTCTTTATATAGATGTGGGTCATCCCAAAAGTAATGTCTTAAATCAAAGAAGAACTTTTTCTTTTGCTGGTATGTGAAACTAGGTGGTATATATTTAGCAAAATGTAATTAACATAGTCTGCATACCAAGGAGTATTACGAGAAGCATTTATAACAGCTAATTTTTCATCGGGAAAACTATCATCAATAGGCAGTGGGTCATCAAGAATATTCCATTCGAGACAAACTATCAGCTATGGGATTCTCAACTCCCTTTCTATCAATAATATGCAAGTCAAATTCTTGTAGCAACAGAACCCACCTAATCAACCTAGGTTTAGGATCTTTCTTGTCCATAAGATATTTAATAGCAGCATGACCAATGTGAACAATTACTTTCGAATAAACGATATAAGATTTGAATTTATCACATGCGAACACAACTGCTAAAAATTGTTTCTTAGTAGTACCATAATTTCTTTGGGCACTGTCTGGAGTTTTACTAGCATAATGAATAACATTCAATTTCTTATCAACTCTTTTTCCTAGAGCAGCATCAACAGCATAGACACTAGCATCACACATAATTTCGAGTGGTAGGTTCCAATCAGGTGGCTGAACAATGGGTGCAGAGACAAAGGCTTTCTTAAGTATTTCAAAGGCTTATACGCAATCATCATCAGAAACAAATGGAACATCTTTTTGTAAGAGATTAGTAAGAGGCCTAGAAATTTTAGAGAAGTCTTTAAGGAATCTCCTATAAAAACCAGCATGACCAAGGAAGCTTCTTATACCCTTAATATCTTCAGGACATGGCATTTTCTCAATTGCATCAATTTTAGCTTTGTCTACTTCAATACCTCGTTTAGAAATTTTATGCCCAAGTAATTTACCTTCATTCACCATAAAGTGGTACTTCTCCCAATTCAAGACAAGATTAGTTTCTTCACATCTCTGGAAAACTCGATCAAGGTTTCTTAAGCAATCGTCAAAAGAAGTACCGTAAACAGAAAAATAATCCATGAATACCTCAACAAGCTTTTCACAAAAATCAGAGAATATAGCAGTCATACATCTTTGAAAGGTAGCAGGTGCATTACATAAACCAAAAGGCATGCGTCTATAAGCATAAGTTCCAAAAGGGCAAGTAAAAGTAGTTTTCTCTTGATCTTCTTTTGACACAAGTATTTGACAAAAACGAGAATATCCATCAAGGAAACAGAAGTGTGTATGCTTAGACAATCTTTCTAGCATTTGATCAATAAAAGGCAAGGGTTAATGATCTTTTCTAGTAGCTTTGTTTAATTTCCTGAAATCAATTACCATCCTATAGCCAGTTACAATTCTTTTTGGGATGAGTTCATTTTTATCATTAGGAACAACAGTTATACCTCCGTTCTTAGGAACACAATGAACATGATTTACCCATGTACTATCAGCTATGGGATACATTATACCTGCTTCCAGAAGCTTTAAAATTTTAGTTCTTACCACATCCTTCATTTTAGGATTCAATCGTCGTTGATGATCAACGACTAGCTTAGCATCAGGCTCCATATTAATCTTGTGCTAACATAGAGATGGGACTAATACCCTTAAGATCATTAAAGTATATCCAATATGTTGGCGTTCTGGGATCGGGGGTACCCAGACTTGCCTGCCTGCGGCCCAGCGCGTGGGCTCATCGATGGCCCGGTATGACCCAGCTGCAAGACCCCCCAAGACAAGACCCTCACAAGGGCCCCGGCCTCGCGAGGCAAGTGACACCAAGACCTCCAGGGGAGCAGCTCCCCAAGCTTGCCTCCCGAGGAGCAGAGAATTCTATGCAAGCCTCCCGCCTCATGAGGCTACGATGACGTGAGCCATGACGACCAAGGCCAGGCGGGAGCCAGTGGGCGCAGAGGGGACAATTTCCTCTTCGGTGCTAAGGGAGCAAGGTCATGCGTAGGTTCCCGAGGAAGGCCCCAAAGCTTTCCATTCCGATGCACCGAGAACAAGACCACGAGCTCGGCAGGACGGATGTCATCACCGAGCCCACCGGTGTGTCATGACAGAAGCTTTGCAGGCGAAGACCACCTTTCATCAGGATAAGATGTACTCCTTGTCCCCTTTCAAAATTGGCCGTTGTGGGATCCCTTCCCGCCTAAGCTATGAGGGAAGAGGACCAAGGCCACTATAAATATAGGCTAGCCATCACCGTAGAAGGGATCCCCAATCCGACCGAGACCGATCCATCATTACCTCCTGAGCCCTCGCGAGGTTGCTCATCCACTGTACTAGTTCATCCTCTACCTCCTCGTGAGGCCAATCCACCAAAAGCAGGAGTAGGGTATTACACCGCAAGGTGGCCTGAACCTGGGTAAATCTCTGTGTCCATTCCTTCCACATGATCCAGCGTACTTGGCGAGATCAGGCCATGGGTATGGCGAGCTAGCATCATTGTAAAGCGAGATCCTTTGTTCACGCCCCGGAGTTCGAACCTTCTTGGGTCTGCGGAGCCCTGAATCCGACATTTGGCACGCCAGGTAGGGGTGTGCCCTGAATCCGACCTCTTCATCAACCGTGCTCCGTTCTCGCTCCGCCATACCTATGACTGATGCTCGCCGAGTCCGCGTCGAGCGCCGGGCCGCTCGCATTGCTTAGACGGCGCCCATGGGCTGCAGCGTCCCGCGCCGCTCTGCCTCTCCCGTGGCTAACGCTGCCACTGACCCTGCTGCTCACGAGCAGCAGTACTCGTTGCTGCCACCCTTCGTGTAGCAGGATGGCCGCACCGTCACTCCTTCTCTCACTCCCGTCACGGCGTCGTCGTCCCACGCTCACCACGGGCCGGCAAACGCGCAGGTTGCGCTGCTCATGGCGCGCGAGCTGCTGCGTTACCATCCTGCCGACGAGGGCTACGATTCCTGGCTCAGCCGCATCACCGAGCTTGTCAATTCCGCCGATGAGGCCCCGGCGCCCTCCCACTCACTTCGTCCCCCGCCATCCCGGGCTGGCGACGTGGCCCATGGTGCGCCTCCTCCTCCTCCTCTGCGCGGCGCTAACCCTGAGCCTAGGCATGACGCGCTCCCGCGCGACCCACCACGTGGAGCGCCGGCACGGGATGAGGCAAGCTGCCAGGTGGTGTAGCGGCCACATGGTGACGCACATGCGCTCCCCGCACCACCGCGCCAGCAACAGGACCATGCGCCACTAGAGGCAGCGGCGCGTGGACGTCAAGATCGAGCTCCCCTCAAGCGTGCGATGCCCATGAGTGCAGCAGCCTGCCGCGCTTTCACCCCAGAGCTGCGCCGCGTCGTCTGGCCAGGCAAGTTCAAGCCGGACCTGCCCCCATGCTATGACGGCACCCCCCACCCTGCGGAGTTCCTCCAGCTCTACTCGCTGAGCATCGAGGCGGTGAACGGTGATGACAAGGTCATGGCGAACTGGTTCCCCATGGCTCTCAAGGATGGCGCGTGCTCCTGGCTCCTTCACCTCCTAGAGGGATCAATCTCATCCTGGGACGAGCTTCGCGAGCGCTTCATCGCCAACTTCCAAGGCACTCATGACCGCGCCCCTACAGTGAATGACCTGCAGCGCGTGAAGCAGCAGCCGGGCGAGACTCTGCACAAGTACATACAGCGCTTCATGAATGTTCGCCTCAAGATCCTGAAGGCGTCGGACGAGGCCATCATCTCGGCGTTCACCGATGGCGTCATGGACGTCAGGATGAAAGAGGAGCTTGCCATCCACGACGACTTGTGCTCGGCCCTGGACATGTTCAACCTGGCGAACAAGTGTGCAAGGGCCGAGGAGGGCCGCCTCTCCCTCCTTGAGCTTCCGGAGGCCGACCTTGAAGACAAGAAGGCCAAGGCTAAGGAGGTGAAGCGCAAGGGCCCCACCGTGCTGGCAGTGGAGCCCGAGATGAAGCGCGGCCGTGACCATGATGAGCCTCCCATGGGCAACCGGCCGTTCTGCATTTTTCACAATGTACACGGCCACAACACCAAAGACTGTTAGGAGCTCAGAGCACTCCGTGACGGACACCTCGACCGCCGCCCCGAGCGCGATGATCGTGGCTACGGTCGTGGAGGAGGCCGCGGCGGAGGCCGCTGGGACAACCACGACCCTCGCCAGGACTAGCGTGACCAGCCTCACAAGGACCGCTGGCGGGATCAGCCTCGCGACGGCCTCTGGCGTGACCAGCCTCAGAAGGACCGTCCCCAGGGCAATGCTGGCCTCCCTCCGCTACCACCGTCGCCAAGGAGAAATGGCGACAACTGACAGGATGATGGGGCTGGGGGCTTCCAAGAACCCCGTGCGATCGCCTGCATCCTGGGTGGTGCCCAGGCCCCTGCCTCGAACCGCATCTTCAAGCAGTTCTCTCGTGAGGTGAACACGGACCACCCGAAGCTTGAGGCCGCGCGTCCCCTCAGGTGGTCGCAGTACGCCATTACTTTCGATTCCAAGGACCACCTCAAGTGCTCGGCCTCTGCAGGTGTGCTTCGCATGCTCTGCACACCCACCATCAGCAACGTCCTCGTCACCAAGACCCTCATCGACGGTGGTGCTGGCCTCAACGTCCTCTTTGTGGAAATGTTAGATACGCTCCAAGTGCCTTTTAACCAGCTCCTGCCCACCAAGCCTTTCTCAGGAGTGACTGATGGCTCCACCACACCCCTAGGGCAGGTGCGCCTCCCTGTCACCTTCGGCAAGCGTGACAACTACCACACCGAGCTCATTGACTTCAACGTCGCCCACATCGGCCTCACGTACAATGCCATCCTCGGGTACCCTGCCCTCGCCAAGTTTATGGCGGCAACCCACCATGGCTACAACGTCCTCAAAATGCCAGGGTGCAGCAGCGTCATTACGGTCGCCTGCGATGAGAAAGACGCGGTCTGTTCTCTTGAGCATGCCTACCGTGCCGCTCCAGCCGAGAACTCCGATGACGAAGGCGGTGTTCTACCTCCCGAGGCCACCCCCGTGAAGAAGAAGCAGCTCCTCCCCAAGGGTCGTCCGGAGACCAAGAAACCCTCTGGCGGCGCTTCAGGCCCCGCGCCTGCTGTCAGGGCACCCCTTCCTCCCGCATAGGAAGGTGCGCCCAGCGCTTCCCTCGGGACGGGCTCGGGGGCTTCCATATGGAGAGCCTCTGACTTGACCAGTGCGACGAGGGAGGTGCTCGGGCACCACTTGGAGGCGTGCTTTGATGCGCCCCCCACAAGCAAGGAGCGAGGCTACAGGGACGCGAGAATTCATCACCAAGGTGACCGAGGAGCTTCAGGAGGTGCAGGCGGCCCCTGACGCGGGTGGCGAGCTGCATGTCTGCATCAACATCCTGGGCCTCAACAGGGCCACTTCACAGGATCTCTTCTGGCCGTCACGTGTCGGCCAGAGTGGGGGCTACCCCTGCAACTACGTCCGCATGCCGTTCGGCCTGCTGAACGTGGGTGCCTCGTACTAGCGCCTGGCGCAGCGTGCTATAGCGTCTCACGAGGCTAGGCGCTTGGCAGTCGCGTCTCAGGAGGTCCCGGATCCTCGCGAGCCCCCTGGGCCTCGCGAGTCCCCCAGGCCTCCGGAGCAGCCCGCCTCATGAGGAGCAATCTCCACGACACGCGTCTTCAGCTACCTTGACGCTTCTACCACACTGGTGCCAGGTGACTTTTTGGTTTGTTCAGTTGAGGGCACCCCTCGGGCTGCATTATCCTCAAGCTATCAGGGCTCGCCCCTGCAGCTGTATCATTTTGCGCATGTATCAGAACTGACTCTGCCTTTTATGAATTTCCTAAGTATTTCAACCTGCGTGCCCGGTGCTTCGTCACCATGAATGTCGTTGCGCCCTCACAACCCCGCCCTCGACCGCCTCATGATTAAGGACTGGCAGACCGTCTGTGCTCAGGTCCGTCCCTGGAGCATTGATAAATCCAAGTGACCGAGCTCTGTCTCGTGAGCCAGCTCCCGTGCACGTCACCTCCCGGGGTCCTTGGTGCCTTGTCCTCGCATGAGCTAATCGAGAGTGGGTGAGTAAGGGCGCACGGCCCGGTTCATCCAACCGCAGTTCGCACTGCGCCGTAGCGGGAGCTGTGCGTCGGGTGTCCTTCCGCGTGATTGTTGCATGAGAAGACTGGGCATGGCGTCTGTGCTCGGGTCCGTCCCTGCAGAGTCGATAAATCCAAGCGATTGAGCTCTGTTTGGCGGCCCGGCCCCGTTCACATCACCTCCTGGGGTCCTTGGTGTTCGGCCTTCTCATGCGATGGCCTCCGGAGGTTCATTCGGCGCAGGTCGCCCCCATCACACAGGTTTTGTAAGCGCGCTCCACGCCGGAAGATTCAGGCGCAACCCGCCTTGAGGTAGGACCTCGTGAGTCCTGCGCTCACTCACGGGTGCCCAGATACACCTCCTCTAGTTCTGCCGTGCTAATCACATGTACGAATGAAATAGGGCTGTACACGCCCGGAGACTCTAACACAGGGCTCGCATCCCATGCTAAGTGGAAGTCCCATGCTCCGCGCTAGTAGGCGACACGATCGAATAGCGACTATGCCCACACCCAAGTGGAAGCCCCATGCTCCGCGTTGGCGGATGACATGGTCGACCAGCGACTATGCCCACGCCCAAGTGGAAGCCCCATGCTCCGCGCTGGTGGATAAACAACTAAGGGCGTCCTAGGGGTTGCACCAACCTTAGGATGGCCTCTTGGCCCTTCACGTGGCCCTGTCACGAAACATTCCCCTGGGATGCGTGCGCGAGGGGGCTGGACATGGGGGCTATGCTCTGGCCAGGCCTGACACACGCCACCTCACCAGGTCCCTTGTACCTGGTCTTCTCACGCCCCTCCCAGGCGAAGGCCAGTGAGGAAAGGTATGGAGGGCTCCGGATTAACCTCGCCGCCGACCATGTTTCCTTCATGAGGGCTGCTCGCACGTCAAGGGGGACCCCTGAGCATCGTGAATCAGGGGCCTCAATAGTCACGTAGCCCCTCGCTTCTTGGTTTCATCCTGGCGATCCGGAGACCCCAACGGCAGTCGAGGTATGCGCGGGGCTGGGCCCTGCCGACGCAGAGCACAAAGGCGAACAAGAAGGAAACCATGCATGAAAAGGAAATCGCGGAGTCCAAACAGTTTTTACAGGCACCAAATGTTCTACAAATTCAAACAAAGTCTTACGCCTCCACGAGGCATGATAAACATCGCAGGGTAAAATCTAGGAGGACGGGTCATCGTCTCCATCGCTGCTGCTTGTCCCGGTCACGGCAAGCTCGTCGTCAACATCGCTGCCGCCGCCGTCATTGCCACTTGCTGCCACCACAGGGGGCTCGGCGTCAGGGATGCATGCGAACTTCTTCATTAGCGTGTCAACATGGCTCTCCACAGTCGCCACAGTGGCGGCATGGGACTCAGGAGCAACTGGGCCGACCACCGCGTTGAAATTGAAGCCGGGATCCTGGAGGTAGAGGTGGCTGAAGACTTGCGTCACCGCCGCGGAGAAGAGAGAGCGGCACTCGTCTTCCAAGAAGGAGTCCACCTTGGCGGCGGCACCATCGAGCTCCTCGACAAGCCTAGAGGAGAGCCCCGCGTAGGCACCTTCGGGAGGTGCAAGCGGATCCTTGAAGCCTCCCCTGCAGATTGACTGCAGCCCCTGCTGAGCCCTGAGCTCGAGGGAGGGGAAGGCGTCGTGCTTCGCGGTCGCCTTTTTCTCGGTGGCGACAAGGGTGTTCTCCCTGGCATCTAGCTGGGCCGTCGCCTCGGAGACGTGCTGGGCATGGGATGTCTGGGCTTCGACCACCTCCTCCTTCAGCTTGGCCAGACACTCGCGTTCCGCAGCCTGATCAACAGTCACCTGGGACAGCACGGAGTCGCGATCGGCGAGCTTCGCCTCGCGGGCCTCGCGGGCCTTGAGGTCCTCCTCCTGCTGGTGGAGTCGCTGTGCGTGTGCGGCCTGTTCCTCCTGGAGGGCCTTCAGATTGGCCTCCATCTTGCTGTAGTGCTTCATGGCAGACGCTGCCTCGGTCAGCGCCGCATCGCGAGCCACCTTGGCATCGGCGGCCTCTTTCCTGCTTTCCGCGGTGGCAGCTTGGGCCCGGCCCCATGCCGTTCTGGTGGCTGTGTCGGCCTGGAGCCACCCAGAAACAAGCCCCAGGCGCTCCCTCGCGAGGCACCTGTCGGCGTCTTGGAGGTCAGCCCGAATCCGGCCGAGCGTGGTCTAGGATTCATCCAAGGCCCTGGGTCTGATCAGGGGGGCTTAGTTCACGAGCGCGAGGGTCTGACGAGGAGGCAACACTGGCACGTTGACTGATCCTGTGGCCGAGGAAGCAGCAGCATGGCTGGCTTGGGGTGCTGGAGGTTCCAGGCTCCCCTCGGGCATGACGAGGGTGGATGACTTCACAGCCTGCTGGCCCACGGGGGCTGGCTCCTCCCGAAGCTGCATTACTGCGTCCTTAGGGGTGGATCCCGCCGGAGGGGGGCAAGGAGTCACCCCCTCCACCAACGCCGGGGTTGCCGCGGACGCGATAAGGAGTGTCACTCCGTGAACCCCCCGCGTCCTCGGCGGACGACCCCCCAAGCGGTGCCGGTGAAGCGCCAAGGGCAGGCGGTGCACCTGTGTGCTCGGGCGCGATGCCGCCTGAGCGCCCAGGGACTGCGTTGGGCTAGCACGACGCACTCCCGCGCCCGCCGCGGCCGCGACCGGAGGCTAACGGCACCCTCAGGACAGGGGGCTCCTTCGGCTCGGTGCTTGCCTTCTTCTTCCTTGTCACGTTGCCACTCCTGGTCATCAAGAGGGGAGTGCTGTGAGCACACTTGCAATCTATGCTTGACCAAAAGAAAGGTAAGTTACTTACTCCTCAGCTGTGATCCACTTCCTCTTCTTCTCCTTCTTGGCAAAGGTCGGGACGCCCTCGCTGTTCTTTGGTGTGGCCTTGGCCGCGTCCAGGGGGCGAGCGCGGTGGTCCTCGATAGGCCCCGGCATGGCTCTGCCGTCTGGGGAGGTGAAGAGGTCGCCCTGAGATGTCGCGGCCGGTGGGTCCACGTCCGCCCCAGGAGCGGCCGCCCCGTCCCCCATTTGCGATTCGGGCGAGGATGGGAGCGACGTCTTGACCACCCCATTGTAGCGTGGGAATCCCTTTGGAAGGGGCGCAGCCGCACCTTTTCCTGAGGTCGCCCGGCCGGACACTCGCGTGGTCCGGGGAGCAGGCCCTGACCGCCTGAGGACCCTGGTGGAGCGCGGGGAGTTCGCAGCCGGGGGCTCGTCGGAGTCGTTGTCATCTTCAAGGTTGCGGAGGAGCTCGCTCTGCAACGGGAGGGGGGGGGGCGCTTCCTCCAGGTCGTCGTTAGTCTCCTCTGAGTCCTCTTCGCCGCCGCTATCGCCAGAGGACACCGGCACGGGGGAGTTGGGGGTGCTTGGATGGCATGAGCCCCAGCTCGTTGAAGGTAGGCATGGCGGCGACCAGTTCCCCCAGTCGTCGCGGTGGTACAGCGGGGTGTATGCCTTGGGGACGTCCCCTGGATCGCCATTGAGCATGGCGGCCAGGGCCCTGTCCAACTCCTCGCCCATCAGGCTAGCGGGGCGTAGCCGTATGACGTCCCTCGCCCCCTGGAATTCCCACAAGGGCCTTTTGTGCGAATGCAGCGGCGCCAGGCACTGCGTCAAGAACTCCTTCGTGATCATTCCCCCCGTCAATAGTTTGGCCTCCATATCCGAGGATATCCTCTTCAGGACGGGCTCCACCCGAGGGTCGGTGAGCTTTGCAGAGCCCCACTTCTGGAGCCACTCGGGCATTGCTATCGGCATCTCCAAGCGTGTGTTGAGACCCTTGGTGTACAGGAAGACCCAGTGGTGCTGGAAGCCCTCCACCTTCTTCCCGGCCTTCAAGAGCACATTCCCCTTGTGGACCGTGATGAATGAAACACAAGCAGAGCGCTGCATCAGGTTGTGCAACCGCAAGCTGAATAAACGGCGGAAGAGCGCCACGGAGGGCCACGCCCACGAAGGCCTCACAGTAGAAGGCGAACATGGACAGGAGGAGGATGGAGTTGGGCTGGATATGGAGAGCATGGATCCTGTAGTGACTGAGGATGGTGCAGAAGAACTCCGAGAAGGGCGGGACAAGCCCTGGGAAGATGCTGTGGAGGAAGAAGGGATAGACTGTCTGCACCAAGGTGCTACGCTCCACGGAGCTGGCCCAGATCAAGGTCACGCCCCATTCATTGTCTTCACTCGCCATCTGCGGGAGCACATGGCCAAGATGCCCCTCCTCGACGATGGAGGACGCGTCGAGTACTGGCGAAGGAGAGGAGGAGGTCGCGGCCTAGACCGCGGGCTTCGACTTGCCGAGCGCCATTCGCGGGGTCACCGGCATTGGAAAAGGAGAAGGAAGGGGGCGGAGTTGCGATTGGATCTGGAGAAGCTTTCGGCTGGAGAAGGGGACTAGGAGCAAGGCGAGGATGAGCAATGATGGCCCTGCTGTGTGCGCCAGTCTTTTGTCAGCCTGGGCAGTGGCCGAGGCAACATGGGGAAGTCGAGGCGTCCACGTCCCGTCATGCGCCACACGTCGATCCTGGCCCGCAAGCAATTGGGGCCCGCGTCGCTTCACCCATGCCCCTTGGCTTCGCCTCAAAGCTAGCTCGAGCGCACCTTGGGCCCGGGGGCTACTATCAGTGTTCTGGGATCGGGGGTACCCAGACTTTCCTGACTGCGGCCCAGCGCGTGGGCTCATCGACGGCCCGGTATGGCCCAGCTGCAAGACCCCCAGGACAAGACCTTCGCGAGGGGCCTGGCCTTGCGAGGCAAGCGGCGCCAAGACCTCCAGGGGAGCAGCTCCCCGAGCCTGCCTCTCGAGGAGCGGAGAATTCAATGCAAGTCTCCTGCCTCATGAGGCTACGATGAAGTGACCCATGACGACCAAGGCTAGGCGGGCGCCAGCGGGCGCAGAGGGGACAGTTTCCTCTTGGGTGGTAAGGGAGCAAGGACAGGCGCAGGTTCCCAAGGAAGGCCCCAAAGCTTTCCATTTCGGTGCAACGATACCAAGACCATGAGCTTAGTAGGACGGATGTCATCGCCGAGCCCACCGCTGCGTCATGGCCAGAAGCTTTGCAGGCGAAGACCATCTTTCGTCAGGATAAGATGTACTCCTTGTCCCCTTTCAAAATTGGCCATTGTGGGATCCCTTCCCGCCTAAGCTATGAGGGAAGAGGACCAAGGCCACTATAAATATGGGCTAGCCATCACCTTAGACGGGATCCCCGATCCAACCGAGACCGATCCATCATTACCTCCCGAGCCCTCGTGAGGCTGCTCATCCACTGTACTAGTTTATCCTCTACCTCCTCATGAGGCCAATCCACCAAAATCAGGAGTAGGGTTTTACACCGCAAGGTGGCCTGAACCTGGGTAAATATCTGTGTCCATTCCTTCCGCACGATCCAGTGTACTTGGCGAGATTAGGCCATGGGTATGGCGAGCTAGCGTCGTTGTGAAGCATGATCCTTCGTTCATGCCCCTGAGTTCGAACCTTCTTGGGTCTGCGGAGCCCTGAATCTGACACAATAGCAGCCTGGTGCTTCCTTAGAGTTTTAAGTAATCTCTTTTCTTCATACTCTGAAAGTTTAGCATTGATAATAACAGGATATATCTTCTTTTCACCAAGATAAGAATATTTCAATGTATCAGGTAATTTCTTGAGTTCAAACACTGTATCACCCTATGGAGGAGGACCTCCAAGAGTTTCAAAAGGAGAATTATGTTTAAGTATAGGTGTTTGATTAAAGGATATCTCATCTATTTCATTTCTTTCATTCATATGCATATCATTTTCATGGTCTAGCAAATATTCTTCTAACGGATCACTAGAAGGTACGAAATATAAGCAAGACCAATAATTTCATCCTTACTAGGCAATTCTTTATCATGAGGTTGGCTACGGAATTTAGAGAAATTAAACTCATGAGACACATCACCAAAATTAACACTTACCGTTTCCTTTTTGCAATCAATCTTAGCATTAATGGTATTCAAGAAAGGTCTACCAAATATAATGGGACCAAAATCATCTTGTGGTGAAATAAGAACTATAAAATCAATAGGGTATTTGATCTTACCACATAAGACTTCAGCATCTCTAACAATCCAAAGCGATGAAATAGTATCTCTATTTGCAAGCTTAATAGTAACATCAATGTCCTCTATCTCAGCAAGTGCAATCTCATTCATAATCTCTTGATATAGAGTAAAAGGAATAGCCCTCACATTAGCACCGAAATCACAGAAACCATGATAACAATGATCTCCTATTTTAACAGAAACAACAGGCAGGCCAATAAGAGGTTTATTCTTATCTTTAGTATCAGGCTTAGCAATCCTAGTTGCTTCATCACAAAAGTAAATAACATGCCCATCAATATTATCAACCAAGAGATCTTTAAACATGGAAATATTAGGTTCAACTCTAATTTGTTTAGAGGGTCTAGGCGTTCTAATATTACTTTCATTAACCACAGTTGAAACTTGAGCTTGTTCCTTAATCCTAATAGGAAAAGGTGGTTTCTCAATATAAGCAGTAGGCACAACTAGATCAACATTGTAAATGATAGTTCCATCTTTAACTATAATGGATTCCTCAATCTTTTCTTCAATAGGGGGATGATATTTAAACCACTTCCCCTTAGGCAGACCAACATGAGTAGCAAATGATTCACAAAAGGAAGCTACTATCTCAGAGTCAAGTCCATATTTTGCACTAAACTTATGAAAAGCATTGGTTTCCATAAAAGATTTAACACAATCAAACTTAAGTTTTATACCTGACTCTTTACCTTTGTCCAGCTCCCAATCTTCAGAGTTGCTTTTAATTCTTTCCAAAAGAACCCATTTGAATTCAATAGTTTTCTTCATAAAGGAACCAGTAGAAGAAGAATCGAGCATGGATTGATCATTATGAGAAAGCCGAGCATAAAATTTTTGTGTAAAAATTTCTCTTTAGAGCTCATCATTGGGGCATGTGTACATCATGTACTTAAGCCTCCCCCATGTTTGAGCGGTACTTTCTCCTTCATGAGGCCAAATAATTATATATATAATTCTGATCACGATGAACCAGATGCATACGATAAAACTTCTGATGATATTCCAATTTCAATCGGTTCCAATCCCACGTTCCAATATCATCACATAACATATACCATGTAAATGCCTTTCCCTCCAAAGATAAATGGAGAACCTTCTTCTTAAATCCATCCTTGGATAAACCTACAAGCTTAAACAATCCACAAATTTCATCCACATAGATTAAGTGCATATCAGGATGTACGGTTCCATCTCCTGCATAAGGATTAGCTAGCAGTTTCTCTAATATACCTGAAGGAATCTCATAATAAATATTTTCAGCAGGTTCAGTAGGTTGAGGGGCAACTCTTATTGCTTCCGGTCGAGGTGAACATACCCTGAACAAACCCCTCAAAGGATTACTTTCCATAGCGACAAGTGATAGTAAATTACAGCATGTAATATAAATGTTTCCTTACCAAATTCCACTCACCAAAGGCTCTCCACTCCCCGACAACCACGCCAGAAAAGAGTCTTGACGACCTACAAGTATAGGGGATCAATCATAGTCCTTTCAATAAGTAGGAGTGTCGAACCGAATGAGGAGCAGAAGGAAATGACAAGCGGTTTTCAGCAAGGTATTCTCTGCAAGCACTGAAATTATCGGTAACAGATAGTTTGATAGCAAGGTAATTTGTAACGAGCAACAAGTAGAAATTGTAACAAAGGTGCAGCAAGGTAGCCCAATTCTTTTTATAGCAAAGGACAGGTCGGAACATTCTCTTATAATAAGCAAAGCATTCTCGAGGACACAAGGGAATTGATCTAGTCACTTTCATCATGTTTGTTTGATTCGTGTTCGCTACTTTGATAATTTGATATGTGGGTGGACTGGTGCTTGGGTGCTGTTTTTACTTGAACAAGCCTCCCACTTATGATTACCCCCTCTCGCAAGCATCCCCAACTACGAAAGAAGAATTGAGATCAATCTAACCATAGCATGAAACATATGGATCCAAATTAGCCCCTTACGGAATAACGCATAAACTAGGGTTTAAGCTTCTGTCACTCTAGCAACCCATGATCTAACTATTACTCCACAATGCCTTCCATTTGGCCTAGGTATGGTGAAGTGTCATGTAGTCGACGTTCACATGACACCACTAAAGGAAGCAACAACATACATATCATCAAAATATCGAACAAATACCAAATTCACATGATTACTTATGACAAGACTTCTCCCATGTCCTCAAGAACAAAAGTAACTACTCACAAATCATATTCACGTTCAAGATCAGAGGGGTATTGAATATCATCAAGGATCTGAACATATAATCTTCTACCAAATAAACCAACTAGAATCAACTACAAGATGTAATCAACACTACTAGTAACCCACAGGTACCAATCTGAGGTTTTGAAATAGAGATTGGATAGAAGATATGAACTAGGGTTTGAGATGAGATGGTGCTGGTGAAGATGTTGATGAAGATTGGTCCTCCCACGATGAGAGGGTTGTTGGTGATATCGATGCTTCGATTTCCCCCTCCCGGAGGGAAGTGTCCAAGGTGGAATTGCTCCACCGGAGAGCTAAAGTGCTCTGCCCAAGTTCCGCCTCGAGACAGCGTCACTTCTTCCCAAAAGTCTTCTCTTAATTTCTAGGGCAAATGGCATCATATAGGATAAGATGGGCCTCGGAGATCGGCCAGGGGCCCCACAAGGTACTAGGGTGCGCCCAGGGGAGGTGCCCTACTGGCTTGTGGCAGCTGGCGGGTCCCCTCTAGTACTTCTTTGCTCCAGTATTTTTTTATATATTGCATAAAAATTCCGCGTGAAATTTCAGCTCATTTGGAGTTGTGCAGAATAGCTATCTCTGATATAGCTTTTTCAGGTCCAGAATTCCAACTGCCGGCAATCTCCCTCTTCATGTAAATCTTGCTAATTAAGAGAGAAAATGCATTAGAATTGCATCAGAAAGTATTATAATGATCAAAAACATAATAAATAATAGTAGAAAAACATTATGCAAAATAGACATATCACCGCAGGCTCCGCGTGAACGAGTAGCTGGAGGCCGAGGACAACCACACTGCAGAGACACACGTCAGTAGCTACGGCTGGTTTGCGCCGGCAGCCAAAGACGACGAGGTGGGCTTGTTCCGTGAGCAGTGATAGTTTTTCTTTATGTTGTTGTTTTTCAGGATCTTTTGCTATGTAAAAACATATTTATCCAAGTTGCTTGACTTTCATCATTTGGGTCAGTCGACCATTTCAGGCGGTTGGATGAAGATCCTACGTCTCCTAACCCTTCTTCTTCCCCAATAGACCACCGCATGGGCCATCGGCCGAACGACCGCCCCCGACCCCCGTGGCAGGTGGCGCTACCACCACTGCCTCACTGCCCAGCCCTTCCCTGAACCGCCCGCCAGTACCGGTCATCCGCCGCCCCCGGCCATCCCTCTACCCCCCCCCCCGGTCGAGTTTTTCCTCCGGCGAGGCCCCACCACAGCCCGACCACTGCCCCCACCACCGACGTCCACCACCACCACCACTCGAAACCCTAAGATAGATAATGGGGTAGCCCTCGGTGAGCCCCTTCCTTCTCCTTCCTTCCCTCCTATGAACTCTCAAAAATCGACATACCCTAATTTGAAATTAAGTCGACTGTCATTTAGCTAATGTGAAAAAAATATAGAGGCCTCATAAACATACTATATGAAAAAAATTAGGTGTCAATGGTTGGATGGCTGAGTTTGGTTTGATCACATGTGGTACCATGTGTCATTGAAAAAGGCAAGCCAAGGCGCATTTTCCTTAGGTTTGCGGCGTGCCGAACCGACTGTGTGAGGGTGCGGTGCGAATACGACAGACGTGCGTAAGTGTACCTCCTTTTTATTTTGAACAGGTAAATCGTAACATTTGGTTCGCGAGGGTGAGCGACTTCGATTTTAGTACGTATTGTGTTAAAAAGAAGGGCGGGGATTTCCTTCACGGGATTGATCAATACAAATCCTGATTAGAAATGCGATGGCGGGGCAGGCTAGTTTGGCCCATGGTCGGATTGCTGACATGCGTTCCACATGCCAGTGAAATGCCAAGCTGATTTGCGTTGAGCGGCGGGGCAGATCAAACGTGCGCTGGTCTAATGCGAACATGACAGGCGTTCTGTGAGTTTTCCTTTTCCTCGTTTTAAACTTGTGAAGATAACCCCCTAAACAAAAAATTGTGAAGATAACACTTGGTCCTTTGCCATCATGCGATACATCGATGGAAATCCCAATTATGATGACACTAAATTTTCTACTAAATCCCGTAAAAAGGCGTCCTCTTCGCCTCTCCTGCCGCAATCATCACGCTAATCATATACTCCCCCCATTTTTGTATAGAAGGACACAAACTCATATTACAGGTACGAGGGTAAACATTAATGTCAGTTTAAGCCAATGTTAAAAGCTTGCTTTCCTCCTTGTTTGACGTGTCAATTAATGCATATTTTTTGTCTCCAACGCCCAACAAGCCAACCCTCTCACTCATTGGTTGATTAATGCAGCGCATGCAAACCAACCTTCTCACTTCCGCATGCATGCAAGGGGATATTAATGTCCTTGGTTGCTAGGATGAGGCAGACCCCATCAATTTTTCCTTAATTAGTGTTAGTGGCCTTATATGGATGCAAATTATAATTTTGATAGTGGCCTTGTACACAAAATATGGAGGGAGCAACTATTTTACTTCCTCCCCCATTACGGTGACGTCGATGATATCTCGATCGCTATGGCTTTGCCGAAGTGCATTCAACGGAGCACACCATTGAGGCAGACGACAGTATGTCATTCGCAAGTGCCGCCTACAAGCCCCGAGACAACCGCCTTCTTTGCATCCAGGAAGTCCATTGAACCAAAGGAGGCCTAAATGTAGCACAATAGCATCGTCCGTCCAACTTACTACTGTAAAGGTGGTTTCTCGAAGAAGACAATGGAGAAGTGGAGTCAGCGAAGAGTGAAATGATGGTTGCTTCGGCTGTGCTTTGTGATTTGATGCCTCACCGCTTTGTGATTTGTGATAGAAGGGAGTAGACTTTCTGCTCTAAGCATGCGTCCATGCATGGGAGAAAGAGGAGAGAGGTTGCATTTTTCCATTCCTTCAATCAATTTGGCGTCGGTGCACTAGGGAGCTTTGGTTCCCTCTTTTTTTGCTTTGGCAGCACCCTCCACAATGGTTCCCATCGATGCCAAAAGCTATTTTACCATTTGGCTACACATTGTGGATGCCCTTAAGCGTACAACTTGGTTTTGCTCCTTGGTGCGATCTTAACCAGTATCGATTACATTGATCTAAAAATATATATCAAGATTAGTAAAAACAAGATGCTTTTGCCGCGCGGCAGGCGGGGAGGTTGGCCTGGCGGTTTGCTAACATGCGGTCCCACGTGTCAGTGATGTACCAAGCCGATCCGCATCCCACATGAGGCAGAACAATGGCAGAAGCAACACGTGGTTAACTTGAAGAAGATGAGGGAGAAGTGGATTCAGCAAAAAGTGAAATGATGGTTGCTTCGTCCCTCCAACTTAACTGCAGGAAAGGTACAACTTTGTGATTTGACGCCTCATTGCTCATTACTACTGCGGTGCAATGACCGGGGTGCACATGCGAGAACGCGTTGGGATGTACTTTTGAAGGGCCTATAGAGGGAAATTGGGCATAAAGTGGATTCAACTATTTGTATTAGTCATCATAGCATTTGTAACTCATATCTAGAGTTTGTACGGTAGACGTGAATTCCTGTTTCTCTTACGAAACTAGTACAACAATATTGGGGTGGCGTGCGCCAATTTAGGAAGTGGGAGGTTGGCCTACTCGACTCCACGGAGAGAGTGAGAGAAGAGATAAATACACTGGCGGTCACTGTATTTGAAGGGAATGCGTAATACGGTCACCGGACTTCATAATACACTCATTACGGTCACTATATATGTTTTGTGGTGATTATACGGTCATTCGCTCACCGCTCAGCATCGGATTGCACTCTGTTGACCGTCCAAATAGTCTGTGTGCACTATGTTGGCTAGTTACATTGGACCGTTCCTTATGGGTCCCACCTGTCAGTTGGCAGAGGAAATAAATATGATAAACACAAATTTACGAAGGCACGACAAGACTCCAACCCGTGCGCCGGAACCACCTGGTTGTGTACATTTCTGTGAGGGCCTGATGTGTGTGCATGCACGGGTAGGTTGAGCACTTGAGCGTGAGCGTGTGTGTTGGTCGTGTGGTGTGTGCATGCATGCGTGCGTGTGTGTTTGTGTGTGAGTGTTGTGTGCATGCGTGTGTGCGTGTGAGTGTTGCGTGCGTGTTTGCGTGTGAGTGTTCACTACAAAAAAAAAGACACATCTGTGACATTATGGCCCGAACAATTTTTTTTGTCATGCTTATGACACTTCTATCACGATAATTGTGACAAAAAACCATGACAGAAAATGAGCTTTTTGTCCTAGGCAGGCTGAAGACGCACCTGCATAACATTCTTTGGGCTGTCCATGACGAAAAAAATTGTGGTAGAAGCGAGGGCGAGGAAAATATCGGGGAGTTCCCGGTTACGGTGGGTGGTCGGGACCGAGCGATGCACTATGGTTTGCGCGTTTCTCTCTCGTACGCGCGTGTGTGCGAGGCATTGGCTAACTGAACCCGAGCGATCGCACTAGCTATGTTACTGAACCCGAGCGATCGATCCCTGCTGTTAACTGAACCCGAGTGATTCCTTCGCTGCTGCTGCTAACTGAACCCGAGCGATCGATTGCTGCTGCTGCTTACTGAAGCCGATCGAGCCCCCATGCGAGACGTAGCTAGCCGGTGTTGGGTTGCCTCTCGATGAATAGTGACTGTTGCTAACGTGCGCGCGGGACGTAGAATGAGTCGAGACGTGGTGAGTCGAACCGGTTGGTTGGCTGTGGATGAACAGTTCCCGGTGGGGGTTGGATGAACAGGACCCCGTGGTAGTAGGCAGTTGCTGCTGGATGAACAGGACCCCGAGGAGGCCGCCATACCCGAGCCGGTTGGGGGTGGATGAATAGTACCCCATGGAGGCTGGATGAACAGTAGCCCGTGGGTGAACAGTATCTGTTGGAGGCTGGAGGAAATCGCGGTGGATGAACAGTAGCAGGTGGAGGCTGGAGGAAGTCGACGGTGGATGAACATTAGTTTGTGGAGGCTGGAGCAAGGCCGTAGATGGTGGATGAACAGTAGCCCGTAGAGTCCCGTTTTGTGGTATGCCACACCCCTCCCGATGAACAGTACCCCCGTTTCGACCGTAGGCGTTCGAAGAGAAGTCGGTTTCCTTCGTTTTGCGGTACACCAGACCCTTCCTGATGAACAGGACCCTGTTTCGACCGTAGGCACTCGAACACAAGTCCATTTCCTCCATTTTGCGGTACGCCAGACCCTTCCCAATGATCAAGACCCCATTTCGACCGTGCGCGGTCGAACAGAAGGTCGTTTTCCTCCGTTTTATGGTACGCCAGACCCTGTTTTGGCAGTTCCATCCAAGCCGGTTGGCTCTCGATGAACAGGAGGCCATTGCTGCCATCCATTGCCTATACATGCATATACACGAGCCCTGGCCATACGTATGCGTGAGTACGTGTTCGAGACCCCGGCCGTATGTACATATATGCCCGTATTATTTGCAGCGTGGATGTATGTACGTGTACTCCATTTAGACAGGACTGCGTGGACTCCTACGTAGGGGTCAGACTATACTAGAACACGTGCCGCTGCTTGCTCGGCCATGGTTCATTCTTGCAGAGACACCGATCAGCCAGTATGTACCTACACGTTGGTGACCAGACAGACAACGCTACGTACGCTTCGACCGGGTGGGTCCCAGCTGTCAGGGAGGATAAGGAGGCACTTCTTTGCATGCGAAGATATAACTATTGGGTCCCATCTGTCAGGGGGAGGAATCATTTTATTTTGCGCATAATATGGAGGCACTTCCTTATGTCCGAAGATATAGCTGGTGGGTCCAGCTGTCAGTGTCACCGCGTATAGTCGTCTTCTGATGCCTGTCATTCGTTGACCATGTTGACCACGCCGCGCCGAGAGCACTAAGGCGGTGGACAATAACGAGCCCTAGGAAGGGAACAACACGGAGCCGGGGAAGACGCTGAAGTGGATGCCCACGCGGAGGGGAGTACGAGGGTTGACTGGTTCGGCTGCGGTGTGGGTGAGTAGAGGGGCGTACGCCATCTTCGGAGAATAACAGGAGGTGTTGGTGAGTTGAGGGATGGCATGGCCAGCGGTGGTAGCACAGCGGCCATGGGAGGCAGGAGCAGGTGGTACGGCAGGTACTGGTTTGGGTGGCTGGAGCAAGAAGACCAAAGGTTGAAGACGCAGTAGGGCAGTTGGATTAACATTGAACGGTCACTGCACCTAGAATCTTTTGTCCGAAGTTGACAAAGCCCTGCGTATGCATCAACTTAGTAGGCCCACAAGTTAGCCTCCAAATCTTGTGGGTCCCAGCTAACAGGGGGAATCATTTTTTGCGCGTAATAAGGTGGCACTTCCTTGTGTGCGAAGATGTAGCTGGCAGGTCCCAGCTATGAGGGAGAGGAAGATGTAGCTTTGGGTCAAACCTGTCACGAGGAGAAATCATTTGTTTTTGCATAATAAGGAGGCACTTGCTTGCGTGCGGCCATGGACCATGTGGGTCCCTGCTGTCAGCCACTCCACGTACATCCCTCTTCCAATGGTTTTTGTTTGTTGACAAAGTTGACCACGTCGCGCCGAGAAAACCAACGCGGTGGACGACGGTGAGGCCTAGGAAGGGAACGACCCAGAGCCAGTGAAGACACAACAATGGATACGCACACGGACGGGAGTGCGAGGGTTCACTTGTTCGGCTCCGGTGTGAGGGTGCAATCGCCGGAGAATAACAGGAGGTGTTGGTGAGTAGAGGAATGGCCTGGACGGCGATGGGAGTAGGGTGGGCAGGTGAGGCCTGCGCGGCAGCACAACCGGCCACAGGAAGCGGTAGCAGGCGGTACCGCCGGCGATGGTTTGGGCAGCTGAAGCAAGAATATCTGAGATTGAAGAAGCACGACAGCCGTTGGATGGACATCCAACGACCACTGCTACTAGAATCGTGTGTTGACTATAAGTTTTAAAAGCCTTGCGTATGCGTCAACTTAGTAGGCCCACAAGTGAGCATCACATACGTGGCAGAGAGCATATAGCCCATTTGCAATTTGTAATAATTTATAGCCCATTTCTTAATTCTAATGGAATTTACTGCAACCCATTTACTATGTGTTAACATTACAACCCATTTTCCAGCTAGGACAACGGTTTATAATTTCAACCAAATTTCCCACATTTTGATGGGATCCGAAATATTTTTTATCCCGAAATTTCGAGGCAGATTAAATCTAATTTCAAAATAATATATACTTGGTAAAAATTCAACGAAATTTTGCGCGCAACAAGTAATGAAATCCAAAAAAAAAATTGAAATTAATTACCTGTTCGGTGCATTTTTTATATTTACAACACATTTTTTAATTACAGCCCATTTATTATTTCTTAAAGCCCATTTTCTTCGCAAGTCTAATTCATCCCTCCTAGGAAAGATTTGCAGCCCAGCGGGACGGAGAATAACAAGTTGGCCTGGGTTAGGTATTCCTCAAAAAAAAAGTATAGCTGGGCAAGAAATTTTCACCTTGAAAATTTAATATCTGGGCTGGATATTTGGTCGACATAAAATATTAGCCTAGGCTAGACGGGCCACAGCTTGCCCAGGCACGCGCGCTTCCCGCCCGAAACATCGCTAAAAAAAATTCTGCTCACCCCTCAAAAACAAATACTGCCCGAGCTGCTGGGTCCCAGCTGTCGGCCGCTCCTTATGCAATTCTCTTGTTTATTGCCTATATACGTTGACAATGGTGTGGGACCGTGATGCAAGAAAACCAGGAGGAAGCAATATTTTTATAGTTGTAATAAGGAGGCACTTCCGTACGTACGGCTATGGCCCTGGTGGGTCCCTACTGTCATCCTCTCCATGTAAAGTCATCTCCTGATTCCTCATGTTCGTTAACCATGTTGACAACACGAGACGGCGGTGCCACGACGTGCGCAACAACTCGAAGGTCGACGGAGAGGGCCTCGCGGGCCCTATGGACGGTCTGATACAGACCTCGCTGCTCATCCAGGAAGCCAGGATCATTGGCCAGCATGTCCGCGACGGCATTAACATTCGCCTCTTAGCAGGCGATTTGTCCCTCCGCGCGCTGACGCTCATTGAGGAGACAGAGGTTGTAGCACTGCTCCTCCTGTGCTTGCCGAAATGCCGAGACTGGCGGCGCTGGTACCTCTTCCGCAATTAGGGCGTTGAAGTGCGGCCGGACCTGCTCTACGGTGAACACGACATGAAATGGATTGGGCGGTGGCGCCGACTCCTGGTCGGAAGCCACATCCATCGTCTGGTTATCGTCGCTAAGCTCGGCGAGCTCGCTGGCGAGCCAGCATGTCCGGCTACAATACCGGACCGCCGCCAAGCACGAGTTTGACCGCCCTGGCCCACCCAGACCCCCTCCCTCACCCGCGCGAGCTTTTCGACCAAAACGGCCAGCGCCGCCCGCGCCGCTTCCCGGTGTAGGCGACTGCTCCAGGTTCAAACGACACAAGTGTCGTCCTTCTGTCTGTCTGCCGCCCACATTAATACACAGTTGCCGAGGCGGCTACTCTGACGGCACCCGTCCATCCCGCTGCCGCCCACCATTGCTATATAAACTACTACGCCGGCCATAGCCGCAGTCATCTGCCTCCGTTCCCTTTCCCCCTCCACACCATGCCCACCATGGCTTCCTTGCGCTCCAGCGCTCTTCGGGATGGGTAGATGATGGTCCAGAAGAAGGAGATGGCAGCCATTGCGGCCGACCAGCTGACCGGCAGGCAGTCGGAGGATGACGACATCACAATGGAGAACGTGGTCGTCGATGATCCGGCGCCAACCCCCTCCTCCGCGCCATCCTTGCCGGTGCATTCCACCATGACCATTGATGAGGCCCATGCCCAATACATGGACTTGGTGAGGCAGAAGCATGAGGAGCAGTTGCAGGAGGTGCAGGCCGATGCCGCCGACAACCACCATGTCCTCCAGAAGCACCTGCAGGTGGAGGAGCAGATCACTGCGGAGCGGGCAGAGTAGGAGGCGCTGCTCGAGTCGTACCGCTCTACCCGCGAGAGCCGCCTCGCACGCTGGCGGTACCGCATGCGGGTGGCGGAGGTTGCGTCCACCTTGAAAAAGGGCGATGAAGCAGGCGAGGCGCTGTTTGGCGAGACCGATGACGAGGTGGAGGACAATGCCGGCTCCGCCGAGGCCTCGCCCCGCCGGCACCGAGGCCGAGGACTTCGCCGACTACGGCGAGGCCCTGCTCCGCCGAGGCCCCGCCCCGCCAACAACAAGGTAGACGACATCACCGGCTTTGCCGAGGCCCTGCCCTACCAGCAACGAGGGGGAGGATTTCCCCCACTCCGCTGAGCCACCGCTTCGCCGGCAACGAGGCAGAGGACATCGTCAGCTCCGTCGAGGCCCCGCTCCGCCGCCAACGAGGCCGCGCCACACAGAAAACAAGGAAGAGTTGAAGATGGTTGGTCGCCGCCGCTCGGGTCCAAGTAAGGCCACTGTTCCTACCCTCCGGTTGAAGCCAAGCTTGGCGGGTTGAACATCGATGGCCGATCATCTGCTTGGCAGCGACATGGAGTCGGATAGCTTTACTTCCTGTGGCTCCGGAGGCGGAGCTGGAGAAGAAGCTTAAGTTCTTGGGGCTCAGCCAGACATGGGGAATGGGCGCCGGATATCATAGATTAGGTTAATTAATTATACCTCCAGCGCACCCCTTTTTAGTTGAAGAATGTCTGAAATGTAATGAAATACGACATGTTTATAACAAATCCAGCCGTGTATTAACGAATTTAGTCCGATTAGTTCGAATTCTTGTATCAGTGGCATTAGATGAACATGCAAAACAATATGTACTAGCATTATTCTCAGGACGCACGGTGATCACCTCATTTGCAGCAGTTCACACGTACGAAAAGTTTGAGCAGCTTTTTAGCGTGCCTATACATTGCAATCAAACTCACAGGCCTGGCAATTCATAGACAACATTCACAACAATTGATGATTATGCATCTCAATGATTCACACATCACAGCCAATATTTACTTCACAACTAAAGACATAAATAAAGAAAAACCAATCGATACTGCTGATGGCAAAGGGCGTCCCATTCCAAAATATCAAACGCATGTCTTCCTGTTAACATCAATGAGCAAAATTTGACAAGGTTGTCCCATTCCAAAATATCAAATGCGTGTCTTTTTGCGTACATCAATGAGCAAACTTTGATAAGGTTTTCCCATTCCAAAATATCAAATGCCTATGATTGTGGAATGGGCGGGGTTTGTCATCAGTTTGCACATTGACATGTCACCTAGTGCTATATAAACCAGCTGTTCTTTGTGTGTAGTTCCACTAAAATCAACCAACTTCACGTGTAGCTTGTAGGATTTTGCCTTTATATGTTGCAACGCCTTGAACATATCGGCACCTCCTTTCTTGTAGCTAATTTTGTTGCTGAATGTGGAAATGGATGATTCGAGAACATTCGATGTATTTTGCATGATGAAGTATAATTGAGGGCACGAACCATCAGAACATTTTGTGCAGTTCCCATTGAAATCAAGCTGAGCATCCCTGTTTGCATAAATACAAAAAAATGATTAGTATAAAGCAAACCGTATTATGAATTTACAGTTTAAACAGGCACCTACATGATCCATGCAGAGCACACATTTAAAAAATGGAACTCACCAGAAAGAATCCTAAACAACATTGTATTGGCCATCACAGCAACAAAGATGGAGATCCGTGAGTCCTTCTGAGCTGAAGTTAGTTTGTTCTTGTGGGCAGTAATGTAACCATCCTTGAACTGCTCCCTTTTGATAAGAAGAGAGACTTGGCTTCTTCATCCTGGCATAATCGAAACTAGGAACTCCATATTCTTCTTCAGAGGAGGATGATCCTGTTGTGCGAAGACAAGAGAACAACTAAATGCTACCATCCCTGTTTGCTTGAAAAAAGAAAAGGAAATATTTAAAACAACCATTACATTAACAATGGGAGTAACTGATGAAATGTATATTCACAAAGAGATGCATCCTCATTCTCCTCATAGGAAATGCTATGATACCAAAGATAGCAGCTCAACTTGAACTATATTATTACTTCATTTCATCAGTGGCTATAACGATGGCAAACCGGTGCCTCAATTTATTAGTAGTCTTAGATTAACATGCGAAACAATACCACTTTCTCATGACAGTAGCTAATCAGTAGCACAACACCAATGGAGAAGACAAAGCTCAATTATATGGATGAAATTCGTGGGCAGGTACCAACCTTTGTCAGGAGGCTTATTGTGTAGAGCATACAAATGAAGCACTTCTCGGGAACCATCCGTTATTATCTACTGTGGTTGCCATGCTTACTATATAATCCTTGATTATTTTAATGCTTCCAACATCTTCTTATGGAGTTCCACTAAAATATATGTTATCTTCAAACAAGATCCCTGTTTGCACAAGTAGAGATAATTACATATTACATTAAGAGTGGCATCAAATCACAGTGGCAAAACAATTGCTCGTTCCGGCCATAGCAATAAATTAAGATGCAAAACTATATCATTACTTGTGTCATCACAGTTCTAGTGCTTCATTATAGCACCGGGAGTTGATTTTTGTTCTTCTTCCACTTGTTCTTCCCCTTCATCACTTGGTTCAATAACTGACAAGCTTCGCCTTCAATGTAAGATTTGGCTTGTCAATTAGGGAGCACAAGTATAGCACTAAACAACAACATTAATTTTCTGATGACAATAGCAAAATACAGGCCAACAGTTGTGAAATATCATTATCTTACCTAAATGGGATATTACGGTGCACATACAGAGTGAAGTCTGGTCTGCATTTGTGCAGTTCACTAAAATCAAGCAACATTACCGTATAAGAAGCACAACATATGAAAGCACACTGCACAATCATGTGGAAGAAGGCCAGTACTGACCTCTCATGACGCATAATTCAAACAACTCACAAGAAGAAGATCTGAAACAAATTTGCCAACAAGGATAAGAAGTCAGATCTCCTCTTGTGCAGTTCCACTAAGATCAAGCAATCAAGCAACGTTGTCGGTGTGACATTTTAGTTGAACTACACAAAACACTCTTAAAACAAAAGTGTTTTGTGCAGTGCAACAAAAGGTCACAATAGCAACGAGGTGAAGTAGATAACCCTGTTTACACAGAGGAGCAAAGGAAACAATTACTGGTCAATAACGGTGGATGACACAGAAGCCCACAAAAAGAAGCATCTAACTTATCTAAGTGGGAAAGAAAGCAAGACAATAGCATTTCTCAAACAGTGGCATTGATTCATATTAACAGAGAGATTATATTAACAATAAAATTCGTGAAACATGTAATTTGCTTTTAACTGTGGCATTGCTTCAATTTTCCAGCGGCATTATTAGATTTGTAATAGCTAAAGAGTTGTATGGGACACTGGACACACCAGCACCATGTGCATCTACCGATGCATAAAGGGGTGATGCACAGTCTGTTGCAACAAACAACCAAGGAGCATATTTGCGTTGGTTCCATTTTTGTTCTTTTTAGACACCTTTCCCTATGTGAGGGCACCAAATCTAGTCCTGCTCAAACTCTACAGCCTTGTCCTCGACCCACAGAAAGATCACTTCCTTACACATGTGTGTACTGTGTTTGTCATTGTTTTCCCTTTTCGACCAACATAGGTGTTGGATAGCCAGTCTGTAATACTTTCCCCCTTCCTTTCCTCTTTGAACCACGTGCTAGATCCATGCTATACAACTTTTCCCACTACTTTCCTATTTGATCCAACACCTAGATTCGAGTGCAGAAGCGAAAAAAATCCACATGCAGCTAGAGAAATGCCCGTGGATTAAGTAAATTATACCTTAAGGTTCTCGGGGTGTGGCTGGGTGGGCGGCCGGAGGCTGATCTGCCCACACTATGTATGACAGCAAGGAAGAAGGGGTCGGAGAACCTCCCGCTTCGCCGCTGAGTGAAAGAGAACAGCGGCGCCGGCAGTGGATTCCCTCCCTCGCCGACAGCGACAGTGTTAAGCCTCCTTCCCTTCCCGATGAATGGGATCCTGCTGGCTCTTTGACCAATAATGTGGGGAGAGAGAGAGAGGCCAAAGGAGTCTTGTTTAGATCAGGAGAGGGTGAGAGAGTGTGAATAGAGCATCTACAAGCGTTGAGGCTTGAGCGTGTATATATATATAGTGAAGAGGGAGTGTGAAGAGAGCAAACCCTAGAAAACAAGCGTTGAGGCAGCAACGTATATAGTTGGAGTGGTTCTCTTTTTCTCTCCATAAAAATCATTTTAAATTGTGCACGAAATGGAACTCTTTATTTAACGTACTAGTGAATAAAAATACTAGGGCAATGCTAAACTGTGAAGAAAATTTAGCGCTCGAAGGAGTCAACTCGCAATTAATGCTCCATGCCTCCCGGTTGCACTTACTATCATTCACGTGTGGTACACGACCCTCCGAAGTGAACAACAACTGAACCGCACACGGTCAAAATATCGGAAAGGTGGGCTGCACCATCCTCTAATTTTAAATATTTTCGAGAAATTCAATTTTAATTATTTTGTATGTACACTTTGCTCTCTTCCAATAATTTTGGGCACTTGTATTCGACCTAAGTCAGTGTGCCACTGTATCTTGTACTACTACCTCCGTCCAGGTTTTTACGCCATGCCATATATTTTTTGTCAAAGTTTCACCAATTTTTTAACTACTCCCTCCTTTCCGGTTTATAGGGCTTAAATTTGAAATCTCATCAACCAAGGCATATGATGAGTGGAGAAATGTACTCCATCTCGTAGTTTACAAAATTACTCAACTTTAATCTGCATCAATTACAACATTTCATGGATGACCACTAAATGAGTAGGAATGGTTACATGCACTGGTTGGTTTCGTTTAATCCTTGCATGCATCAGTTTAATGCACCTTGGAATGTGAACATGTGGTGGAAAGAAGTGATAATAAGACTGTACAATATGGTAGTAAAACGAAGAAAATGAGATGAGCCCAATAAACCAGATAGGAGGAAGTAGTAAACTGCTAATACATGCCAACAAAAAATAAATATTAAATATTATTGGCTTCTTTTTTTATGTATTCTAAATGCCTTTATATTACGGAGTATTTTTATCAAAGTTTGCCAACATAATTAACTAGTGGCAAAAATTCAGAACAAACGTAATTAATACGGCCACCGGCCGTATGCACACATTTATTTTCCAGCACATTTCTTTATTTCATCAACGACATTTTGATACAGGGAAGTACATTCACCAATTCTTTGCTAGGAGAGCAAGAACAAAGAAAACAAGAACCACAATTAGACATTTTAAAAGATATCCAATTTCCATAACTGCTCCCACTAATTGTATTAATATCTTCTCTATGTCTTCATTGTTGATCTGTGGCTTCTCGAGCTTGCACACTTCTTTCTTCTTCGATTCTAAAGAGCTAGACATTGCTTCACATCTAATATCATCTGTAGTATCATCTCTAGCATCTATTCTAGCAAGGAGTGCATGAGCATCTACCAAATTTCGTGCTATCAATAGATCGATGTATTCTTCTTCCCAAAACAAAAACTTGCATCCATCCTACACACAAGTTTGAGTATAAGCTACCGAGCATGCGCCGAATAAGGGAGCACAGCCAAATCAAAAGAAGTACTATGCACCTTCTCTTTTTTGCACATGATGAACACCCATCCCAGATGTTCTGGCGTGGTCGAAACGTGGCGCATGACCTGCCGCGGGCAGCCATCGCACGTTATGAGCGGCAATGGTGAACCGACAAGCCGCTGGGCCAGGGCCGAGCCCGGACGGTGGCCGGCCGTGTCTTTGCTGGCGATCCGCCGACGGGATAGATCCGAGTGGCTAGAGGCGGATTCAGTACCTGCATGCGACGTGGAGGCATTGCCATTGTTGTGTGACCCGGTACCCGGACAATCCATGGCAAGGCGCAGTCACAGGCGGCCGGAATGCTCCAAATCTGGCAGCCGCGTGCGTCAAATCCCATGGCCACGAATATAGTGGTTGGCCGCCGGCGCCGGGATGAGAGAGGCACAGTTCCGGCCGTCGTGCCGTGGTCGGCTGGGCTATAGTGTGAGGCAGCGACTGTGTCTCCGACGGACGTGCGTGTACCTCTTCTCTTCTTGTACGTACTCCATTTATCTCACTTCCTGTGGTTTCCCACTCACACGATATTCCTATTCTATGAACCAATGTGTGCGTGTGCGTGTGTGCGTGCACATGTGTGTGTGTTTTTAATAGCGTGTGTGTGTTAGAGAGAGCGACACATCAACCTACACAGAGATGGTGTGTAGTACTATGATTTAGCCACGAGAGTCGGTGCATCCTCTTGTTTTCGGGCGTCCAGTCGGGACAGCTACCACGCCCACTCCTGACCACCCTGGCCCACCCAAACCCCCTCCATCGCCCGCACGCGCTTCCCGCCCGAAATGGTCAGCGCCGCTCCAGAGAATCGGCACCGCATTCATGCCCGGGCAGAGCGGACGCGACCTCTCACTGGCGCCTGCATTGAAGGGAGAAGCAGATTCAACAAAGAGTGATGGTTGCTTCATCTGTCCCACTTACTGCCGGGTCTATGTGATTTGATGGCTCATTGGTCATTATTACTAAGGTGGTACAACCATGCTGAGTCTCAGTTGTAATGTACACTTTACTTTGGTGCATGACACGTGCATCGGTTGTTGGATATCCCACGTTTCAGCGAAAGGAGGTAGAGCGTCTCCACTCTTTACAATTTTCTCCACTCTTACAGCGAAGGAGTGCGAAAGGAGCGAAAACACGACAGCTCGGTGATTACATGGCCCACCTCAAACTATCACCATATTTTTTGGACACCGTGCGACACCTAACTCTTTAGTACACAGTACTGTAATTTCTCAGTGAGATAAAATTGTACAATGCTATGAAGCTTTCAGCTTCTGTTTCATGTATCTTGCGTCCAAGGTTGCCCCGTTGCAACATTCCATCAAATACAAAGGAGACTAACATGCATGCTATTGCATCTCAATGATTCACAGATCATACCCAATATGTACTCCCTCCGTTCCAAAATAAGTGTCTCAACTTTATGCCAACTTTAGTACAAAGTTGTACTAGAGTTGAGACATGTATTTTCGAACAGAGAAAACTAAAGAAAAAAATGATCCATGTAGTCCCTAGGCCTTGAACCCTAAACCCTAATCAGGCTTTAATTTGTTGGTGAGGTTGAACCTTCCGAAGGAATGAAGTTTGCAACCCTTTGACCATCGGATCATTTTGTGCAGTTTCACTAAAATCGAGCTGAGCATCCATGTGGCAAAGAAATTGAAAAAGTGTGATTAGAATAAGACTAGTGGCACTAGTTGATGAGACATAAACTCATCACAAATATAGTAGAAGCCAGTAGAGGTACGTGCGGGGCAAAGAAGTAGAGAAATATCCACATGGAGTGATGTGGGCAGCTGGGGCAGTGGTGCAAGCCGGCTGTAAAGGAAGTTGTACTTGAGGGATGGCGTGATGTAGCTAGGAGGGCGGCGGGAGGCGACATCTGCCCACGTCGCGGCAGTGAGCAAGGGATGAAGGCAACCGCGCCGGCTTTGTGAGAGAGAACGACGGGGACCCTTGATCGGGACACGCCGACAGTGGGTTTTCGCCCTCGCCCACGGCGACCGCATCTACACAAAACATCCTTCCCTTCCCCCAGCGGACGTGATCCGCCCGGATGTGTGACTAGAGATGTGGCCACAGTCGTTTGTGCGAAAGAGTGTGAAGAGAGCAACCCCAGCAAGCAACCGTGTAGGCTCCTGGCTATGTATATAGTGGAGCGGTTTATTTTTCTCTCCATATGAACCTATTTATATTGCGTACGTGCCACTGAAGAAAAAAACATTATTTATAAATAACACGGCACCGTTCATGCGTGGTTCCCGACCCTCCATTAAGTGAGTAACTGCTACTACATGCGTCAAATTATCAAGTGGGCTGCATCTTCGTACAGAAATGAGCTCCACCGTGTCACGTGTGTGGTTGGGGAAGACGCAAAGAGTACTACATGCGTGGGTGTGTGCACCTCTTCTCTTTGATCATGGTTATTAAAAGTATAGCCAACTACTCTACCACGCGATTATTATATGGGCAAAGAGTATAGGCAGTAATAATGACTAATGAGCCGTCAAATCACGAGGCCCACCTTTCCCTATGTTTGACTGAGGAAGGAGCCATCATTTCACTCCTCGTTGAATATCCATCTGCTGCTACCTCCGCAAATAAATAAAAATCCGCTGCTACCTCCGCAGCAAGGTTAATAATATAGCCATGTCAATCACGACGTAGAAATATCATTCACTGGTACAATAGGGCTGGCTCTAAGGCTGGTGATTTTTTTACTTTGTCTCTTTC
The DNA here is from genome assembly GCA_011799875.1 of Thinopyrum elongatum. Lineage (NCBI taxonomy): Eukaryota > Viridiplantae > Streptophyta > Magnoliopsida > Poales > Poaceae > Thinopyrum > Thinopyrum elongatum. Next base: position 239,635,517 of record CM022300.1, read on the forward strand.
TCTTTTTCTCTCATTTACTCACTTTACATAGGAGCATGTGTAGAGGATGGCAATTCCTTTCGATGGGACTTCTTCATGGGGTTTAAGACTAAGCAGCTCCGAATATTATTCCCGTTGTCCACCACTCTGAATCGTGCCATCTATGATACTCCCATTGCAACAATGAGGTCCACTAGGTCTTACACGTCCTGTAAGAAGAGTCTGTCCCACAAAACATACATTATTGTTGGCTTCTTGCTCATGTAGTACGTACTACTAGTAGTACTACTACTCGTTCTCCTATAAAACATGCGCTTGGCATATAAAAAATATTAACCTTGCGCTTGGCTCTTCGCCTCTTTGGGAAGTCGAGCAATGATGGTACTACAGTATATGGTTGTGGCTATCTGACACCGAATGAATTGCTGCATGTCCACCACATGGGCGAGGGGCGAGGGGCGAGGGAGAGTGCGTACTACTACGTCCGTTTCAATATGGAGTACATACGGAGCAAAATGAGTGAATCTACACTCTAAAATACGTCTATGTACATCAGTATTTGGAGTATGTACTAGTAGTACATATTGAAATCTGCTAAAAGGCATATATTTCAAACAATATGATAATCTCTCTAACCAAGGTAGGGACGAGGAGTATACATCTAACGGAGGGAGTAGTAAAATTTTCTCCTCGTCCTGCGAGCCACCGCGTGCGTGGGCGAGGGAGCAGGCGTAGGCGTAGTAAGCAAGCTTCTCCTTGTCCAGCGACTCTGTGAGTCACCACGCCCGTGGGTGGGGGAGAGGGCGAACTAAGCAGGCTTCTCCTCATTCTGCGAGTTGACGGGACACATCAAAAGTAGTACATACTAGTAAGTGCCTACTTTCCGGTCTATATGGCTCAATTTGAAATCTCCCTAACCATAATAGATGCTGAGTGGTGGAATAAATTTGTTACTACCATAGTTCGCAAAAGTACTAAGCATGTGATGGTGAACGGAGGGAGTACGATACCGTTAGTAGTACAGTTCTTTTGGAAGGGTTGTAGTAGTCCCTCCCATTCACATGTTCACATTTCAAGCTTCAATAAAAACATTGCATGCAAGGATTAAGAGAAAACTCAGCAATGCATGTACTCCCTCAATCCATATAGGGTCTAAAATGCATTTTTGAGGCTAACTTTGACCACATGTTAGAGCAGTAATATGACATGCAACTTACACAAATCATACCATCAAATTCGTACGTGGTCATTGTACTGCTAACACATGCATGCGTTGCAATTAGTACGTACATGGTACAGTAGTAAACACTCACTATCTAGTAGTACGAGTTCATTGCTTGGTTTAGATTTGCAATTGAGGCCCATAAACCAGAAGGGAGAGAATATTATTTTCTGGTACCATCCCCATACGGCCATACTTGATGTTTGAGAGAAGGGTTATATGTGTTGCTGCAATAGTACCATCCAATCTTCACGTGTGGTGTTTTTCTTGGAAAATTATTACGAGAGGATTCTACGATGTGTGAAATGATGTGTTGTTCGTGTGTCCAACTTACTATTGGAAAGGTGTGGCTTTGATATTTTACGGCTCATTAATAGTATTCCTTGCGGTTGTGCACTCATAATTATGTGCATGGCACGTGGACCCGGATGCTGGATGTCCCACATGTCGAGGAAAGGAAGTTCTGTGCTCCTAGAATGGTTTATCGCAATGCCATCGACCTTTCAGCATTTGTTTATATATACTGTGCTAGTAACTATAATTTCTCAGCAAGATAAAAATATACTAGTACAATGCTATGAAGCTTTCAGCTTTTCTTTCATGTATCTTGCCTTGAAGGTTTTCTTGTTACAACATTCCATCAAATACAAAGGAAACTATCATCCATGCTAATGCATATCAACGATTCACATATCAGACCCAATACTTACTTCACAACTTAAGACAAAGTTGTGAGAAGGTGTACAAATAAAGAAAAAATGATCGATCAGGTCCCATCATGCTTTCATTTCCTGGCCACAATGGACATGTTGGTAGCTATTTTCATGCGGCTCGTTGATGCCCGCCAAGACATGTAGCAGTTGGATACATGCACCATCCCAATATTTTGTGCAGTTGCACTAAATGGAGCTGAGCATCCGTGTTGACAAGGATATTGAATAAGTGTGATTGCAATAATAGTGGCACTATTGATGAAACATGGAAAGTACACCGGCCGAGCTATAGTATGTTTTCGGCAAAGAACTAGAGAAGATCCACATGCAGCAATGTGGGAAGATGGGCAGTGGAGAAAGGTCGGTTCCAGAGGAAGATGTACCTGAGGATCATCGGGATGTAACCTGGAGGGCGGTGGCGGGCGGGATCTGCCCATACTGCGGCAGCGAGCAAGGGGCACAGGCACTACCGCGGCGGAGCTTGCTTTGAGAGAATGGCGGGTACCATAGATCGGAACGCGCCGGCAGTGGGTTTCCTGCGTCGACGCTGGCGACCGGAGCAACGTTGCACATCGTTCCTTTCGCCGGCGGACTAGATCTGGACGGATTAGGGACCAGCGGTGAGAGAGAGAGAGTGTGTCCACCACCGTCTTGTGTGAGAAAGTAGAATAGACCGACCCGAGCAAGCAAGCATTGAAGATCCTGCCTGTATTATATAGTATAGTATAGTGGAGCGATTTCTTTTCTCTCTCGACAACAATAGGTTTATATTCTGTACGTGGTCCATTGAGGAATAATTTTTTTTTAATAATGCGCCAACATGTCAAGTTGCACTTTGTTTGTTCATGTGTGGTACACGATCCTCCATCAAGTGGAAAACCAGTACACGTGTCAAATTACCACGTGGGCTGCCTTTTCGTACAAAAATGAGCTCCACCGTGTACCGGCACGGGTGTGGTTGGGAAAGAGATGGGAGTACGTGCGTCGTGCGTGCACCTCTTCTCTTCGTGCAGGTACCCCACCTACGTGTGGGTGTGTGTGAGAGAGATACAAACCTAAAGAGAGATGGCGTGTGTGTTCGTGAGTGTTTTGGGGGGGGGGGGTGATTTCATGAGTGTATTTGTGGGAATATGTGTCGATGATATCTCAAAAAAATGACACATGCAATGCGTGTGAAATAGAGGCCTAGCTATATCATATATAGAGGGGATGATCCACGAGAAGAGAAGGAGGGATCATAGGAATGAGATATCGATAGAATCGAAGAGAGGATCAAGTGTGTGGGTGCGAGATCGATGAAGAGAGCCATCGACATTGTGTGTGCACACGTCAAAGATATAGGGCGACTGACCTACCGGAATGTCTGAGGGGAGAGGGCAAGTTTGTGTGTGGCAGGGAGACATGACTAGAGCGCTCGATGAATCTGTGTGTGTGGGGTTGGGGGGAGGTAGAGACCTAACTAGAGAGGCAAATCGACTCGTATATGTGTGGAGAAGTAGAGACCTAGCTATGTCTTGAGGGAGATCGATCGACATCCATACATAAGTGTAGGATGGGAAATAGGTTGCGAGAGAGAGAGAGGCAGAGTGCCGGAGGGGTGGTGGTGGAGTTGCTTCTCGGAGATGGTGGGAGAGGCCTACTAGACAAATGGAGGGTACAACTGCAATATCAAGAAGAGAGGGGATGTGTTTCTGTGTGTGCGTGCGCGTGATAGACGTGTCTGGTAAGCAGACCTAACTAGATCGGTAGATCAATTATTGTGTGTCGATGGAGGAAGGGAGAGACATAACTAATGAGGTAGATAGATCGGCGCGCGGGGAAAATGAGTTACAGATGACCTAGCTGGCTATATGTATAGTGGGAGATCGGTCGGTGTACATCCATTTGTTAGAGGCAAATAAGGCCCAGAGAGTCGGATAGAGAGAGATGGATGGAGCAAGGAGGTGGTGTGAGAGGCCTACTAGATAGGGGGGAGTAGTGTGCGATTGTGAGATCGATGAAAAGAGGGGCGAGTGTTTACACATGCATGGGACCGTATGAGAGACATGGGGCATGGACGGGGAAAGGAGGAGATGGAAAGTGTGTGTGTGTGTGTGTGTGTATGTGGTAGTCATACCTCGCTAGAGAGGTTTATCGATCGATGTGTGTCGGAAAGAATGAGTTGTGGAGACCGTGGGAGAACGACCTAATGAAAATAAACGAATGTGCGCGATGGATAGAATGCTGAGGGAGGGGGAAGGCGTGTGCATGCACGAGAGAAAGTTAGTACTAGCTACAAAGATAAGAGGATTGTGTGGGTGTAAAAAGACTAACAGAGATCATAATTCATTATAAGGGTGGATTCATATATTTGAATAAGAGATCATAGTGTTTTAAACCTATGCATGCATGAATATAGTGGCGATACACGTGGTGTGGTTTTGTACATGTTATACTATAATGTGATAATGCGTGGTGCTTGCAACTCATAGCTAAATATCGAACAATCTAAACCATACTATACATCGAACAATATCACATTTTATTTGAATTTGTGATAATGTGTGGCGTTTGCAGCTCACTGCTAAATACTTGTAGGCGTAGGGGGCAGGGCACCATACATTATGTGATAAACACATTATACATACGAGACATGGTTTAGATTATGAAGATCTAGCTAGAGCTTGAAATGTACCATGGTTTGAAATCAACATAAAGTGGATTCAAAAATTGGAGTTCGAGTTCATATAGTACACATAGTTCATATTAACTCGACAGTAATCATGTGGTGTATTCTGAAGATAATATACAAACGATGGTTTAACTTGACAACAATCATGATTGTAGATTTTATTCAAATAGAGAAACGAATTCAAATGGCTTAACTTGACAACAATCATGATTGTAGATCTTATTCAAATGGAGAAACAAATTCAAATTTAGTTCATATTGAAGCGGTAGTATATATGTTTGGAATGCACTAAAATGTTCATCTGAGTAGCAAGTTACATCCATTATACACCTAGCGAAATATTTTAATTGAACATAACATGGATTCAAAGTTTTGAATGGCATTTGTAGTAACTCATACAGTAAATTGGGACTAGACTCTCTTGTGTGGTGCGAATTGATTTCTTTTTGTTTTTTTTCATCGAGGGAAGTGCGAATTGACTTGGTACAATACATGTTAGGCTTGCCCTGAAATTTCAACCCGCGCCATGTTATCCCGAAATTTTAAGATATACTCTTTGTTTTGTTGTGCTCCGAAAACTCGCTCCATCTCAACCCGCGCCTTGCTATCCCAAAATTACAACGCGCGCCAAAAGTACCAACTCCTACGGAATCCCGACACGCAAAATTCCCGTGATATCCCTGAACCGAAAGAACCGCCTAGTTCAAATCGGTGGGGGTACTTTCGTAACTTACCCCAGATTTCAGACAAGCGCATCCCAAAGCCATGGTTCCCCCTCCCATCCCCTCCGCCCCCATTCGTACACTGAGGCCACGAAAACCCGTGAAGCCTCACACCCTCCTCCATCCGCCACCCAGCCGGAGCCTCTTCCCCGACGACATCATCCATCGCAATAGCTCGACGTCCTTCATCCACCGCACCGGATGAGGATCCGTTGTTGATCTCATCGTCCCACCAGTTTAGCCACCCCGTTCTCCACCTCCAAGGAGTTGCCTCGATGTTCGCCTCGTCTATCGCGCCACCTCCATTTGCCACAACGTTGTCTTCACCTGCACCACCGGAAGAGCAGCACCATCACTGATTCCTCGGATGAAGCTGAGGCCTAATCCGAGCCACCAAAGAGGTTCTACACTAATCACTGCATTTTCTTCTTGATTCAATCTCACAGTGCTGCCGGTGCTCGGTCCCAAGCCTCCATGCCGTGGCTCCATCTACGGCGGCATCGCCGGCCACTTCCTCCATGGCGTCGCTCCCTCGGCGGCGATGTCCACATCAGTAGGAACTGCTGCTGCTGCTCCGGCTCTCACTGGCCCTGCTGCTGCTGCTGCTTCGGCTCTCACTCACACTGTTGCTCTACTCTTGCTCTCGGTCCCCTGCTTGGTCTGCTCTTGCTCTTGCTTGCACTGCTACTCTTGCTCTTGCTTGCACTGCTGCTCTACTCTTGCTTGCGCTGCTGCTGCATGAGCAGCAGCTCCGGCTCTCGCTCAAGCTCCTGCTGTTGCTACCAGAGATGCTGCTACATGACCAGCTACCCCGACTCTCGCACGCGCTACTGCTCTGGGTGCTGCTGCTGCTACACAACCAGCTGCCCCGGCTGCTCTCTGGTAGTACGTTCCCTGCTGGAGCGGCTATCGATTTAGATCACTGCTACTCTGCCACTAGTGCTCGAGCGGCCAAAACTATTAGTGCACTGCTTTTCTGCTACTAGTGCGTTCAGTTTCGACAGTAAAATTCAGTTTCGACAGCAAAATTCAGTTTCGACAGTAAAAATTCAGTTTCTACAGTTAAATTCAGTTTCGACAGTTAAGTTCAGAGATGAGCGGCTGATGTATTCTACATCATCTATTGGAGATGCTATAGAATTCCACTCAGGTTAACATTGTCTCTCTTGTCCTGCTTCAGCGTCGTCGTCGTATAACTCACCGAAGCTGCTCCAACGACGAAACCCTCCATTACAGCGGAGCAATACCCTCGGCTCCATCTCCAGACGCCTAAGATCTTCCCCTCCTCCGGCAGCCACATCAGCCGCAGCATCCTCAACGACCAACCCAATGATGCCGAGATCGACATGGCTTCGCCAAAGAGGTTGTACACTTGTTGCATCGCTTTTTTACTCTACATGTTATATATATTATCCATTGAGCACGCGTAGTAACATGAAATATGATTAGTTTCTCCTACTATATGAGAAGCAGTGAGGTACTAGGCAACTTAGCTATCCGTGATGGACTCTCTCAAAAGCCATCATTATTTATTTCTGCGCGTTTGAGTTGTGCATGTGTAGATGGGCCTGGGAGTTGAGCTAGTACGACAGTGGCCTGGGTCCAAAGTAGTAGAAGTAGCACAAAAACGTTTTTGGAGTGTAGGCTTTTACCTGTTCAAGCCTGCCTACTAGAATCGCCAGTGGTTGAAAGGAAAAGTGAAGGAAAAACATAGGAATTGGAAAGTTTCCTATGGTACTACTATTCATGCATTTGGTTCAAAGGAATGGAGCAAAGGAAAATTGTAGGATCTGTTCCTTTAGTGTCTCTTTCAAAGACAAATCGTAGGAATTTTAATATCCACTTGGCCCTCCTTTTCAAATTCCTATTCACAAAGAAGAAGACTAAGTGATAGTAGCATAATAGCATTATAACTGTACGTTTTCTTGTGGTTTAACTTAATTTGACCATGCTTCTTTGCATTCCTGTGACCTTCCAATTCCTGTGAACCAAACACCCAGATTAACAGAAATCTTGTGATTTTAAATTCTCTGTTTTGCACGTGCATTCCTATCCTATTCCTGTGTATTTCCTATCCCTGCGTTGTTAGAATCCTCCAATTAGAGTGAGCCCTTACAGAATTACTTCTATTACAGATAGTTGTCAAAGAAAACCTTGTGTGGTTTGTCCCGCTCCTGCCGCACCGTCGTCCACCCCAGCTCAGCTGCTCCAACGATGGAAGGGTCCACCACGGCAGGGATCCGCCCTCTAGACTGTCTTTCACCGCCTCAGATCTTCTTCCCCGCCGCCGGCAGCCACGACAACTGCATTACCATCATCAACTAAGCAGATGACCTTGAGGACTACACGGGTCCGCAAGAGAGGCCGCACTCTTTTGTGTCTACTTACGTTATGTATCGCGTAATATTACATGCTACTTTATCGTCATGTTCACTGTTTAGACTCTGAGTCAGCTCCAAACTAATGCTCAAACTTGAGTTTTTAAATAGGTGTGGGGTAAATATCGGGGCCGCAATCAATAGTATCTGTCTATTATCTGGTTAATCTCTGGTGTCTACTATGAGTTTCATGTTGGGTGGGAAACAAACAGTAAAGAAGCCATTATCTGTATTTTTTAACTGAAGCTATTATCTGCCTGCAAAATAATTGGTTTTGGGTCTATCCACAGGTTCTACCATCACTCTAGATGTCTGCATGCACTCCTTACATAATCTCACTATGTTTTATTCCTATGCATGTCAGTTATTGTACAAAATGGTACTGAACATGTAGAGCAAAAGAGACGAGCCTGGCGTGGAAATAAAATTTCATGCAGGTGTCGCTCCATGGTGGGCACAAAGGTAGCCCCCTCCCCCCATTTCAGATTGTAATAAAGAGGAAGATAACTGTTCCGAGGGGGATTCAGAAGGAGCAGACCACTCCTATTTACCCCCTCAGCTCTTTGCTCTAACTTGGCATGCTGATGTTGGACATATCATGCATATGTTGCCTTGCATTGCTTACTTTATACATCAAATATGTCATCTGCTTAGTTTAGACATGCTTTGTGTGAATGCCATCTGTTTAGTTTCTATATTGTATATGTGAATTATGCAATGGCATCTTGTTTAGCCAGGCATCATATATGTGAATTTTGCAATGCTATCCTGCTTAGCCAGTCATCTTATATGTGAATTATATCACGCCATCCTTTTTTTTCATTACGTATTACATTTGTCAACAATGTTAGTACATTCAACTACTCTTCCTGTGCATCAGCCATTTGACAGGGTGATGGAAAAATCCGGAGTGAAAACAAGGTCTTCAGAGCAGACAATGCTATCTGACGAAGCGCATATCTTGCTGGTTACAGATAGCTCCTCAGAGGAGGATTCAGAGATAGATGACCAGTCCTATCCCCCCCGAGGTGTATGCTCTAACTTGGCAGGGTTATGTTGCTCATATCATGCATATGGTGTCTTGCATTGCTATGTCATTTGCTTAGTTTATACATGCTTTGTGTGAATGCCACCTGTTTAGTGTCTCAGAACCATATATGTGAATTATGCAATGCCATCTTGTTGCAAGACATTATATATGTGAATTATGCAATGCTATCTTGTTGCAAGGCATTATACATGTGAATTATGCAATGCCATGCTGTTTAGCCAATCATCATATATGTGAATCATATCATGCCATCCTTTTTTTGTATTACATATTCCATTTGTCGACAATGTTTGTATATTCAACTACTCTTCCTATGCATCAACCATTTGAATCGGTGATGGAAATATCTGGAGTGTAAACAAGGTCTTCAGAGTAGATAATGCTACCTGCTGAAGCTGGCATCTTGCTGGTTACAGATAGCTCCTCAGAGGAGGATTCAGAGACAGATGAGCGGTCCTATTCCCCCCCTTAGGTGTATGCTGAAACTTGGCAGGGTTATAACTCACATCATGTATATGTTATCTTGCATTGCTTAGTTTTTACATCATATACACAATATTGAATGCCATCTGCTTAGTTTAGACATCATATATGCGATTGCCACCAGCTTACTTTCTTAGTATATAAATCATATATTTGAATTATATCATGCCATCATGTTTACATAGACAGCATCTGTCTGAATTATGGCATGCCAACCCATATAATAAAGACATCATATAGTTATATCATCTTATCCTGTTTAGTGTTTACATAGTCATCATATTTTGAATTATGTCATTCTATCCATGAATTATATCATGCCATCATGTTTCCATAGGTGGCATGTATGTGAATTATGGCATGCCAACCTATTTAATAAACACATCATATAGTTATATCATATCATCCGGTTTACATAGTCATCATATTTTCAATTATGTCTTTCTACCCTGTTTAGTTAGCCATCATATATGTGAAATTGTGTCATGCTATCCTGTTTAGTTAGCCATCATATATGTGAAATTGTGGCATGCTATCCTGTTTGGTTAGACAACATAAATGTGAATTATTTCATGCCCTCTTTTATTTCCCTCTATTCATTGCACCTGTCTATCATACAATGTCTATACATTCAATTACTTTTCTTGTTTATCATCCATTTGAATTGGAGGGTGTGATGGCAGTACCTAAGGGAGTAAAAACACGGTCTTCAAAAAAGATAGTGCTACCAGTCGATGCAGATAGAACCACGGTTGTACTTGCCCAAGAACCATCCCCACCACACATAACCCAGACTGTCGCAGATTGTACCCCTACCCAGTTGGACAGAGAACCAGCCACACCCCTTCTAACCCCAACCCTAGCAGATAGTAACCCAGTTCTAGTTGACACACCACCGTCTCCACCACAGAGCACCCAAACATGAGCAGTTAGTAAGGCAACTATAGTGCCCAACGCACGAGGACCACCACTCCAAACCCCAACTCAACGCTTAAAGCAGAAGAATAATTGTTCTCAGGTCAGGTTTCATAGATATGATTCATACTCCTTTGCTCTTGCATCACTGTATTTACTCATACCAACTAATTTCAAATTTGAAGGATGTAATTGAAACTCCAATGGCGCAACAGGTATGTTTTAAACCTGTTTCTTTAACTGGTTTGCTATTGTAACTTGCTCTATGTTGATTTCAGTTACAATTGAATAAACAGTTATGTTCTCATGTCATGCACATTACAAGTGTTGTTAGTATTGTGTAGTTTCCCACAATTATATTCTGTCTATGTTGCTTTGTCTTAAATAGATATGATTTGAACTATGTCTCTATCTTGATTTGGCAACATAAACTAGAATGATATACACCATACAGTGAACATAGTACATAGATATATGTTTGTTTCACGTTGTTATCCTGTCCACTTTACTACTGAACTGGTTTACCAAAATGAGTTTCATATACAACATGGTAAATCTGTGATGTGTCTGCTTGTTTCTCTTTTAGAATGCGGACAAAATATTGGGGAAGAGTACCCCATTATGCAATGGTAAAGGAAGTATTGCAGATAGGGTTCAAGATAGTGAGACATCCTTGTTGGTCTCCAAGAAAGCTGATAAAAACTACCTTCAAGAAAGTGAGACAACCCCAAAGTCCTGTCTTGATGTAGTGTTTGAGTTACTGGCCACTACTGCTGGCACAAGCTCTTCGAACTCGCTGCCTAAATAAGTTAGGCTTCTTGAGTCTCAGCTTCAAGTTGAAAGACATCAATCAGATGTGCTGCAACATGAAGCCGAAGGACTGAGGAAGTCCCTGCAGAATTCAGATGCATACTTTTTGGTGCAACAACAAGTGCTGGAGGATTTAAGCGCCAAACTAGAGAAAGCTAATAAGCTTGCTAAGCTTCTTGCCAGCATGGTGGGTACCCAGGATATTGTTTCATCTTCTGAAGTGGTTTCAACTCTGGACTTGTTTTGCTGCGGCGTTTATTTGCACTGGTCGCCAACTATGACAACCGGTGTATGTAATATGCTTCTTTGTTCCCTATATTTGCACTAGTTGTGAACTTTGATGCCTAGTGGATGTAATCTGTGTAATCGCCGTAATATCCTAGCATTAGTTGCTTGCTTATTTATTTTCTTATAGTCTTATTTATTTGTTTGCTTGTAGTTCTGCAGTTCTTTTTTCTTGGTTTCCTAGTGGCCGCAATAACCTATTTTTTAAAACTAGGCCACAATAACCATGTGCAACATACGGACCGTTGTAACCATGGTCCTGCTATCTGCTGTAGTGACCATGGCCCTCCTACGGGCCTTCTACGGGTCGTAGAATCAATGGCCTTCGACGGGCCGCATGATCGATTGGCTAAACATGGGCCGTACTATTTGTGTGCCAATAACGGACCGAAATATGGGCCGTAAATGGGCTAGAGTGGGAATTTTCAGTTTATGGGCCCACCATAACAGGCCGTTAATAGGCCGATGAGTATAACGGGCTTAATTCTATCGACAGGCATAATGGGTTGTTATTGGGCCGTATTTGATGACGCTATGAAAATGGCCCAATGGATTAACGGGCCGACTTTAACCACGGGCTGAATTTGGCCGACAAGCAGAACAGGCTAGTAACGGACCATAAGTAATCAAATGATGCAAATAAGCCCAAGAATAAATCGGCCCTTAGAAGGCCGAAAGATAACACGGGCTGGAAATGGCCATTGGAATAATGGGCCGTTAATGGTATTAAGCGATAAACTGTTCATTATGGGCCAGTTTCACCACGGGCCATTGATGGGCCAAGAGTTACAAAGGGCCTCAGATGGGCCAAAAGACGTCATGGGCCATACATGGGCCAAAAGTCACAACGGGCTGGAATCATATTGGACGACCCAGATGACGCTACTGGGCCTAATTCGGATAGGCCATAACGGGTCGTTAACAGGCTTTCCATGGGCTGGGCCGCTACCTTTTGACCAAGTCAAATGGACCGGCCTTTTGACCTGAATAGGCCACTGTTGGGCCGAGCCACGTGTCGACGTATCATAGGCGTGTCCCGTCCATTCACTGCATGACATCAGTCCCTATGCTGAGCTGACACGTGGATCCGCCGGCGAATGAGAATTTTACACGTGGAAAATCCCCATTGGTCCGGGCTGTTAACGGGTTATCGGATCCAAACCGGAACCCGATAGCTTAATGGCAACCCATTTCAATGGATGCCACATGTCGGTTACCCTTGACGAAAACACTTCCATTACGCGCCATTTATCATCAATGAAGTGGACACTTTCGTGATGATAATTTTGGTATTGTCATGGAACACTTCTACGACAGCACAAGTATCGCTATCTTGATTCTTCATAAAATCATCATGGATGTACATGCATGACAGAAAACGTGACCTACTGTGACAAACATGTATCATCAAGGAAGTGTTTTTTTGTAGTGGTTGGGTGGGTGCATGTGTACGTGTGAGTGTTGCATGCATGCAATTTGTTGTGCATGTGTGCGTGTGTGTATAATCACCACACTAGCTCCTGTGTATTAAAAGAGCCGGCTCAACATACCAATACAAGGCCACCTTGTCCGCTGTGCCCGCGGTCATGACTTCGAATACCTTCTAATACCCATCATGCAATAATTTATTTTTGATTGTTTTCATTCTTATACCCGCCGACAGGTGGGCCCTATGGTAGTGCGATAATGTCTACTGGTGATGCAACACTAGATGCACCACGTGGAGCGTTTAACTGGTCAATTAATCATGTCTTCAACAAATACAGAGCTCTACGGTGAGCCCGTGACTGTATAATAACCACAAGACATATATGGTGACCGTAATGAGTGGATTCTGAAGTCCAGTGAACGTATCATGCTTTCGCTTCAAATACAGTGATCGTCGGTGTATATCTCACGAGAGAAAGATGAAACATGCATGAATGCAATGGGGGCGTACTTTTAGAGGGCCTAGAAATAGTTTGTGTGCGTATGTGTCGATGTACTAAAGTTTGGGTCGTTTAGTACCTCATACTTGTGCACGGGCAGTTGTAGCCGTACCAGCGGCAAGGCCTGCCGGAGGACAGCTGGAAGCAAATGCGAGATTATCAAGGAAGTATTCAGGCCAATGATCAGAAGATAGAAGACCGGGGGCTTGGCTCCCAGCAAGATCTTTGCCTGGATGGCCGCGAAGTCCCGCCAAGATCCTTGCCGAGATGACCCGGCAAGATCCGCACCCGACATGGTTCCGCCACCCTGCCTCCGCTCCAGCGCAGTGACCAGCCTGTCAGTTTTGTCCTCCTTCTGGTTGCGTGGCATGATTCTAGTGGTGAATGGGCTTAAGCGGTGCTGATGGGACGGGCCCCTTTTTCTGTCCCCAAGAAAGTAAGGACACCTAAACGGAACATTTAATGTGTTTGTCCTAAATCGTTTGTGATAAGTGTGTAAACACTGTAGCTACTTTACACCTCAATGTATGTACCGAACGCCACTGTTGGTGACCCCTTGGATGTATAAAAGGAGGCCCAAGGCATAGCTACAGAGGTAGGACACTCTCTAGCCCATTCTGCATGCGTAGCTGCTGCTTGAACGTACTGTTCATTGCAAGCGCTCCTGGAGCTTGGGCTTAAACTTCCACAATAAACTAAAGCAGGAGTAGGGTATTATGCTTCTCAGCGGCCCAAACCTGGGTAAAATTTCCCTTGCGTTGATCATTGGATCTGCTCTTTATGCATACCTCTCTCCCTGCCAAATCGTAAAGGGGTCCACGTGATCCCATAGGTGTCGCACGCCGACATCTTTGGCGCGCCAGGTAGGGGGGAAGAAGGTTGCGTGAACCTGATCTAGTGATCAGCGTGTCAGTTTCTTGATCGTTTTCGTCGCCATGGCCCCCAAGAAGAAGGGTTTGGCGGCGGCTGGTCCATCTGCGTCTGGCCGGCCCATGCCTTCACGGACGGGCGACGACATGGACTAAGATGGAGGAGGTGGAGGTCTTGAGCCTCCACGGTGTTCTGGCGGACAAAGCCAGGCGAGCGGCGTTGTTCGCAGCGGCGACAACGACCCGTGCACCACCAGATCGAAGGACTGAGCCGTGCTACCCACAGGTGGCGTGGCGAACTCCAAGGACGGGACGGCGCCTTCCAAGACACCCGAGCCGACGCATGCACTGCGGCCTTCTTAGGTCGCGCGTGACATGCAGCGTCGTGACGACGGTGGTTCCATGCGTCCTGAAGGAAAGGCCCCCATGCATCATTCCCAAGATGCGCGCGACCAACATGCACACCAAGATGTTGGTGGAAGCGTGGTGCGGTCACGGGACCGTGACGGAGCTCCTTCTAACATGGTTAGGAGTCAGAGAACCTCACATACCTCGCACATCTCGCCGCCGCCTACAGCAGCAGAGGCATTGGCACGAGCACAACTGCTTTTGAATTTCCCTCCCGCTCCGGAGAAGCTCGACGAATGGCGAGCTGCTATTCAAAGCCTGATTGGCTTCGCCAACGGTGATGGACCACAGCGGGCGGAGCCTTCGCGGCGGCGGTCCGTCGAACCGACGCGTGCCGATGGCGAAAAGACTGGAGGTAAAGCGACTACGGTGCACTCTCCTTCACAATAGCAACAGCGGTCGCTTGCTCGGTGGACCAACGTCTGTGATGGCGATTCCATGGCGTCGTCCAATCTGCGAATGCGCCGCGATCAGCGTCAAGTTCTTTGGGAGCGAAGCAAAGAAGATGCTCGAACTATCATCGAGCGGCGACGGGAAGCACGCCATCAATCTGATAGGAGCGCAGTGCCTACTATCGACAAGCCTGCGCCAGGGGATCCTGGTGACTTGCCTTATGAGGTGGGGTGTCCAGCGTTTACCCGTGAGCTGCGGCGAGTCCAATGGCCCAATTCCCAAACATTCAAGCCAGAGGTCCCGGAGAAATACGATGGCAAGACTCACCCGTTGGTGTTCCTGAGCATCTACACTATCGCGGTGCAGGCTGCCCGAGCTCGAGATGACAAGATACTCGCCAACTACTTCCCGTTGGTGCTTATGCCCAACGTCAGGTCGTGGTTGATGCATCTGCCAGAGAATTCCATTTCTTCCTGGTTAGACTTGTGTCACCAGTTTGTTGGCGCCTTTGTCGGAGGCCATCAAGCTCCTGGCCAGGAAAGTGATTTACACCTCATCCCCCAGAAGGAGGGCGAGCCCTTGCGCAAGTTCATATAGAGATTCAGCCGCGTACAGTACAATATCCCAGACATTAATCCCGCCGCCGTTATTAGCGCGTTTCACCAGAACATGCGCAACCGCAAGATGCGAGAGGAGCTGGCGATGAACAAATTCAGGGAGATTGCTGAGCTCTATGCTCTGGCAGACAAATGTGCTATAACTGAAGAGGGAAGGAGACTCCCCGGCGAGAACGTCGGCGCGGAAGTCGACTCTGAAGATGAAGATGCCGCCACCCCGACATGAAAAGGTCGGTGGCGTAACAGGAAGCGTTAGGGCAAGACTGTGCTTGTTGTCGAGGAATCTGAAAACCCCGGCACCACCAAGAAGGCCAAGGTCGATGGCCCCGGCAAGGATGTTGCCAGGTGTCCCTCCTGTCAGGCCTTGGCGGCTGCCGAAAAGCCGGAGGGCTCCGACAAGCAATATTGCAAGATCCATCACACCAAGGGCCATGACCTCCAGAATTGCCGGCAAGTTGAACAGCTTGTCAAGAGGCAGAAAGCTGAATACAAAAGGCGAGATAAGGAGAGAGCCCAAGATGGTGCTGAAGGGTCCGGCAAGAAATGCGGTGGCCGAGGAGGTCGCCGCGGCAAGGCTAAGCAACAGAAGGAGAGGCCCGCTCGAGGCTGCGACAAAGAAGAGGGGGGTGAAGATGACAATGAAGAGGACAACGACTCCAGCGAGCATGAGTTTCAAAAGGCTACGGAGGCTATGTGCCTTGACGGAGGTGCCTCGCTGCATTCTTCTCACCGCCAACTTAAACAGTGGGTACGAGAGATCAATGCGGCGGAGCCGTCGGTCGATCCTCGGAAGCCTCTAAAATGGTCCAGCACACCTATCATTTTTGACGTTGAGGATCATCCTGATCGCACAACTGCGATCGGGTGCTTGCTATTGTTGGTTTCACCAACGATTCGCAACCTCAAGGTAACAAAAATGTTAGTTGATGGTGGGGCCGGTTTGAATCTGATCTCGCCTAGTGTGATCAAGAGGTTGCAAATTCCTGACGAAGATCTCAAGGAAACGGGCACGTTTCAAGGGATCAATCCAGGAAGGAGCCAACCGAAGGGCAGGATCACATTACCGGTGACATTTGGCAGTGAGCTGAACTATAGAACAGAAAAGATCGTTTTCAACGTCACCAAGATTCCGTTGCCATATAACGGGATTCTCGGTCGTCCAGCACTGGCCAAGTTCATAGTGGCCTCGCACTACGCTTACAACGTATTAAAGATGCCCGGCACGATGAGCGTCATCACTGTCAACTCTGACAAGAAGGATGCGCTTATCTGTGCCGACCAACTCTACCGGGAGGCAGTTGCAGCATCTGCCGCCAAGGCAGTTGCTCCTGCCACTGAAGCTCCTGGGGGGAAGAAGAAGACCGGCAAGACCTCTAGCACACACTCCGGCAAGCGCACCTCCTCGGAATGTTGCGCTCTCGTCGAGGATGTGCCGGAGAGCTCCACCGGCAAGAGCAAGAAATCCAAGGCAGCTCCGCCAGAAACCAAGAAGGTGCCCATCAAGGAGGATGGTACGGGAGGAACTTTCACCATAAGTTCCACCCTCAATGACAAATAGGAAAGCGTGCTCGTTGCTTTCCTGCGGGCGAATATCGATGTGTTTGCATGGCAACCATCTGATATCCCAATGTTCCCAGGGAAGTAATTCAGCACCACCTTGCTATCTGTCCTCATGCATGACCCGTCAAGCAAAAGGTTAGGAAGCAATCTTTGGAACGACAAGAATTTATTGCCGAAGAAATTAGGAAGTTGGAACCGGCAGGTTTGGTTAGAGGAGTGCTCCATCCGACGTGGTTGGCCAACCCGGTTGTAGTGTGCAAGGAGAATGGAAAATGGAGGCTGTGTATTGACTATACAGATATCAATAAAGCCTGTCCAAAAGATTCTTTCCCCTTGCCGCGCATCGACAAGATTGTGGACTCCACTGCCGGCTGCGATCTGCTGTCGTTTCTCGACGCCTATTCAGGGTACCATCAGATTTTCATGGCCAAGGAAGATGAAGAGAAAACCGCATTTATCACCCCGTCTGGTGCATATTGTTTCTTACGTATGCCCTTCTGGTTGAAAAGTGTTGGTTCAACTTTTGCAAGAGCGGTCCAGGTTCGTTTTGAGCCCCAGCTACATAGAAATATGGAACTTATATGGATGGTATAGTGGTTAAAACCAAGGACAAAGCAACGCTCATACAAGATTTGGATGAGACATTTGCAAATCTGCGCAAGATCAATCTGAAGCTCAATCCCGAGAAGTGCGTGTTTGGCATTCCATCCAGCAAGCTTCTCGGGTTGTTTGTGTCTCAGCGTGGGATCGAAGCAAATCCCGACAAGATCAAGGCGATTGAGCATATTGAGGCACCAAGACGCGTCAAAGATGTACGTCGACTTGCCGGCTGCATTGCTGCTCTGAGCAAGTTTATCTCCAAATCTGCTGAGCGCGCCCTGTCCTTTTTCAAAATCTTGAAGAAGGTAGGTCCAATGAAATGGACTCCGGAAGCGGAGGCAGCGCTGCAGGATTTGAAGAAATACCTCTCCTCTCCGCCGATACTAGTCGCGCCTAAGCCACGAGAGCCGTTGTTGCTATATTTAGCAGTGATGAATCAAGTGGTTAGCGCTGCGTTAGTAGCGTAGAGAGAAGCTGATGAAGAAGCAGCAGCAATGGTAAGCCCGCCAAGTGACGAGCTGGAGTCTTCTCCGGCGAGGTCTGGTGCCGACAAGGCAGGATTTGCAAAGTTGAATGAAGCAGCGCAGAGGAAGACGATGGTGCAGCGCCCAGTTTATTTTGTCAGTTCCCTTTTGCAGGGGGCTAGGTCAAGATATTTTGGTGTGCAGAAATTGCTCTTCGGCCTCCTTGGGACCTCGAGGAAGCTGCGCCATTATTTCCAAGCGCATGAGATTACCATCGTCACTCGCTTCCCATTGCAGCGGATTTTACGAAATCCAGATGCGACCGGCAGGATTGTGGAGTGGGCGTTGGAATTGTCAAGCTTTGATCTCAAGTTTGAAAGCACTTCAACAATTCAGAGCAAAGCCTTGGCGGAGTTCATTGAAGAATGGACCCCAACGCCAGATGAAGAAAGTCAAGAGACAACTCTCCCCGGTAAGGAAACAGACCGAGAATGGATTATGTATTTTTACGGGGCTTTCTCGCTGCAAGGCGACGGTGCAGGCGTGTTGCTTGTCGCACCCACCGGAGAGCACCTCAAATATGTAATTCAAATGCACTTTCCCCGGGAGAGATCAACAAACAACACTGCAGAATATGAAGGGCTGCTTGCCGGTCTCAGGATCGCGGCGGATCTTGGAATTAAGAAGCTCATCGTCAGAGGTGATTCACAGCTTGTCGTCAAGCAAGTGAACAAAGATTATCAGAGCCCGTTGATGGAAGCTTATGTAGAAGAAGTGAGGAAATTGGAGGAGCGCTTTGACGGTCTGCAGACAGAGCATGTTCCTCGAGCGGAGAATGACATTGCTAATGACCTGTCAAAGTGTGCTGCCCTTAAGTTACCTATGGAACCAGGTACTTTTATGCTTCGATTGACTCAGCCATCTGTAACACCATCAGCAAGGCAACATAAGCGACGGAAGTTGAGTTCTAGCCAGTACTTCCCAGCAGAGCTCCCAGAAGCCGCCAACAAGGAAGTTGCCGGGAACAACGACAAACTTGCCGGGGAACAACGGGCTCCGGCGAGGTCTCAGGTTCTTGCCGTCGAGACAAATGCTCCCGCGGTAGAAAGTATGCCTTTAGTCCTTGCTATTGTGCCTCAGGCTCCGGCATGGGCACAACACATCGTCCAGTTCCTCCAAACAGGGGAACTCCCCGAAGAGCAGGAAGAAGCAGAGAAAGTAGCCCGTCGGTCTAGTATGTACCAGTTCGTGGATAGCATCCTGTACAGAAAAAGACCGAACGACGTGAAATTGAAGTGTATTCCTCGGGAAGATGGACTGGAGCTGTTGGCAGATATACATGGAGGCATATGTGGCTCCCAAATAGGTTCAAGGGCTCTTGTCGGTAAGGCATTCCGGCAAGGTTTCTTTTGGCCCACTGCCCTCCAGGATGCAACTGCACTACTAACCAAGTGTGAAGCGTGCCAGTTTCATTCAAAGAAATTGCATCAGCCAGCTCAGGCTCTTCAGACAATCCCTCTTTCCTGGTCATTTTCGGTCTGGGGGCTCGACATATTGGGCCCTTTTCCCCATGCTACCGGGGGCTTTGAGTACTTGTACGTCACCATCGACAAGTTCACAAAGTGGCCGGAGGTGGAGGCAGTGAGAAAGGTGACAGCACAATCAGCCGTCAAATTCTTCAAGGGACTAGTTTGCCGTTTTGGAGTCCCAAACAGGATCATCACCGACAATGGCACACAGTTCATGAGCCACACCTTCATGCAATACATCCAAGGCATTGGCAGCAAAATTTGTTTTGCTTCTGTTGCTCATCCAAGAAGCAACGGCCAAGCAGAAAGGGCAAATGCTGAAGTGTTGTGAGGGCTCAAGACCAGGACTTTTGACAAGCTGAAAAAGTGTGGAAGATGCTGGATTGATGAGTTACCGGCGGTTCTTTGGTCAATCAGAACGACACCAAATCGAGCCACCGGCCAGACACCCTTCTCCCTAGTATACGGGGTAGAAGCAGTTCTCCCCACGAAACTCATATACGGGTCACCTTGAGTGCTCGCTTATAATGAGCTTGAGCAAGAGCAGTTGCGGCAAGATGACGCCATGCTCCTTGAGGAAGATCATCTTCAGGCTGCTGTGCGAGTTGCACGCTACCAGCAAGCCTTGCGCCGCTACCATAGCCGCAAGGTTCATGCCCGAAGTCTTGAGGAAGGCGACCTTATTCTTCGGTGCGTTCAATCGGCCAAGAAATCCAACAAGTTGACGCCAAAGTGGGAAGGCCCTTATTGGGTAGTACGAGTCACCAGGCCTGGTGTTGTCCGCCTGGAGACCGAGGATGGCATTCCAGTGATCAATTCCTGGAATATCAAACATCTTTGTAAGTTCTATCCATAAGGCACGGTTGCCGGGTCTCCCGGCAACCACCTTTTGTGCAAGTTTTGCCGACAAGGCATGTAATTCTTTGTACAAAGCCAGGCGCAGACCCTGTGCGTAGACGAATAAAACTTAAGTGTTTTACAATTCCTGTCGATTTTCATGTCACACTATATGCATGTTTGTCTGAGATATTGTAAACCACTTGCTTGCGGTAAGCGCTAATGAAGCGCCAAGGTTCCATATCCTTGTTTTCTCTTCTTTCTTTTTCTCAAAGGATAGAAGGCTCCTTCGCATCCAACTTTACCGGGGGGAGTATGATGGTATGGATACCAACAGGCGACGTTCAAGGTTGACATCTTGCCGGAAGGAATACAACAACAAAAAGATAAGTTGCAGAACTCTAAGTGAATTTCTTTTTACTTAAAGGCCATTTTCCTTGAACGATTTTGGCTTTTGTATGGAAAACCTGCATGCGAAGGAACCTTGTCGTGATCGGTTGCGCCCTTACTCTGTTTCGAGTCCACTCAATAGTTTAGGTGGCTACATTGAAACCGTCAAGGATACCTTGCCGGTAGCGACACCTCCAGCGGGCTGTTAAAGACCCGCATCTAGCGCTCGCGGCAGGACACGCGCACCGGCAAGCTTCCAATAAGCATAGGGCACACACCATACAGAAAGGAATCCGACAAGGGAAATAGCATGCATTCATCCAAAACAGAGCAAGTTATATTACATTGATGATTGCCGCGTTTCTAACTAAAGATGAAATTGTCTTTGGCATGGAATAGTAGCGGCAAAGATGAGGCAAAGTGACTATTCCCTACGCTGACCCTCGACCTTCTTGACTTGGCTAACCTTGTCGACGATGGGCGCGATGAGCTCTTTGAGCGCTTCGAGGTTTGCATCCTTCGGCAAGCTGTCGAGAACGTTGGTGAGGTTGATGCCGGGGTTCTTGTGCACCACTTTGACGAACACCTTGAGAAGGACGGCCCGTCAGAGTTCGCGGGGTTCGTTGGCCAGATGGGTTGCTTGTTCAGAATGGAGCAGCTTCAAGGCATCGACAATGCCCTCGAAGAACATGGTCATCTTGGCGCTCGAGGACACCCTGTTGTCGGAGGAATAATTAAAGTTCCGCAGGCCCATGCTGGATAGTTCTGCTTCAAGCCTCTCCACGACGTCGACAAGGCGCTCGGTCTAGATCTTCACACCTTTCTCAAAATCATTGTAAGAGGCGGCGGCGCTGTTGAGCAGGTCCTTCCCATTCTGAAGGTCTTTGACCAAAGCCTTCCCGCGAGTCTTGCCGTCCTCCAGGGATTTCTCCGGCGTGGTCAGCTTCAGAGTCAGATCAGCGATGGATTCTTTGGCTGCGGTGAGCTCTTTGATCTTGTTGGACATGGAGGTTTGCATCTCCGCCAAGCTGTAGAGAGTCTTCTCTCTGTCAGCTTTGTGCGTCGAGAGCTCCTTGCCATGTTCCTCGAGGTCCGCCTCTAGCCTCTTTACTTTATCATCCAGCTTGTTCTTGGCAGCCTCTGCAGCATTGACAGCATCGATGGCTTCCTTTAACTTGCCAGCGTGATCTACAGTTAGAGCTTCGAGCGTCTCCTTGTGTTTCTGCTCTAGCTCCTGGGTCTGCAGTGCGACAAGTTTTTCGATCGCCTCATCCTTGCTGCGGAGCTTGGCGGCAAGTGCCTTCTCGCGAGCGGCAAGGTCTTCTTCCTGAGCATCAAGCCCGACACGAAGTTGTGTTAAGCGAGCTTCTTCTGCAGCGGCCTGCTGCGCGGCCTCTTCCTGTGCTTTCTCAGCGTCAGACTGCTTCAAGAGGAACTCGTTCCAACTTTGGCTCAGCTGTTCCCGGCCAGTCATCAATTCTTGAAAAGCCTCAGTGTACCAGACTCGTGTTTGCTTGACGCGCTTCTGGAAATCCTTCTTTGCTGCTTCAGTAACTGCCGCCCTGGAGTCCAGTTTCTCTTTCCGGGCGCGGTAAAGGGCCTGGAGCTTGTGAAAGTTGTTGCTCATGGCTTGAAGGAGCTATTCTTCCTCGGACCCGCTGCTGCTGGCGCATGGCTTGTCGACAGTTTTGAGCCCGGTAGTAGTGTTGACATCTACATGAAAGATTTCCCCTTCAGTTGACACCCCAGTGCTTGCCGTCCCTGGTATGCTGACAAACAGGTTGTCGCCAACTTTGAGGTATTTGCTTGACGGGGGGACCTCGGATGTTGACGGTTGATCTTCGACAACCATGTCACCGGCGACTGGGGGCTCCGTGACCGGTGCAGCGTCAGGCGCTCCTGTGGTAGGAATGCCATCAGTATGGTCACTGGTCTCCTTGCCGGCCCTCTCAGCAGATCCCTTGGCGGTTTCTTCTTGTGCGACCTTGGTGGATTCGTCAGCAGTGACTTTGTCGGCCTCGGCGGCAGCATCCTTGGCGGCCTCCTCGATGACGATGTCAACGTTCATCTATTCCATCGAGGGAATATCTGAAGACCAGGGGAAGAAACAAGATGAGACTGAGGTTGAAGTTCAAGAAGACAAAAATAAAGAAAGAATAACAAGTACTTAGAGGCAAGTGGTTTACTTGTGTTGAGCTGTTGAGAGGTGGGTTCTCCTTTCCCGGCAACATTGGTTGCCTGTGTAGGACTGCCAGTGCCCATGCTTGCCGGCTCCTCTTCGACGCGAATGGGCTCGTCGGTGGAAGCCCTTGCCGGGGATTTACTTCTGGGCGGCGTGGTTGACGGAGGCGGCATGTCAGGGACGGCCTCCGATGGCTCTTCCTGTTGCCATTCTTCTCCTACAAAGCCCAGTGATGTCAGTAACAAAGATAAAACATCTCCACGCCCGCCAGTAGGAAAATGAGTAGTGTACTCACCCTGAGGGCTGGGTTGGGGGCTGCGAGGAGGACTAAGCTCCGGGCTGATGACAATGAGCTCTGGCGCATCCACGGTGCTTGCCGGGGGCTCATCACCCGTTGAAGTCTTAGCCCTCTTCGCCATCCTTTGCGCCAATGTTTCTGTATCCCTGCGGAGACAAGCCAAAGCAAGACAAGTGAATTAAGCAAAATTAGAACTTAGAAATTAAGAGACGCGATGGGACCCTTACTCTTCTCTTTCTGGACTGAAAGCGGAGAGGTCGAAGTCGACCTCCACTTCAGTATCTGTGTGAGGGGGCGGAGAAGGGGTCCTGGGTTGCTTGGCTATCCCAGAGGCGGCAGGTCAGCGTGATCCTGTTGCTCCGGCCGTTGGCGCTGTTGCATGAGACGCTCCCGTCGTTCCAGCTGTTGCCGCGGCCATGCATCTCGTACGTCGCGTGGGCTGTTGTTGAGCTTCTTGCCGCTGCGCAGCCTTGCTGGCCGCCTTCTTGCCAGGAACCTCACCACTCGAGGGGGGTTGGTTTGCTGGGATGCCAGAGGCAGCTTTCCGAAGAACGCATTTTTTCTTCTCTGGAGCTGGGGGCTCCTCGTGCAACTGTCCCTCAGCTGTGTCCTCGCCAGAAGGGTCCCCGGCAGCCGTGTCGCTCTGTTCCTCAGCAGCCTCATCCTGCCCGGCAAGGTCCTCTTCGGACATCACTTCTTCTTCGCCGGCCTCCTCTTCCGTGAAGCCAACGCTGCCGGCCTGCGCAACAAGATTTGCCTCTTCCGCCCTGCTGGCGATGTACGCCACCTCTTCATAAGTGGTGGGACGGATAAGGTTGGTCTCTTCACGGATGGCTCTCTCCGACAGATTGTCGAAGACCGCCTGTGCGCGCTCTGCAGATGGTTCGACCCAAGTTCCATCAAGGCCGTGGGCGTTACACGCCGGCATCATGGCGATGATTGAGGTCAGAGTAGAATTGTTGCATAGAGGGATTATGTTTGCCGGCAGCTTGAACTTCCCGTCAGGCCTAAACAGTCTGTGGCAGAGGGCTGTATGCTGCATAACCGTCAAGTTGTTATTCAAACCTGGACGCAACCTCATGATATCTGCAGCATTCTGAAATTCCCAGGCTGGTCTTCCTTTGTTATGCAAGGGGGCGATGCGGCGTCGAAGGAAATCAGCGCCAACCATTTCTATTGTCAGCCCGGCAGCCTTGAGACGGTGGATTCTGGTAATAGCAACTGTGAGTTTCTCATCTTGAGGATCGAGGGAACTCCAATTGTTGCCGCGGACCACTTTGGATTGTCGGGGCAGTCAGAAAGACTGAAAATCCTCCTCCTTGATCCAGCACCATTCGCCCCGCCATTCTTCCCACTTGCTACGGTAAAGCCCTT
This sequence comes from Thinopyrum elongatum, assembly GCA_011799875.1. NCBI lineage: Eukaryota > Viridiplantae > Streptophyta > Magnoliopsida > Poales > Poaceae > Thinopyrum > Thinopyrum elongatum. Next base: position 239,660,195 of record CM022300.1, read on the forward strand.
CTGGGTATATCTCCTTATTCCAGGCCCTTGGAATCCAGCTGATAGAACCAGAAAGGGCCTCTCCTTTCTCAATCCGGGGAATGAAATAGTGGCAGAAGAGGGTTGTGTTGGGGATTATTCCGGCAAAGTTTTCGCAGAGATGGGCGAAGACTGACATACATGTCACGGCATTCGGCGTGAAATCCAAAAGATGGAAGCCGTATGTGTACATGATGTCGTTGAAGAAATCAGAAAATGGAGGGCAGGGCCCGCAATAGAAGAATGCGACAAAGAAATAAAATTTATCTGGGCCGCCCTTGGAGGAAGCAGGATTCACGCGGGTGGCGAGGTGAGCTTTCGTCTTCCTCCCCCACATGCACAGGTACCGCTCCTTTAGGGCGTTCGCATCGAGCGTCGGGGCGAAGATGACGTGTTCCTTCCGCATCTTCACTAGCTCGCTCTCCTCGACGGCTTTTACTTCTTTACCCTTGCTCGCTTTGGGTGGCATGGTGGCTGTAGAAGCAAGGATCGAGGATGATGAGGGCGTGGAGGCGGTGGATGGATGAGAGAAGTTCTTCTTTGAGTTTGAGGAAGAAGACGGCGGCGGTTTCCAGTTTGGAAAGGATGGGAGGTAAATGAGTGGCGCCTCTGCGGATTCCTTTTTATGGGGAAGGCGTAGGGCTGCCTCCTTTCTAATCAATGTAAATGCGCTTTTGCCAGCGCACTGTTACTGCGGTCGTTCCACACATTCCCACATCGCGCGTTTATTACGAGTCGTGGGGAAGCACGGTAAACAAGATAATAGTAGCTAACTTCTACCATGTGTGCCCGTGCACTGTTTGGGCCTAGCCCAACAACGCCTCGCACCCGTGTATGGCCTAGGCCCGGGGGCTCCTGTCGGTGTACTAAAGTTTGGCTCCTTTAGTACCCCATACTTGTGCACGAGCAGTTGTAGCCGTACCAGCGGCAAGGCCTGTCGGAGGACAGCTGGAAGCAAATGCGAGATTATCAAGGAAGTATTCAGGCCAATGATCAGAAGATAGAAGACCGGGGGCTTGGCTCCCGGCAAGATCTTTGCCAAGATGGCCCGCAAAGTCCCGCCAAGATCCTTGCCGAGATGACCTGGCAAGATCCGCACCCGACATGGTTCCGCCACCCTGCCTCCGCTCCAGCGCAGTGACCAGCCTGTCATTTGGGTGTTGTCCTCCTTCTGGTTGCGTGGCATGATTCTAGTGGTGAACGGGCTTAAGCAGTGCTGATGGGACGGGCCCCTTTTTCCGTCCCCAAGAAAGTAAGGACACCTAAACGGACACCTAAAGGGAACATTTAATGCGTTTGTCCTAAATCGTTTGTGATAAGTGTGTAAACACTGTAGCTACTTTACACCTCAATGTATGTACCGAACGCCACTGTTGGTGACCCCTTGGACGTATAAAAGGAGGCCCAAGGCATAGCTACAGAGGTAGGACACTCTCTAACCCATTCTGCATGCGTAGATGCTGCTCGAACGTACTGTTCATTGCAAGCGCTCCCGGAGCTTGGGCTTAAACTTCCACAATAAACTAAAGCAGGAGTAGGGTATTACGCTTCTCAGCGGCCCGAACCTGGGTAAAATTTCCCTTGCGTTGATCGTTGGATCTGCACTTTGTGCATACCTCTCTCCCTGCCAAATCGTAAAGGGATCCACGTGATCCCATAGGTGTCGCACGCCGACAGTACGTGAAAGGGGCGTAGAGGGGGGTTATGTGATGGAGATAGATGCTCTTCGTTTCTCTTTATTATGACTAACTTTATAGTATAAAAATATAAAAATTCACAATGCGGAATAAATATCATCAGATGCACCATGCAAATTAACTTTCATACTCCATATAACTTTGTAATATTGTGTAGATGTAGACTTTCCAAAGTAAAATTTTGGCCACACTTTGTGTTGTTTTTATTCATAAGGAATGTTGCATGCGAAGTAAAAGTGAAGAGAGGGATTTTTAGATCAATGGGGCACATCATAAGATGTAACATGTGTGAATGTGTACTTGACGTATTAAGCAGGGCATAGAGAGGGTATGTGTACGTATTCGAGAGAGGCATCGATAGAGGGGCCGGGGCATGCGATGAGAGAGAGATAGCATGAGAAATGAGAGAGGCCTAGAGAGAGAGACGAATAGGATGTCTTGGTGAGAGATGGCCTTGAGTGTGTCTAAGCAAGGGAGAAGGGGAGAGAAACATGAGCAGAAATAGTGTCTGCGGTGTGTGTGTTGGTATGTGTGGGTGTGAGAAGATAGCGAGACCTAGGGGTAGAGGGTGTGCGAAAGTGTGAGGTCTGGTGGGCTGAGGTGATGCCCCTAGGTCGGTCCCATCCTGCGCCACATTGGTCGGCCCGTGACGCATTACACGGAGACCCATGGATGACTAGTCGTACAAGACAAAGATACCAGAGCCGTGCAGGACTATGTGTCCACTAAGAAGCTGGCTAGGATTTGTAACCCTAGGTCCTAGGTATGTACAAGCCCGGGGCCTAGTTCGTCGATAGTATACACAAAATCTCTTGGTATTCATGTAGTGCACTTTGTACACACCACTCACAAATATACATGACCGGGAGTACGATATTTCTTGGATCACAACAAGGGCCTGAACTAAGGTAAACCCTTGTCTCTGATTACCATTCATACAACCTAACTGTAAAGGGCATCCTACTGAATGCTCTGCTAGAATCATATTCGTCAACTAGGAAGAGAAGTGGAGACAATGCGTGCGAGATAGGCCTAAATGTAATATGCATGCGGGAGACACGTAGGCAGGGATATGTATAGAGAAAGGGTCGATGGAGATCGTGCATGCGCATGCGTGTGGGAGAAAGAGTGCTTATGACAAAGGTTAGTGAAAACAGTCGTAGATGGTTGTGAGAGAGAGGAAGGGTGATATAGAGAGCATGTGTGCGAGAAAGACACCGGATATACACTGTGTGTGCGTATGTGTGAGAGAGAAAGTTAGCGCGGGTGTGAGGAGGGGCCCAGGGAGAGTGAATCTATGCTTAAAAGACTGATGTACACATTGATTTAAAATATAAATTGTATCCAAATATTTGGATGGGATCATGATATTTGCAATTCGGGTAAGGACCGATCATTGGTTTATCAAAGATCCATATTCTATACAATTTGAGCATGTGTATGTTATTATTCGACATAATTTATCCATAGAGTCAGTATTTTGAAGTCCAGACAATGCGTGGCTTTAGGAATTCAAATATAAACGTGAGTATAGTTTCTGTTGTGCGTGTAAAGCACATTATACATACAAAAGATACATAGTGAACATTCTAAATAGCTAGCTAGGAACTAGCATACATTTGAATTCAACTTAAGGTGGTTTCAAATATTCGAATTCAACATGAAGTCCATTCAATTATTTGAATTCGAGATCATGGCATTTGTAAATCATACCTAAATTAAGGGGGCATCAATCTTTGCTTTGCTTTTGTGCATGATAGTATATATAGTCGTGTACAAAATAGATTCAAATTTACCTCTTCATTCCAAAATAATCTTAGTTATAGGATTTTCATGAGTCAAAATTTCAAAAAGAAGCGCATAATTTGATGAGGTTTTCAAAAATACAAGGTTAAATTTAACGAGGTATATTTAGCTCAGTCCGAACAGTTCAAGAGTACTCTAAACGTGAATGCTTCTGGTTCAAAATTTTGAATGAAGCACCAAAAGAGCCTCTACTCACCTGAAACCATGAGAGACCAATGTTTGGTAGAAGGAAATTACTATTCTTACTCTGACCCGTGAAACCTACTGGCCCGACGTCCAGAGGTCTAAACCGGGGTAGGTTTGTAACTTCATCTAGACGCCACGCAACCACCTCCCCAAAACATTCATACATTGTGGGTGCCTAAACACACATGCGCTAGGCCGAAATCGCTCCCACCCACTAATTGGGACACCTGGGATTACCGTCCAACCCCCGACCCGCAGTATGTCCGAAATTTAAGAGGGGGGCAAAGTCTATACTTTCTCCAAATTTCAAACAAGTGCGTCCCAGACCAAAACATGGTTCCCCCTTAGCTCCCCCTCCCCTCATCTGAGTCCCCATTCATACTCCATGGGTGCCAAAACTCCCTCTACACCAGCTATGAAACCCCAGCATCCTCCGTCCGCCACTCCATCGCACTGATCAATCGCATTCGTCCTCCATCATGCCGGAGCTGATAACCTAACGTCGTCGATCACCGCAACCGCAACCACAACGGCCTCCACGTCTAGCAGTTGAAGCCGAGGCTGAGTTGCCTCCAGGACGCCGACGTGCACCGTACTCGAGCCAGTTCAACCACGCCGTCCTATGCCTCACCGCTGCCGCTCCAACGTCGCAATCGTCCACCACACCAGAGATGTTCCTGCTACGTTGTAGTTCACCGCCTCGGATCTGCTTCCCCACCGCCGACAGACAGGCACCTCAACATAGTTAACAAATTGGCCATGGTTTCGTCCAAGCCTCGACCATCCTCCACAACATTGGGTCCCCTGTTAAAAACAAGAAGATCGACGCGAAATCTGGAGGACACAACATTGGCAACCGGAACTAGTACTCCTCCACTGTTGTTCATGCAAATCTTACGTGTCTGATCGCATGGTATTCGTCCCATAGAAGAAACTGGTGACCTCTTCTTACTGCAACTTCTTCCTGATACTAGATGTTCCTAGTAACTCGCGATGCATAAGGTTTCTCCTCATATACTATTTCACCTTAGCTAGAGGTCCTTCACCCGCCTGGATTTCAATTCGGGGTCAGTTGATTGCCAATTAAAGGAAGCACCGCCCGTGGAGGTGCAAGTCTGCTAGGGAAGCAGCGCCTCGGTGTGTTATCTTAGGGGTGTGAGCGGCGTAGGAGCTGCTGGCGCCCGATCTGGAGGTTGGCCATGCTTAAAGGGATGGCAGGGGGCGGTTCCAAGCACGGCGGTGGGGTGAGGTCGAGGGGAGGGCAAGGCAGCGAAGGCAGGGGTCTAGGTCAGTGGTCACTGGAAAGATCGTCAACAGTGACTGGCGGGAGGTAGACGAAGGCCATCTGCCCATTCCTTGTAGATCGAGCGGTTCAAAAAAAAAGCGACTGCCCTATTTGTTTCCAGTCGACTGTTATTTTCATAGGACCACATGTGGTGGTGTGCTGGAGGAGTACGTGCATTTCCCAGCCATCCCTGTGCTCATATTTCAAAAGCCTAGAATCTAATTTGGTGTGCCATGCATGTTGTAGAGCTATCATATGTCTCCCGTCATTTATTTTTCATCCACCTGCTATCTGCTACTTTTACACGCACTACTTCTGCACACACTTCACCCATACTCTCACTTTTGTTTTTTTGTGCATGGGTATTTCAGCCTCCGACACACTGTTGATAAATACACGAAAGAACAGAGAGAAGTCGCTGTAGTGTGATTCACGGATAGGTACGAAGCGTTTCAACCTTATAAAAGCTCCAGTGTCAGCAGATGGAGACAGTAAACGTAGCTGTGCAGTTGATGATGTCATTCCCCATGAACCACCATCCCAGGTGCTTGCTCTAACTTCGTGGTGTCATATGTGATTGCATGTTGCATATGGTGTCTAGCGTTTATTCGAAAGGCTGAAGCCGGTCTTTATTAAGATAAGGAAAGAGTTTTTTTACATCACGGTGACAGCCGCAAAGAGTACAAGATCACAGAGCACAAGAAGCCTAATAGGAAAGGCACTGCCGAGCCAGTGACAAGCCTAGCATAGATAGGCATCATGTGCAAGCCAACTAAAAAGCCACGGTGGCGGCGAAGCAGCCCGCCTCCCACCAGGCTCTCAGTTCCTCGATGATCATGCTCACCACTCCAGCCGGGTGTCTATCTTGTATTGCTTCCAATTTGGTTAAATTGCATCTTCTTAGTTTACACACTATACCTTTGAATATGACATGCCTTCCTGTTTTTGGTACATACTACATCTATCTATTCACCATGTTCTTACATCAAACTAATGTTCTTGTGTATCCTTCATCAATCACTTATGATGAGACAGTCAGCCCGTGGATTAGTGTGAGAAAAGATACTCTTTTAAATACTATAGTGTCAGCCTCCCCACATGATTCTCAAGAAACAACAAGGCTAGATGAAGATAGTCAAAGTAGCTCTGTAGTTGATGACCACATTTCCCCTACACCACCATCACAGGTGCCTGCTCTAACTTGGCAGTGCGATATGTGGTTGCATGTCGCATATGGTGCCTATCTTGTAATTCTGATAATCTGGTTAAATTGCATGTGCTATTCTACTTAGTTTATACATTATACCTGTTAATTGTGACATGCCTTCCTGTTTTTCTTACATACTACATCTGTCTATTAAACATGTGCTTACATAAAACTACTGTTCTTTTGTATCCCGCATCAATCATTTATGATGAGACACCTTTAGTATGTGCAGCGTGATATTGGTTGCATCTTTCATATGATTTATAGCATGTACTACTTCTAATTTGTTGAAACACCATTTATGTTGAGACGCTTTTAACTTGGTAGAGTCATATTGGTTGCATCTTTCATGTGGTTTCTAGCTTCATTGCTTCTAATTTGTTGAAATGGCTTCTGCTTAGTTTACACAAATAGGTGTGAATATGCCATGTCATCATGTTTTTCGTACATATCTCTTCCTCGTATCATGTGTTTGCCCGATATGTCTCCAACGTATCTATAATTTTTAATTGTTCCATGCTGTTATATTATCAATCTTGGATGTTTTATATTCATTTACTAGCAACCTTATATCATTTTTTGGGACTAACCTATTGACATAGTACCCAGTGCTAGTTGCTGTTTTTTGCTTGTTTTTTTAATTTGCAGAATATCAATACCAAACGAAGTCCAAATGCAACGACACTTTTTGGAGATTTTTTGTGTACACAAGACACCTAGGGAGCCAAAGGAGCACACGGGAGGAGGCCCATGGGGCCCACTAGGCACTAGGGCGCGCCAGAGGCCCCAGGCGCGCCCTGGTGGGTAGTGGAGCCCATGGGAAGCTTCTCCACCGACCTCCGCCTCTATAAATACTCCAAAATCCGAAAAACCTTAGGGGAGTCGATGAAACACTTTTCCAGCCGCCGCAAGTTCCAGAACCACGAGATCCAATCTAGAGGCCTTTTCTGGCACTCTGCCTGAGGGGGAAACGATCACGGAGGGGTTCTTCATCATCCTTGTTGCCCCTCCGATGATGCGTGAGTAGTTTACCAAGGACCTACGGGTCCGTAGCTAGTAGCTAGATGGCTTGTTCTCTCTTTTTGATCTTCAATACAATGTCATATCTTACTACACTAGCAACAAGATTATTGTCCTGCTGTATGAACCACTATACATGCCTAGTAGTAGGAGTACTAGTAGTGTAAGTTCAAGTGGCTGCCGTGTTTCCCACTCCTCCGTCGTAAGAGTGGAAAGTGGAAACGCTTGCTGTAATAATTTTTTTAAGAAATAGTCGCTCTACCGCGTGGATCCTCCTCCACGGTCGTCGGCAACCTTGCTACTCACTTTCACCGACGTGTGGGATAGCCAGCATCGGGGTCCACTTTCTATGCACTGAATTACTCCGTACTAGAGTGCACAACTGCATGATAGATTACCCCGGTCGAAGCGTTGTAGTAATGCCCAATGAGCCGTCAAATCACAAAACCCCACCTTTGCAGCAGTAAGTTGGACGGACGAAGCAACCATCATTTCACTCTTCTCCCTCATCTTCCTCTCTTGAAGAAAACCCAACTCGCTTGTCCCTCATCTTGTTCCTCATTTCTTCAAGAAAACCCCAACATGCTTCTGTCATTGTTCTTCTCTCCCAAAGAAGGAAAGGTGAGGGCATCAATGGTGTTGCTTCTGGCCAAGGCCCCGTCATCTTTTGCAACCCCGTGACCGATCCTAACTCCCTCTTGGTTCTTCTTTTGGGTTTGTGATTACGGTTTTCTTTCCTTCTATTTCTATTTGATAGTTTCTTGATGGACCCTAGAGCACTGGCCAAAGTGATGTCTATGGCTCTAGCCAAAACTATCAAGGCTCAGGGTATGAAGAAGCGCAAGCACCCCGCCGAGACTACCACAGACAAGCTCAAGGCCATCTCCGTGTCCAAGGCCCCCTCTCCAGGATCCCTCATTAAGCCGGTCCAAGTAATATCTCTTCTTGACAATCTTTTTGGTGATCTTGATCATGTTTTTTCATCTAACTTGTAAAGTGCTTGCTAATATGCGAGGTTTATGTAATGTACACGTAGTACTAGTAGTACAACTTTCTGGGCGACCTTGCATGTGATTCTTATGTGCCAAATGACGGTTCTAAATGGCTATTTTGACCAAAACATGCGAGAGATTGACATGCATATGATTTTTGCACATAACACTGATTTCTTATAGATTACTTTCAACTACTTTATGAACATCAATGCTAGCTGTAGGAAATGCAAGATTTTAGCTCTCATGTCTTGGAAGAGAATATAGTAGCCTCAGTAACTTGTGTTATGGATATTGTAAGTAATCCCTCTGTTCACAAATATAAGATGTCCTAACTTTTTTGTGCATCTGAGGTAGACATGTTTTAGTGTCTTTGTTCACTAATTTTTGTGCGTATATGTAGTCTTATATGGAGTAAAATATCAAAAATCATCTTATATTTGTGAACGGAGGTAGTAATAAAATATTTGTTTTCTGTTTGAATTAGAACCAGGTCCACTGTGGATATGAAGTTCCCAAAGTCAAGCCATGTGAACTGGAAGACCTGAGGATGTGTGCTACTAAACTATCCAGCTGCCGAGCCCTTGTAGCCACTTGTTGTGAACAAGTGATTTCCTGTAGCATTGTTGTCAGGCGCGTTCTCATGGGTGTACTTCACCACAACAATTTCCTAGTTGTGCCTTCGATTATGAAGGGTGTGGTTCTTGTAAACCTTCCCAAAAAATCTGATGCGGACTGTCTTCATCGTCATGTTTATGACTGGAAAGACCACTCTGTTAGGTTCTCCAAGGTTGATGAGATGGTGAAGGTGCCGGTAGACTTCTCTCACAAAGTACATGCACTACAAAAAAAGACACATCCGTGGCATTATGGCCCGAACGAATTTTTTTCTGTCATGGTTATGACACTTCTATGACGATAATTGTGACAAAAACACGTATCATCATAGATGTGGTGGGCTCCTACTTCTATGACAAAAAACCATGACAGAAAATGGGCTTTTTGTCCTGGGCGGGCTGGGGACGCACCTGCATGACATTCTTTGGGCCGTCCATGAAATAAAAATCGTGGTAGAAGTGAGGGCGAGTAAAATTTCATGGAGTTCCCGGTTATGGTGGGTGGTCGGGGCCGAGCGATGCAGTGTGGTTTGCGTGTTTCTCTCGTACACGCGATTGCTGTGTGAGGCACTCGCTAACTGAACCCGAGCGATCGATCCCACTACGTACTGAAGCCGATCGATCCCTATGCTGCTAACTGAACCTCAGTGATTCCTTCGCTCGTGCTGCTAACTAAACACGAGCGATCGATCGCTGCTGCTGCTTATACTGAAGCCGATCGAGCCCCCGTGATAGATGTAGCCACCGGGTGTGTTGGGTTGCCTATTGATGAACAATGCCCGTTGCTGCCGCATGCGCGCGATACGTAGAACAAGTCAAGACGTGGTGAGTCGGCCTAGCCGGTTGGTTGCCTGTGGATGAACAGTTCCCTGTGGGGGTTGGATGAACAGGACCCCGCCCGTGTGTAGGCGCGGTGACCGCTGGATGAACAGGACCCCATGGTAGTAGGCGGTTGCCCTTGGAAGAACAGGACCCCGAGGAGGCCGTGCCGCCGTACAGCACACCCAGCCGGTTGGGGGTGGCTGAATAGGACCCCGTGGAGGCTGGGTGAACAGTAGACAGTGGAGGCTGGATGAACAGTAGCCGTGGATGAACAGTGGCTGGTTGTCAGTGCAACAAACCCTGGGTCTGTTGCCCAGACCGTGCACAGGCCTGAAAAGGCAAGCTCGCAACATCCAAATTCAGACCAAGCAAGGAGAGATCAGCTCTTTGAGGAATCAAAGGGCAGATCAAGAGGACCAAGACAAGCTAAATGAGCAAGACACCACTAAGGAGAAACCTCCCTTGCCGGGCAGGCGAGCCTGGCGAGGACGAGGTGGCCCCGAAGTCGAGCCTCAAGACCATCCCGGCAGGCCTGCCGGGTGCTACAAGGGCAAACTACCCCACCAAGGCTCCACCACTCCACCTCACAGCGACGCAAGTCATCGATCGGTGCGGTGTCAAGCTCCCAAGTGACTAAGTGGCTGTTATTTGGCACGTGGCAGCCACATCCTACGGAAATCACCTCCAAATGACACCTGTCCAGTGACGTGTCAAGCAGACAGGCGAGGAGGTTGCCGGGCATGCCACGATGTGACACTAAGCAGCGCATTTAATGCTCTCTGCTCTGACTACAGAGTTAGGTATGATAGCACTGTTCCCTATCTAATCAATACACAATGACTGATTTGCCACTGTGGTGACCCCCTTGATCTATAAAAGGAGGGCCATGGCAACCATAGAAAGGATTCGGACCCTTGTACACTTGTACGTGCGTAGCTACCCTCGCCTCGAGGCAACCCTGCCGGGCAAGACCGCTGCGTTTCCACCACAATCCACCATCAATCCACCAAAGCAGGAGTAGGGTTTTACACCTCGCGGCGGCCCGAACCTGGGTAAAACTGCCCGTGTGATCTCTGCCGTGCTGCGCTACGTTCTCCACTCTTTGTGCAATGTACTCATCCCCCTGCCGAACCACAAGGGGCTGATGGCCCTATAGGTGGCCGTTGTTTCGCACAACATCTTTGGCGTGCCAGATAGGGGGCTGCGCTTGCGCGAACTCGAGAAGCGTACGCAGCGCGTCATTTTCATCATCTTCTTCATCGTTGGCTCCATCATCCATGGTGCCCAAGAAGAAGCCCGGTGCTGCAGCCCATCCGTCCACTTCGAAGGCCCCGTCACAAGTGACCGCCGATGCCGCGGGGGCTACGGGGATGCACAGAGACATGGACACTGCGGGGGACGTGGCCGGCACAGGCGGCGTCGTCCCCACCTCCCCTGCGGCTGAAACAAGGGCAGAAGGCATCGAGGAAGGACAACACCAACAGCATCCCAGCGGCCATGCTCCACGAGGTACGAGTGGAGAAATCATTCCGTCTGCACCTCTCCGCCCAGCTGAAGGGCACAGCTGCAGTGGTGGCACTCGCTCTGGGGGCGAATCGCAATTCTCCAGCCGCTCCCGCCGCGGGCGCGGCCGCAGGGTGTGCGCCACTCCCGGAACGAGCTGCCCCAGCCGATGCGCCAAACGGAGCCGCTGGCCCTCAATCGCCTCCACCTCATCACTACGCCCCCCTGGCGACGGGCTCACGACGACAAGAACACGGCGCAGCTACTACCGGCACCATGAGGAGCCAGGCGACGTGTCGGTGTACCTGAATAGGGGTACCCTAGTACCCCGTACTTGTGCACGGGCAGTACTAGCATCCCGCGGCCAGGCTTGCGGGAGGACAGCCAGAGAGAAGCTCAAGATTATTAAGCCATTCAAGAACAAAGTATACAAAGCAAGAGTTAAGGCCCCGGCAAGAGGAGCTTGCCGGGAGGGACAGCTGAGGCCCAGCCTGAGGTTTGCTGTAGCAGAGTACTTGCCGCGGCAAGGTACTTGCCCCGGCAAGTCATTGGCTGCGGCTAGGTATTGGCTGCGGCAAGATAGCAGCTGCGGCAAGGTACTTGCCCCGGCAAGTTACCTTGCGCGGCAAACTATGGGTTGCGGCAAGCTGTCAGGTGCGGCAAGGTCTTGCCGCGGCAAGCGTTACTGTACCACTGTGCTACTGTGCTGCTCCGGTGCCTCTGCCAGCGTGGCGCTCTGGGTCCTTCCAAGCGTGTGTGGCAGGGCACTGTATAGACAGCGGTACACTGTTGCTAGCGGTGCAGGAGCAGGTGGGATAGGCTTTTCCCACGTCCAAGACGTCCGGGTACATGTATGTGGATAGCAAAGGCATGGGCATTTAATGCCCTTGTCCCCTGCCGTCAGTGGTAGGTAGGACATGTCATCCTGGTAATAATGGCCTTACTGTAGCAACTTTCCACCTCTACCTTTACTGTTTGCCACCTGTTGGTGACCCCTTTGTGCGTATAAAAGGAGGCCCATAGGCAATGTGGAGGGGGGAGGAGGAACGGGGAGATGGAGAACTCCAGTATTGTACGCAGCTGCTCGGTACTGTAGCGCTCCTGGAGCTAGAACAATCATACAGATAATAAACCAAAAAGCAGGAGTAGGGTTTTACGCATCCGTGCGGCCCGAACCTGGGTAAATCTCTCTCGTGCACTGTCGTGTTCTTCGCTAGATTTGCTCTTCGTGCGACCGTCTCTCCCTGCCGAACGTAAAGGGGTCCTTCCCTGGGTCCCATAGGTGATCGCGGATTCGTCCCCGACATCTTTGGCGCGCCAGGTAGGGGAGAGGAGGTTGTGTGAACCTAATCTAGCGATTTGCGCGTTAGTTTTTGGGCCATCCTCCGCCTTATGGCTCCAAAAAAGAAGACTTCGGCCATCGGTGCGTCTACCTCCAACCCGCCTGCTCCCATGCAGGAGGGTGCCGACGTGATTGCGACTGCTGGGGGGACTGGAGAGCGAGAGCTCCTATTACCTCCACCTGTCCAAAACCGGGCCAGCAACGCCAATCTTGGCGCTGCTGGGTCTGGGAACGCAGCGCTGCTCGCTGCTGCTGGCCCTGCAAGCTCCAGAAACGGTGCTGCGCGTTCTGGAATGCCTGCGCCGGTTCAGACGCCGCGGCCTTCGCAAGAAGCCCGTGACAGGCAGCGTCCTGACGCCCCAGGTGCCAGGCGCTCCCTGGATAATGAACTTGTGCATCGATCTCGAGATGCGCGGGGTCACCATACGCAACAACACGTTGGCGGGGTCGAGGTGCGGTCGCCTGGGCGTGGAGATGCTCCTTCTAACACTGTTAGGAGTAAGAGAATCCCACAGTCCTCACGCCACTCGATACCTCCCTCACCAGCAGAAGCGTTGGCCCGTGCGCAGCTGCTCCTGAACTTCCCTCCACCAGCAGATAAGCTTGACGAGTGGAGGGCAACCATTCAGAGCCTTCTCAGCTTCGCTGATGCCGACCCGGTGCGCGCGGCCGACAAGAGAACTGGTGAAAATGCTGTCACCAACAAGAACGGCGAGGGGGCAACAACCGTACACTCCCCGCCCAGACGGCCTCGGTCGCCGACACGTCGAAACGACGCCCGTGGCGATGATTCCACGGCGTCGTCTGACCCGCGAGCTCGTTGTGACCATCGCCTCGTTCTTCAGGAACGCAGAGGAGAAGACGCTTGTACCACTATCGAGCGAAGGAGAGAAGCGCATCGTCAGTCCGACAGACGCGCAGGGCCCGCTGTTGACATGCATGCGCCAGGGGATCCTGGCGACTTGCCGTACGCGGTAAGTTGTCCAGCGTTCACCCGTGAGCTGCGGCAGGTCCAGTGGCCCAATCGCAAGGCTTTCAAGCCTGACGTGCCGGAGAAGTATGATGGCAAGACACACCCGTCGGAGTTCCTCAGCATTTACACCATTGCTGTGCAAGCTGCCGGGGGACGAGACGACAAGATCCTTGCTAACTACTTCCCGCTCGTGTTAAAGCGCAACGTCGTCTCATGGCTCATGCACTTGCCGGAGAACTCCATTTCTTCATGGGCGGACCTGTGCCATCAGTTTGTTGGTGCCTTTACTGGCGGTCATCAACCTCATGGCCAGGAGAGTGATCTTCATCTCATCCCCCAGAAGGAAGGAGAGCCCCTGCGCAAATACATTCAAAGGTTCAGCCGCGTACAGTACAACATCCCAGATGTTCACCCCGCTGCGGTTATTAGCGCGTTCCATCAGAACGTGCGTAACCGCAGGATGCGGGAGGAAATGGTGATGACCAAGGTCAGAGACATTGGCCAGCTATATGCTCTCGCCGACAAGTGTGCGCGCGCTGAAGAGGGAAGGAAACTTCCCGGTGAAGGTGTTGGCGCAGGGGGGAGCTCTGACAGCGAAGGTACCGCCCCGGCAAAGAAGGGCCGGCGGCGGAACAACAGGAAGAAAAAGGGCAAAGCTGTGCTTGCCGTCGAGTAGTTCAGCGGCAACGGCAGCGCCGACAAGGCCAAAGTCGAGGGCTCCGGCAAGGAGATTGCCGCCTGCGCCAACTGTCAGGCCTTGGCAGCTGCCGACAAGCAGGACGGCTCCGACAAGCAATATTGCAAGATCCACCGCACCAAGGGACACGATCTCCAGAACTGTCGACGAGTCGAGCAGCTTGTCGAATAGCAGAAAGCTGAGTATGAGAGGCGCGACAAGGAGAAGGCCCCAGAAGGTGCAGGCGGGTCCGGCAAGAAGCGCACTGCCCGAGGAGGGCGTTGCGGCAAGGCCAAGCAGCAGCAGAGAGACAGGCCTCCTCGTGGCCGCGACAAAGATGATGATGATGATGATCTAGATGATGAAGAATCCAGTGAGCACGAATTTCAGAAAGCCGCAGAAGTCTTGTGTGTTGACGGTGGTGCTTCGTTGCATTCTTCTCACCGCCAACTTAAACAGTGGGCGCGAGAGATCAATGCGGCGGAACCATCTGTTGACGCCAGAAAGCTTCTGAAGTGGTCCGACACGCCTATCGTCTTTGACATTGAGGACCACCCTGACCGCACAATGGCGGTCGGGTGCTTGCCGATGTTGGTTTCACCAACGATCCGCAACCTCAAGGTCACGAAGATGTTAATTGACGGTGGGGCCGGCTTGAATCTGATTTCGCCCGCTGTGCTCCGGAAACATCAAATCCCTGACGGCGAGCTTGAGGAAACTGGTACTTTCCAAGGAGTCAATCCAGGAAGGAGCAAGCCGAAAGGGAAGATCACGCTGCCAGTGACATTTGGCGGCGAGCTGAACTACCGGACCGAGAAGGTCACCTTTGACGTTGCCGATATTCCATTGCTTTATAATGGGATACTTGGCCGTCCAGCGCTCGCCAAGTTTATGGCAGCCTCTCATTTTGCCTACAACGTGTTGAAGATGCCAGGCCCAGTAAGTGTTATCACAGTTCCCTGCGACAAGAAGGATGCGCTTATTTGCGCCGACAAGATCTACCGGGAAGCAGTTGCCGCAACTGCCGCCAAGGCACTTGCCGCTGAAGCTCTCGGGGGGCAGAACAAGAGGAAGTCCGACAAGAGCTCATGTGCCCACTCCGGCAAGCGCACCTCTTCGGAGTGCTGCGCTGCTGTCGAGGACGCACCAGAGAGCTCCACCGGCAAGTGCAAAAAGAATAAAGCCGCTCCGCCGGCGACAAAGAAGGTGCCCGCCAAGGAGGACGGCACTGGTGGTTCCTTTACCATCAGTGCCACACTTGACAACAAATAGGAAAGCGCGCTCGTTGCTTTCCTGCGGGTGAATGTCGACGTGTTTGCATGGCAACCGTCTGACATCCCCGGTGTTCCCAGGAAAGTAATTGAGCACCACCTTGCCGTTTGTCCCCACGCGAGGCCCGTCAAACAGAAAGCCAGAAAGCAAGCTGTGGAGCGGCAAGAGTTTATTGCGGAAGAAATCAAGAAGTTGGAAGCAGCAGGCCTCGTCAGAGGAGTGCTCCATCCTACGTGGTTGGCCAATCCTGTTGTCGTGCGCAAAGCGAATGGAAAATGGAGGCTTTGTATTGATTTCACTGATGTTAATAAAGCTTGTCCCAAAGACCCATTTCCTTTACCCCGCATAGACCAGATTGTTGACTCCACGGCAGGATGTGATTTGCTTTCATTTCTTGACGCATATTCAGGGTATCATCAAATCTTCATGGCTGAGGAAGATGAGGAAAAGACCGCATTTATCACACCCTGTGGCACATACTGTTTCGTACGTATGCCATTTGGTTTGAAAAATGCTGGTTCAACATTTGCAAGAGCCGTCCAGATTGCTTTTGAGCCTCAGCTGCACAGAAATGTGGAAGCCTATATGGACGATATAGTGGTCAAAAGCAAGGACAGGGCTACTTTGGTTCAAGATCTAGAAGAAACTTTTGTAAATCTGCGCAAGATCAACCTGAAGCTCAACCCCGAGAAGTGCGTGTTTGGAGTTCCCTCCGGCAAGCTTCTCGGGTTCTTTGTGTCTCAACGCGGAATTGAAGCCAATCCTGACAAGATCAAAGCCATTGAGCAAATTGAAGCACCGAAGCGCGTCAAGGATGTACGACGACTTGCCGGCTGTGTTGCTGCTCTCAGTAGGTTTATCTCCAAGTCAGCTGAGCGCGCCCTGCCATTTTTCAAAATCTTAAAAAAGGCAGGTCCATTGAAATGGACTCCGGAGGCGGAGGCAGCGCTGCAAGACTTGAAGAGATACCTCTCCTCTCCTCCAATACTTGTCGCACCTAAACCACAAGAGAAATTGTTGCTGTATCTAGCGGCAACCAATCAAGTGGTTAGTGCTGCGCTGGTAGCGGAGAGAGAGGTGGATGAGGAGGCAGTAACTGCGGCAAGCACGTCCAGCGACAAGCTGGGGGCTCCCCCGACAAGTTTTGCTGCCGACAAGGATTCGTCTGCGCAGTCAGGCGAAGTGATACAAAAGAAGAAAATGGTGCAGCGCCCGGTCTACTTTGTGAGCTCTCTTCTGCAGGGAGCTAGGTCAAGGTATTCTGGTGTGCAGAAGCTGCTTTTCGGCCTTCTCATGGCCTCGAGAAAGCTGCGCCATTACTTTCAAGCACATGAAGTTACCGTCGTCACTCGCTTCCCGCTGAAAAGGATTTTGCAAAATCCAGAAGCGACAGGCAGGATTGTCGAGTGGGCGTTGGAGTTGTCGAGCTTTGGTCTCAAGTTTGAGAGTACATCAACCATACAGAGCCGAGTTTTGGCAGAGTTTGTCGCAGAATGGACACCAACGCCAGACGAAGAAATCCCAGAGACGACTCTCCCCGGCAAGGAGACAAGCAAAGAGTGGCTTATGTACTTTGATGGGGCCTTTTCGCTGCAAGGCGCTGGTGCTGGCGTACTGCTTGTCACACCCACCGGAGAGCACCTCAAGTACGTGGTCCAAATGAACTTTCCCAAGGAACAGGCGACGAACAATACTGCAGAATATGAGGGGTTGCTTGCCGGTCTCAGGATCGCGGCAGACCTTGGGATCAAGAAGCTTATTGTCAGGGGAGATTCGCAGCTTGTCGTCAGGCAAGTGAACAAGAACTACCAATGCCCATTGATGGAAGCTTATGTAGATGAGGTGAGGGAGTTGGAGGAACGCTTTGACGGCCTACAAATGGAGCACGTCCCACGTGCTGAGAATGACATTGCCGATGGTTTGTCAAAGCGCGCCGCACTCAAATTGCCTGTGGAACCAGGCACTTTTGTGCTCCAACTAACTCAGCCATCCGTGACGCCATCAGTAGGGCAAGGCAGGAAGAGGAAGTTGGCTTCTGGCGACTACTTCCCGGCAGAGCTCCCCGAAGCCGCCGGCAAGAAGGCTGCCAAAGCCAGCGCCAAAGATGCAGAGGGGCAACTTGCTCCGACAAGGCCTCACGCTCTTGTCATTGAAGCGGGTGCTCCTAGGCAAAAGGCAAAGGGGCAACTTGCTCCAACAAGACTTCGGGTCCTTGTCGTTGAAGCAGGCGCTCCTGATCGAAGCGCTGAGGAGCAAGATGCTCCGACGAGGCCTTGGGCTTCCGTCATTGAAGCAACTGCTCCCGACGAGCTTGTTGAAGGACAGCACGCTCCAGCAGGGCCCCAGGCTCTTGTTGTTGAAGCGGCTGTTCCCGCCAAGCTCGTCAGGGAACGGCCGGCTCTGGTAGAGCGACAAGCTCTTGCCGTAGGGCCTGATGTTCCCGCAGCAGAAGAAATGCCTTTAGTCCTCGTTGTCAAGCCACAGGCTCCATCGTGGGCGCAGCAGATCGTCCGTTTCCTTCAGACAGGAGAACTTCCCGAAGAGCAGGAAGAAGCGGAGAAAGTAGCCCGATGGTCCAATATGTATCAATTTGTCGATGACATGCTGTGCAGAAAAAGACCAAACGGTGTGAAATTGAAGTGTATTCCCCGGGAAGAAGGACAGGAGCTGTTGGCAGAGATTCATGGAGGCATATGTGGTCACCACATAGGGTCAAGAGCCCTTGCTGGAAAGGCTTTCCGGCAAGGTTTCTTTTGGCCCACCGCCCTCCAGGATGCAACTGCACTAGTAACCAAGTGTGAAGCGTGCCAGTTTCATTCCAAGCAGATTCATCAGCCAGCTCAAGCTCTCCAGACAATCCCTCTCTCCTGGCCATTTTCGGTCTGGGGGCTCGACATCCTCGGCCCTTTTCCCCGTGCCACCGGGGGCTTCGAGTACTTGTATGTGGCCATCGACAAGTTTACGAAGTGGCCGGAAGTGGAAGCAGTGAGGAAGGTGACAGCTCAATCAGCCATCAAGTTCTTCAAGGGAATTGTTTGTCGCTTTGGTGTTCCTAATAGGATCATCACCGACAACGGTACCCAGTTCACGAGCCACGCCTTCATGCAGTATGTCGAAGACCTTGGCGCCAAGGTCTGTTTCGCTTATGTTGCTCACCCCCGAAGCAACGGTCAAGCTGAAAGGGCAAATGCTGAAGTGCTGCGTGGGCTCAAGACGAGAACTTTCGACAGGCTGCGCAAGTGCGGCAAGAACTGGATCGAGGAGCTGCCAGTGGTTCTTTGGTCGATCAGGACGACGCCAAATCGAGCTACTGGCCAGACGCCTTTTGCTCTAGTTTATGGAGCAGAGGCAGTTCTCCCCACGGAACTCGTATACGGGTCACCTCGAGTGCTCGCTTACGATGAGCTTGAGCAAGAGCAACTGCGGCAAGATGTCGCTGTGCTCCTCGAGGAGGATCGTCTTCAGGCTGCTGTGAGAGCTGCTTGCTACCAGCAAGCTTTGCGTCGCTACCATAGCCGCAAAGTTAATGCCAGAAGTCTCGAGGAAGGCGACCTTGTTCTTCGGCGCGTTCAGTCGGCCAAGAATTCAAACAAGTTGATGCCGAAGTGGGAAGGCCCTTATCGGGTGAAATGAGTCACCAGGCCCGGCGCTGTCCGCCTGGAGACCGAGGATGGCATTCCAGTGATCAATTCCTGGAACATTGAGCATCTTCGTAAGTTTTTTCCATAAGGCGCGGTTGCCGGGCCCTTCCCCGGCAACCACCTTTTGTACAAGTATTGCCGCTGTTGCATGTAATCCTTTGTACAAAGCCAGGCGCAGACCCTGTGCATAAATAAAGCTTTTGTATTTCGCAGTTTTTGACGATTTCATGTTTACTTTTATTTTGCATGATTATCTGACATACTGTGCAGTACAGCCTCCCCGGTAAGCATTAACGAGCCGCCAAGCTCCTATATCTTTATTTTCTCTTCTTTCTTTTTCTCAAAGAGACAGAAGCTTCCCTCGCGCACAAGTTTGCCGGGGGGGATGGGATAATGATATGGACCAGGCGTTGTTCAAAGAAACCTTGCCTTGCCGGGAAGAAGGCAGCGGCAAGCAGACCAGGCGTCGTTCAAAGAAACTTTGCCTTGCCGGGAAGAAGGCAGCGGCAAGCAGTGAAAAGACCTTGCCGCGGAGAGATCAGCGACAAAGCTAAGTGCCAAAGTTTGAACAATCAAATTTGCCAAAGTTTGAACAATCAAATTCTTTTTTTATTTTCAAGGTTATTTTCCTTGAACGATACTACTCTTTGTATGAAAAACCTATGCGCGACTGAACCTAAGCGTAATCGGTCGCGCCCTTACCTTGTTTCGAGTCCGCTCAACAACCTAAGTGGCTGCAATGAGCGCGACAAGGTTGCTTGCCGACAGCGGCACCGCCAGCAGGCTGCTGAAGTCCCGCACCCAGCGCTCGCGGCGATGGTGCGCGCACCGGCAAGTTCCCTATAAGCGTAGGGCAAGTACACACAAAGAAAGAAATTGCACAAGGGAGATGACATGCATTAACTTCAAAATATTGCAAGTTATATTACAAGATAAGTTGCCGCGGCTTAAACAGATTGTTCTTTAACATGTCTAGCGGCGGCAAGGAGGGAGAAGAATGGGCTCTCTAATTGCGGTGCTCGCCTTCGACTCTTTGGTTTTGGTCCACCCTCTCCACGATGGGCGCGACAAGGGCCTCTAGTGGCGCGGGGTCGTATCCCTTCGGCAAGCTTTTGAAGATGTTGCTGAAGTCGACGCCCGGGTTTCTGTATGCTATCTTCACCAACAACCTCCGGAGAACTCCCCGGCAAAGCCTGCGTGACTCGTCGGCTAGTTGAGCCTTGTGATTGACTTGGAGCTGTTGGAGTGCTTCTACTACTCCGTCGAAGAACTCGGCTAGCTTGACGCTAGTTTGCGTGTTCTTGTCGGTGGAGTACCCGAAGTCCGGCACCTTCAGGGCAGTCAGCTCGTAATAAGACCAAAAAGAATCCTCCTCAATGGTGAAATTAATTAACCTTTCCTCATGTAGGTCAAAGTGATGCATGCATCGACGATGGCCTCATGGGCCCACAGATGGAAGCGTCACACGTGAGTGTCCTAGCTAGGATAACCACCGCCTGCATGCATGTGGCCCAAAGAGGTGTTGTGTGATGTTTGAATAGCCAATTTCACAACTTCGATGTGGCACGTCCCTCGGAAACCAAAAATTCCAAACACTGAGTGAGGTGTACTTGTTCACGGACGCGTACGTATAGTATATATGCTAGTCCCCTCCCACCTCTTCGACACGTACTATATACCACCATAACACAAACAAAAAAGATTCTACCTTGCTGGTCAAATTAACCTCACTGCCGGCTGTTCGTCAAAGTGATGGACGACGACCTCGCGGGCCCACAGAAAGCGTCACCCTCGAGTATCGAGTGTCGTGTAGGACAACCATCGACTGCATGTAGCCAAAACATGTATGTATGAAAGGGTTGTGTAATGTTTTAAATAACGAATTCACGACTCTGATGTGGCACCTGCCTAACAAAACGGCCAACCCACACGGTGTCTCACAACTCATAGTGTACTGCGAGCCACCCGCCACCCCCAGACGCACACACCCACACACACACCGCGAATCCACCGCAACTACGATGCATGTTAAATTATCCCGCGGTGAACATATGTTACCAAAGGAGGGATGTTTTAATTTAAAAAAAATGATCATTAAGGCGTTTTAGTACATTAATTGATTGATTTTCTGCGGGTATGATGCGCAAAAATCAAATTTGAGCTACATGCACACGTGACAGTGCACCTAAATGGATTGCAAAAACACATGTGTCTCAGTGGGTGCATGTTTACTCCCTGTGCAAGAAATTTCAAACATTGGGAATCTCGATTTTTAAATTCTAGTACATCCAAAACTTATTTGAAGTTCATGAAACTTATCGTGTTGTCATATGGACACCAATACAAAGTGGCATTGTACTTTTTTTCTGTCAAATTTGAGACCAGTTTTGATGTAATCTTTACCTAATTACAAACGGGAGATTATTAATAATTGGGAACCAATATCCCAAACGTATTATTTATTCAAACCGTGAGCATTAGACCAACATTGGATACGTGCCATGCTTCGGTTAAGCAATAAAGCGGCACCATTAATCATCCAAATAGAAAAACAATATACGTGCCGCCACGCGACCCGTGTGCTGTGCGAGCATGCGTGAGTTGACGGGACGCATGCGAGCAGTCCATCGCGCAGGCAGACCGGGAGGCGTGCGTGCAGGTGTGTGGATTGACGAAGGCGTGCTCGCTGCATAGTGTCATCGGGAGGCATGCGAGTAGCTGTGTGAAACGATGGTAGGCATGCCAGCAGTCCGGTGTGCAGGCTCATCGGGAGGCGAGCCAGCGGTTTGACCGCCGCCCGCCTCTCTCCCACTACTCCATATTAATGGTGCGCCCGAGCGACCGCACCCCCCATCCTCGCCACACACACAATCCTCTCTCTCTGCTTGCATCCTCGACGCCGCTCTCAGTCCTCAAAGCCGTCAGTGTATGAGGATGCCGCCGAAGCGCCCCATCGGAGGGAGTGGCGACGCCGGGGCTGCTGAAGCACCGAAGCACGGCATGGAGACGGAGACAGAGGTTGCCGTCACCGCCGGCGAGTTATCGCTGCACCCTGACGTCGTCGACGGCGTCGAGCTTCCACAGACGGAGGCGGAGTTCCACACTGACTTTGGTGACGACTTGGGCGACGACCCCGGCGACGACTCCGACGACCACTCCGGCGATGACTCCGACGACGACGGATAACTGGTTAGTCATCTATACCCATTTATGTGTCAAATAGATCCTAGGGTTTCTCTGGTTACTCCTGCCTCCCCCTTTTTGGAATAGAAATCCTATGGTTATGTTCTCCCAATCCATGAAATCTAAGTAAGTTTCGTTAGATATGTGTAGTGTATTGATTGTTTGAATGGTACAAGTGATAAGTGATTAGTTGTTTCATCTGTGCAAATGATTTCTGCTAGTAATCCGACTAGGGTTAGTGTTCGTGCTAATAATTCCTAGCCAGGACTTGACAATTGATTTTGAATGACCTACATATATGTTTGTGCCATTATTTTCTTCAAGATTGGTCTATACACAGACGACTGTGCTTAAAAATCGAACCATAATCTCTGGATATGTATAAAAAATTAGCCATAAATTCCTAATCCTACTTCACGGCATGTAAACATTGATTTGATGCCAAATTTGTTTTACTATTTGTATAGGTGCTGTCTGACGATGTGGACAGCGAGGATGAAGATGGCCAGAGGAGGTACAAGAGGCAAATCTTGAGGGATCTTTATGCGGGAATGCATAACAGGCGTATTAGGACCTGGAACGGCGGCTATCGATGCCCATTTTGCAACCATAAGCTTCATGACACATATCAAAGTGTTCTGGCACATGCAAGAGGACGGGCCGTTGGCTCCTTCAAGCAGAAGTATTCTCGCAGGGTGGCGCACGGCGCGTACGCCGAGTACCTAGAGAAGCTTCAGGATCGTGCCGGCATGTTAGATGAGATGTGGGATCGAACTATGTACGCTTGATTATGCTTAATGATGGTTGAACTATGTACTTATGGTTGAACTATGCTTGTGTACGTGTACGCTTATTATCTATGTCTGAGTATGTTTAATCTATGTTTACTTATGTCTAACCGTGGGATATGGATGCAATCAGTTCGGTTGATGGAATCTACCTCCGTCCTGGTTTATTGGTCCCCTTTGTAATTTGTGTTAAATTTTGACCAAAGATTTAACTGACAGAATGTTAGAGCAGGTCAGCAAAAAATTATATCGTTGGATGGGTATTTGAGCATAGTGTTCAATGATATAATTTTTGGTTACATGCATAAACATTTCTTAGTTAAATATTTGGTCAACATTTGGTACAAATTACAAAGGGGACCAATAAACCAGGACGGAGGTAGTACGTCAATCACACACGGTTCCCAAAATTGGAACCGTGTGCAATGACTTTCCTTTGGCCTGTTGCGTCAATCACACACGGTTGGCTCTAGCAAACCGTTGCCTTCGAAATTCTTTGTGGGACAGAAAACCCTCACCACCCAATTCAAAAAAGAAAAAAGAAAACCCTCACCATCCCCACGTCACAAAAACCCTCACCCCGCCCGCCACCCCCTCCGGTCCCCATTCACACCTGCACAAGCTCCTCTGCGTCTATGCATGGCACTGCCTATCACGGCGGTAACCACTTAGCTCGACGCCTGCTGCTACTGCCAGGCTGCCGGCAAACCCCACCGCATTTCGCAACTTCCGCTTGCTGCCGCCTATCGCCATCGACTTTCTCGACGTTGCTCGCGGTCGATCCAGCTCCGCTTGGCTGGGGAATCTGCTACACTAAGGGTTCTTTCTCATGGACAACAAGGTAACTAATTTAATGAGATATTATCTCATCTCTTATCCCAGTTCATCTGCCTCCTTTAATCACCCGGCCGAAATCGCCATGAATTCATTTTTATTCAAGCTGATTTGAGGGTTTTCTTTCATTCATAGAGTGTACAGTGCGCGGACACATCAGGACTTTGTGGCCTCCGCCAGACATTCCATCTCACCATACCAGATGACTTGAGGATGCGCGCGGTATGTTCAATCTCACCCTAAATCGGTTGTCATGGCCTACTTTCCTGAACATATTCTAAATATTGCTACATTTGGATAAAAAGTGGCACATGCACCATATACGTCAAAGGGGATTTTCCCCCCTTTTCTTTCTATATTAGGCAAATTCATGATGTATTGTTCTTTCGATTACTCTCATATTTCCATGACATCATGTTTACCCTATCTTTTTAATTTTAGATTTTTGTCCTTCGATTTCAACTGATGTACAGTTCTTTCAATTTGGGCCCATATTTGCATGTTACCATATTTTCTTTAACAATCCTACCATTTTCTGCAGCGCGTCCCTTGCTATGCAACAGAATCTGTAGTACACAATCTTTCCATTTACATAAATCAAGACTGCAGGGATGTCATACTGAACACAAACCATGGATTTACAATCATTGCTACTGTAAGACTTGATGAACATGGTGACTCCTATTTTGGCACTGGCCTTTGGAAAGAAATTTCTAAGTTTTATGTACTGAAAGTTGGCACTATAATTGCACTCCACATAAAAGGGCCTGGTCATGAGATATATGCTAACTTCCCTGACGATATCATCCGTCCAGACTTTGTTCGAAGTAAGTTTTCTTTTCAAGTATCTGCATGTTGACTTACCCAGCAATATCAAATGAATTGTGTAGTATTTAAGCAACCAATTGTTATTCCATTTTCTTACTATATTCCTACCTAATAACTTCTAGTTACCAATACACTTTTCTATTGCCCTGTTTTAACTAAATATTCCCTGTACTCCCACTTCTATCAGAAAGCGCCGCTGACAAGGAGACTCCGGAGGTGGAGAACGGGGCTACCAAGAAGCGGAGGCGGGGCGAGCAAGAACCGCAAGCGACTCTAGTAGGCCTAGACTTCATCAGCAACCTCCCCGACGATATGTTGACAGTCATCATCTCCCTCATCCCAATCAAATATGGGGCGCGGACAACCGTCCTTTCCTAGCGGTGGCGCCCCCTATGGAACTCCATCCCTCTCGACCTCATCAACACCCACGAGCTCTGCCATGGCTATCGCAAAAGCTTGGATGCGTTCTCCAAGATCCTCGGCAGTCACCTTGGCCCAACCAGAGGCCTTAGAATGGGCAAGTTCTGTTCCAATGGCAAGGACCGAGCCAAGCTTTACGACTGGTTCCGATCCCCCGCCCTTGATCAGCTCGAGGAGCTCACTTTTGATGATGAGCATATGTGCTCGCTGCCAACGTCCGCGCTCCGCCTCGCGCCCACGCTGCGCGTCACCAAGTTCAGGAACTGCCATCCCCCCTCCATGACTCTCCGTACTATTTATGTGTGTTGCTGGTGCGGCAGGAAGACATCACAATATGTGTACCACGGTATGGTCATTGAGGACACACCTGCACTTGAGAGATTACTTGTAGTTGATCAAGAAAGTCCAACAAGAATCAATGTCATTTCTGCGCCGAAATTGACGGTGGTGGGCTACTCGTCTGACAAATACTCTGAACTTGTTATTGGATCCACACCCGTTCAGGTACAACAGCCGCCTTCTACCTCTCCTTCTACAAATTAACATTATTTCTAATTTTGAAGATGTTTGTTCGTCTATCATCTAGAAAATGATTCTGACAAGCTTGACCCCAAAACTGCGCACAGTGAAGGTCTTGGCACTAGAATCTATCGGCCCCAACCTGGAGCAAGTTCTCAGTTTCCTGAGATGCTTTTCGTGCCTGGAGAAGCTATATATCGATGTGATGTTCCGTTCCTGTTAAATGTTAACCATAAGGGAGTTCAATTTGTGACACCTTTTTCCAAGTTTAATGTACTATGATTTCTGAAGGATTCTTTTGGAGGATTTCAGTACATACATGTTCCCCCCCCCCCATATTGGTTGC